>WOVY01000153.1:600000-992500 GCA_013436015.1 Rhipicephalus annulatus
CTGGGTGCAGCTCTTGCAGTGAATTCATTCCATGGTTACGTGAAAAAGTGTTTCAGGGCCCTTTTTTGTTCGCATTTGATATCGCCGCTACTCGTTTAGGTGGTGGTTCCGATAGTTCTGGCTTCTTGATGTTTTAAGTGAAAAATGATGAGATTAAATGGCACAAACAAAGCGTATTGTTGCGATTTCCCGTTTTAATCGTAGCTTAGGAATGTTTAGATTTTTCCGCGATGGAGCAATTTTGGTGGACACGGATTTCGTACGTTGCATGATTGATTGATATGCGGGGTTTAACTTCCTGAAATGGCCATACAATTATGAGAGGTGCCGAATGTGGAGGACTCCGAAAATATCAACCACATGGCGCTCTTTTCACGTGCACCCAAATTTGAGCACACGGGCCAACGGCACTTTCACATCCGTCAAAAATGCAGCCGGCACAGCTGGGATTCCACCCCGCCACATGCGCGTCAACAGCCGAGTACTTTAGACATTACACCGCCGTGGCGGGGCATTCGTACGTCGCAAGCGTTAAGGGTAGATGGACCGGAATACACAGAGTTTTCTGTGAGGCGCGATCAACGTTCACTGCGCCTGAAAGCAAACTTTCAGTGAGTGAAGCATTTTCTTGCTGTTTTGGCTGCATGATCATATGCCAAGCTAACTGAAACAAACTCTCCAGTTAGCTCTAAATGAGCGCTTTATACCTGAATACTACGTCAGGTACTGGAGCATTGTCGCAAGTGGAGGAGACGATGTCAAGTGTCGGTTAACATTATCCACTTCGCCGCTATTTCTCACGCGTGTCTCGCAACTCAGCGGTGTATGCGCAGGATGAGACCAGCGCATAACCGCAAAAAGGGTGAAAACAAGCAAGATGTCTTGACGCATTGGCTTACACGAGAAATTTTGTAAACATGATGAAACATGCCCCAGGCGTCTGAACGAGCTGTTCTAAAGGCGAAACGCTCAGTTTATGCATCTAGTTTCCATCTTGTTCAGAAAACTTCATTATAATGTCACAATATTGTTCACCTGTTCTTCCATGCAACTATGGCGTGGTGATTCAGACATTGATCTAGCTTTGTCACCAGAGGCACAGTGTTCAAATCAGACTGTCAGAACACTACTGCTTTTTTATTTCTTTTATTCGCTCAGAAACTCCACTTCAGTACCATATCTTCCTTCTGTCACCGCTTGTTCTTTGAATCCTTCTTTCGCAGTGGTGCACTAGGCGCACTTGCCGGTGGTGTTATCAACCAAACAGGTGGTGTTATCAACCACCGTTGGTTCGAGTTTGAGTGAACGAACGATATAGCCAAGCTTACAGTTACATAAATAGCATAATGAAATACTATAGTTCGCTTGCGCAGTTTGGCAAAAATATGTATGTAAAATATTTTTCGCGTAACCCTGGAACTCTGAGAAAAGCTGACACTCAGTGTGTGCGTCAAATGCAGATGAAACGTACCCTTTCAAGAAGTCATGGGAATGCCCGCCACAGTGGTCTAGTGGTTACCGGTGCTCGGTATAGAGGACCCGCAGGTCGCGGGACAGAATTCTAGCTGCATATTCGATGGATGCGCTAATGCTTGAGGCCCGTGTTCTTAAATTTAGGTACACGTTACAAAACACCGAATGGTCAAAATTTGTAGACTCGCACCTAACGGTCTCTCTCATAAATATTTGGGTCATTAAACCCCACATATCAATCAAATCTCTTATAAACATATGGTAGTTTTCGGACACTAAATTCCAAGAATCCCTATATATTACAAGTTTGTGGAACGCATCTCTTCGTCTAGGCCTTTTAACATGCGACGTGTGTTCGGGTGCTTTGGTGAAATGGTTCACCAAACTTTTGATGGAGGTGATTCAGCAAAAGTACTTGCCGTTTCACACGATTTGATTCCGCCATTACACTTAGTGTTAGCCTTTCGTCTTACTCCACAGCTTCCTCGAATTCTGCGAAAAGAGAAGACCTTTCAAATCACTTCCTATACTTTAGACGTGAAGTACAGTCCTGGTCAAAAGTTTCTTCGCCAAGCTTTCATAAAAATACATTTTATAGTGGCCTGAAGACTTTTGGCCTCCACTGTACTTATCTGTACTTACAAGCACTGAGCTCAAAAGCCTAATTTAGGTTTGCACCGTTCAAACTCATGTCATCATCAAATGCACTGTTCTCAACTTGTTCGTAGCGTCATCAGATATTGACCATGCGTGATCTCTCCTCATAATTGAGTCGACATGCCGTGATAGAGGTCTTCCAAGACAAGGTTTTAAATGAGAAGCAATGAAAATTTTGCCTGCTATAGTTTGGAGGTCAAAATGGTCTCAGGAAAGCAGCGCAATACAAGTGCAAACAATACATATTTACGAACACAGTATGCCTCGCACTGTTACCGTTTGTTTTTCGGTATGCATATTATGATGAGTGGAATTTTATTTTTTTTTATTTTTCATTTCCGACCATCATCCTCATATAAGGTTTCACGGTGGGCTTGTCGGTGATCTATAGCATCCAAAGGTATATCGAGTTTAAGGCGGGACAAAATGAACGACACATAACAGGCATAAACGGCGGCAACTTTCAACACCTATTGTTGGTTTAATACAATATTTGTGCAAACTAGCAGACAAGGAACAGAAGGCAAAAGAAACGCAAGGATCAGGACGTCTTGAGGGCTAGTTGGTTCATTGCTTTACAGGAAAAAATTGCGCTAGTAAAGAAAAAAACCACAAAGAAAGAACACTTAAACAGGTTTGCACTCGACCTGCTTGAGTGTTCCTTCTTGGTGGTGTCTTTTCTTTATCAGTTTATTAGCACAACTTTTTCAATTTAAATGCAGGGATGTTGACCATTCTACAAGGACCTGTATGCCACCCTACATCCCCTATACTTTTCTTAGCGTCATTGTCTGTAAGTTTTTATTAATACTGTGTGTGTAAAAAATGAACGCTTAAACGTCTTCTTTCCAACAATGAATGTTTCAAGGTGGCGCTTTGTGTTGGCTGTCTCTCACTTTGTGCCATCTCGTATGCGCTGTACGTTGAAACCATGCCCATGTTGACGTTTTCACACCAATTCTAATAGGCAGTCAAATACACGTGTACCGGCTTTTGCCAACTTACCTGCTATCGTGCATGCGTGTCCTGTGAAATGCGCACACAACCGCCAAAAATAAAAATCTAGCAACACTAAATAGAGCACATACTACAAAACACTTGTTTAATTCACAAGTGTCACATCTTTGTTGATTTCTTGCTTTACGCGTCGTCGACAAAAGGCGCACGCCGACGTACGTCACAGTACAGTCATTCCACGAAATAAAGAAAATAAGCGAGAACATTACGTCACTTCTTTAGAAATGAGAGCCCTGCCAACGTAATGGGTCACGTAAACCACCTGGCCGCTCTTGCAGTCATCGTCCTGTCCTTGACAGGTATGCATTCGTTCGTTGCGATACTGCACTTGCTTTATGCGCGAAGCAACACGCATATAGAGTCTACACAGCGACACGTGACTACTAAATATGTTCACTCACTCGCGACAAGTTCGTTTGCAGCTTATACCGGAGATTCCAACAAGACACGTAGCGATATTCTTTACGAGCGTCAGGTGCGGGTGGTTGCAGTGAAGAATTTGCGAGGACATCGTTCGCCATTAACCCGCGCTCCTCGGCTGAAGGGACCCTTGAAGCTGATTTGATGCGTTAAGTAGCTGTCCTCTTCCTGCTTCTCAGGCGACTAGCTCGCAATGCTTGGCTCTCTTCGTTTTCTAGAAGTATCGATGCCCACGGAAACAACACGCGAAACAAGTCAAGCGCGCGAATGGCACCGACTCGCCGCGTTCCCTCGGAGCAGGGAGAGAGGACCTTTCTTCAATAATCGCCATGACGCCATTGTCATTGGGTACTCCAGAACCACTTTGGTCAAAAAGGCACATGTCTTCCGCCACTCTCTATACACACAGCGGCAGTTGCGGCTTCCTTCTGTGGGTTGCCGTGAGCCGACTGGGACAACTTTGCCAACTTTTCCTCTGTTTTTGTATATTTCATCTTATTGGTGTCTCTGCGCAAAAAAAAGAGAAAAGATAGAGCCACCACTTGACGGCACGCGTTTGTAAGGAAGAGGAGGAGTAAAGGAGTGAACTCCCAACATGAAGTTAAGCTATGCGCTGACGCCTATTACACTTGGACACAAATTTATAAAAATACTCCACTGTCGACTAAGGGGATTTACTGTCGAAGCCAGGTGATGTAGCAAAAACTACGAAGGCACTTTTTTTTTCAAAAGTAGCCCCTGCACAGGCGCACTTTCTGCGATTGAATGAAAAATAGAAACCAAGGAAATCTTTCACACTTAGCAGTGAACATGTGGATACTGATGACTACATTAATAACTCTCGTGCTCGCACACATGACTTCACAGCTGGTGTTGGTATTGATCTGCAGATTTACGAAGATAAGGTGGTAGCAGATGCCACTAGCGACTCGAAAACCGTTGCTTTATTTGCTGTCTTGCTCTGCCCCACATCAGCCGCTACGTCATCCCATTAGGTGCCACGACATCGCCTTGATGAAAAAATTATCGCACCAGGCATTGAGTTCTTTTCAGCACCACTATATGGCGCTGTCCTCCGAGCACGAATCTTTTACGTAAGATTTACTAGATTCAACGAACGATACAAACGGCTTAGTCACATTTTGTCATTATGGGGATGATGATGGAAAGTGGCAATAAAAAAGGAGGAAATAGGGAAGCGAGTTCATTGCGTTTTCACTAAAGCTATGTCACTCTTGTCGCCACACACACACACACACACACACACACACACACACACACACACACACACACACACATATATATATATATATATATATATAGCTGTATATATATATATATATATATATATATATATATATATATATATATATATATATATATATATATATAGTGCTGGGTGCAGCAAATATATGTCATCGTGGGTACGATTCCTTAAGTAAAAAAATTCGCTAAGCACAGCTTGACACAGCGAAGCACGGGCCGGTCGCAGTCACTGGGCATGTTGTTTTTTCTTTCTTTTTGTCTTTTACATTTACTCATTTTTCTCTCCTTCCTTCTCTTTAGTTTTCTTTCTTGGCTATATATGTATGACGTCCTCTCTATTAATGCCTGCTTCCTCTATGCATCTCTCTCAATTTATTTGCACGAGCGAAGCTTCTAAGCCTCGGACGACATCCGTTGACGCCGTTGTTGTCGTACCTTACCGTCGGAACAACACAGATGTTTACATATACTGGAGACAGTGTACATAGCGCTCATGCGGTTTAAAATAGACCGCACCTTGTCCGTCCAACTGTCCAAGCATCAGTCCGTTCATTCGTTCGTCAGTCCGTGCGTTTCCACCCATCCGTTCATCTGTCCGTCCATTCATCGGTCCGATCATGCGTGCGTTCATCCATTCGGGCGGTTGTCCGTTCATCGTCTTCTATACGAGTAGGAGACTTCAATGTCGAAATTACGGATCTTGGTACCTATCTTCACTCCATCATCAGGGTTCACTTTGTGGATCAGCTGGCAATCTATTCTATCTCCTCCTGCATTTCTTTATCTCTGTTTCTCTCGTTGTCAACCTGTATGTGCTGTGCCTTTTTTGTCTTTCTTTCCTCCTCACCCCCCATCCTTTTTTTTTACCCTTGCATCACAATACTATGCAGGGCTATAGGCTACGTTCTGTAAGCTTACCTGGACAGCCAAGCGTGTGATTTGCTGTCACTATGTATATTTTATTTGTGCCACAAACCCGGAATGACAAAAAGGATGCTTGAATAGTTAAGTGGATCAGGCGCCCGCCCGCTCTCGCCTTCGCATCGCTGGTACGCGAGTTTGAGTCCCGCTGCTTCATCAAAAATTTTTTCCTTCGAAAGTTTTGCTCTTTCTTTAGATGTAGAGGACGGATAGGAAGAAATATTATTACCCCCCCCCCCCTTTTGAGAAAAGTTCTATTAGTTTGGATGCCTGGTCACAAAGAACTGCTCCTAAACGAAATCGCCGATGCTTTAGCGAAGTCATTAATAAGTAGGCCAATTTTACCGCATTTCCTAATATCGGACTATGTGACGGCAGCGTGATTTCGCAGGAGTAACATCACGCAAAGCTTTGCAGGTACAACGCTTACAAAATTATTCCACGGAATATCACCACTTATCATATTCCTAGCGCTGATCATTTTCTGAAAGACGTAAACTAGAAGTGGCAATTACGAGGCTGCGTTGCCCGGTTCTTAAACGAACTTTCTACCAACACAGGCCTGGTCTGGCTTTTTCTTCAATGTGTGCTCTGTAGGGCCAGCTAGAAATTGTAGGTCGTTTCTTTTTCAGGTGTAGGCGATTCACTACAGTCATTTACATGCTATTGAAGTGAATTCGTTCATGCCCGTGATTCTGTCTTTTGGAACCTCTATTTCTTTGTTCACCACTGCGAATGTTTGCGTGGCTGCGCAGAAATACTTGAATTGAACGAAAAGACCAACAAACTAATCTGTGTTATTAGCCTCCTGTGTCGACACATGCACAACTTTTATTTTCTTCATTTATGTTTTTTTTAAATTAGGGTGTTAATGTAATTTATTACCTATTTCCATTAAAAAGACATATATTGTATCATTAAGGGAGCATCAAAGTTTTATTGTAAAATGTGTAATGTCTTTTTTTATTCTAATACTTCCATTTTTCTAGAACTCTCCAACAGTTTATCCATAATACCACTTGAATCCTGGCCAATCCCTCACAGGGGGTATGAGCCAGAATAGAAGGTCAACAAGAAGAAGAACTCTGTGTCACTAGGGCAACAAGAACAACAAGAACAAGACATTTTATTCTGAGTTAAAAGAGCTTCGCTATCAAAACTGGCTTGGCTATGCGTCTGTGCTCAAGATTTTCACTTTTCATGTGCTTACGTGGTCATCCGCATCTGTCAAGTGCCGACATTGCCCCGATTCCGCAGCCAGTTTCATAAGAAGGCAGGTCAATACCTTAGATCATAAACGACATTAGTTATTCGGTTCTTTCACAAGTTCACGTTTGTTTGGGAGTGTATTCGTAAAGAGTGTTCACTGGTTTCGAGACACACGTGTCGTCTGCCTAGAACAGGGGTCGTCAGCCTGAAACCACAGGAAAATATTATGAAGCCCCCCGACACTGCATCGAAACCATTGTTATTCAGAGCAGTGCAAACTAACCAACAAACACGTTCCGACTGAATGGTGAACACTTCCACCGCCTTTAGCATCTTTCGGTGAGCAATATTGATGCACGCTTATTCGCGAGAGTGCTAAGAATGTTCACCAAAAGTTTTATTGAAGAAGTGTTTTCTGCGTCTAAGTTGTGCTGCAACTTTGTGAAATGCGTCCTGCAAATCAGCATAGGGCCTATTTCAGTTTTGTGTATCGTTATTATCAATTCAACTACTTTTTTTTCTTTCCCTGCAAAGCAGAGCGGCATCGTAGTTCGGCTGATGTAGTTTCCGGGTTGTTACCGCGAAAATGAAGTCACTAGTTCACGAGGCTTCGTGAATTGAAAGTGAAATTTGAATGTGAAATTATTGAATGAAAGTGAAATTATTGTATATGGCGCAACTAAATGTGACAAAACAACGTTAGTTTTTCTGTGTTCATCTTCTTTTCCATTATCCTGTTTTGTTGCGTTATTCACGATGACATTAGCGCTTTCGTAGACCACCTTTCTGCTCCATGACCCTCGAGCTTTTCGACCAAACTAATCGCCTAACACTTCATAGGTTCCAATAATCAAAATATGAGCAGGGAATTGTTAAAAGAACTGTAGCTTTACCACTTTTCACGCCATCTAGCGATCAAGAAACGAATTAATTTTTGCTTTTCAGGTTGCACGCAACCGTCAACTTCAGGAAGCAACGAGCGTGTTTTCGTTTGCTGTTTTCATTGCAGGTGATGTGGCAGAAAAAATGCTTTCTGATTTCTCTTGAACGAACTTAGAATTCTTTCCGAGGTAACTCGGGCAGCGAGCACTCCAGAGATGTCGTCCCTTACTTTATTTGCCGAAGATTTGCCCAAACTATGGGTTTGTGATAGGGCATCAACATTAAACCGGTTTTGCAGCAAAACCGGCTATCCGGTTATTCGATTAATCAGTTATTCGATTTTGAAAACAAGATAGCTAGATTGACCGGATATTTGGTTGGTTATTCGGTTAACGATACCGTGATATTCGGATAACCGAATAACGGGATTTTCATTTTGTAATGCTAGTATAAATATTCGTTTTTATTAGATTCTCGTGTTTGTAGGAAACATTGCATCTATTTGTATAAGTCCGATATGTGCTTTTATAGACGTTCTCAGATTGTTCATTTCTCTTAATGTGGGGACATTATTAAGTCACTAGTGATAATGCCTCTTGAAAAGTAGCTAGTTATTACCCAATCACAAACTTTCTATTAGTTATGAATAACCTCACGGTGTGAAAGTGCATGCACAGTTAAGATACGAGAAGTCTTTGCATGGGGCATTAGTGATTACGTCAGTAATGAATGAACAAGCTGCGCATGTTGTGTGAGTTCGCATGCAATAGCAGTACCAGCTACTTGCACACGAGTGTTGGCCCTTGCCATTCGATTATACGTATTTTCACACATAAGTTATGAAAGTTCAAATTATTTAACACAACTTGCACTAACAGTTGAAACAACCATACCTGTTCTGAAAGTCCTATTACATTCGATGATTCATCAGAGTGAGTGCAACTGGCACACTGGATACCAGACCAAAAACACAATAGCCACACCTTCCCGCACCCGAACGTTTTATTGCGTCAAAATTTGTCTCAGACACTTGCCTTGATATCTACGTGGTGCTTCCAGATGAAATGTCATGCATCCACGTGTCCGATGAACTTTCTTTATTCACACACTCTGCAACAAGCTTGAAGCATTCGCACATCATTGGCTGCGCGTTGGAAGGTGTAACATGCCTTCCGATCAGGCACAGCCTACGTACCGTGCGTGGGCTCGAAGGTATGCCGTTTCTCTTTTATTTACAATATTTATAGAGTAGCTGCACCCGTGGCTCTAGAAGAGAATGCTCTGTAGAACCGAAAAAAATATATACATCTTAAACTTCCGTAATGTTTTGTCAAACATTTTAGACGTGCCTAAAGAACGCACCTAACGATACTGCATTTTGCTTGCCCCATTTTACACGGGCTGCATCTCCAGGTAGGTTCGGCTCTGCCACAAGAGGGAACGATTTCAGGAAGCGAGGCATCGGCTATTTACCTGTCAGTTATCGAGAAACTCTTGTTGAGTGCTCGTAACGCCGCTCATTCTCCAACAATTCGCATTATTCGGCTCAAGAAAATATGTCCCCTAGGTTTAGCTGTGCAATAGGAAAATCTAACGTTTTTAACACCCATACCACAAGTCTTACCCCCGTATTCACAAACGCTCCTCGACTCGACTTTCACCCTTCACTTCACAGAGTTGAGCAGTGCGCCACTACTCGGTTGAAAATGACGCTGCGCTACTCAAGAATCGCAGCAAATTATCCTTGGTGTGCAGCGACTTGCCATTCATAGAGATGGCGTTCCCGTCGGCTTTCTCAAGTGAAGGTGAAGCGTTGAGTGAAGGGACGTTCTAGAATACGCGGGTTAGCTTTCTAGCTTTCTTGAGAAACTCACTTCTGAATACGGTATAACTTTTGTTACAAAGAGACAATCAGTATGCAACAGTCTGAGTCTTATTAGGACGCCTTCTGAAGCCACGCAAGCATCACCGTGAATTGGCGAATGCAAAGGCAGGTGTTATAAGAAGACACCCTTATGCATACGTGAGCACACATATGCCAACTCCGGACAAAATGCCTTGCTGCACTAAAGAACTTTCGAGTAATTACCAGCAGAGGGTGGGTCAGTGTGTGTCGTTTTGTCGACATTAAGCCTACGTATCTGAAGCCTGTACAAAGCTGAAACCCTACTGACGAGGCAGCCCGTATTTCTCAGCTCGCGGTAGTCGAAAAAAAAAACGTCACATTATTGGGGAAAGCAAGAGTTATAAGCGGCTTGTGCGGTGAAGTCGCGTGAGACTCGGTAAGAAGGTGCGGGACGCCAAAGCAGCTGGTGCAGCTGATGACGTTGTGGAGATTGTCTTTGAGGTGACTTTTCAATCGATCATTTTCTAATTGAAGAACACAAAGAAGCTTCTCCCTCGCGAACGAAGAAGTTGGCGCCCGTTGCTAGGCGCGTTCTGTCCAGAGCTTGCACTGTGTCCACTTTGCATGTCCGAGGAATAGCGAGGCCTTCTTTTGGTTTTTTAGATTCCGAGGTCGGCACAAGGCAGGACACTAGGAACCCACATATAAGCCTTATCACAAATGCGTCCTTGTCAACACTGAAGATAACTGTGCCACTGGAACCGGGAGCAGTGATAAGGTGAAGGCGACTAAGAGTACCACGAAGGCTGCTGGCGCTGTTAATGTGGTAGAGGCGTCCCGCACTGTAATGTATGAAACATATTGGATGAGAGACAGAAAGAGAGTGCTTCGTGATAAATTCTAAAAATCGTTTAGCGCTATGGCTTGGGAGAAATTACAAAAAAAGTTGAGATGAAAAAATCGAACCTTGTCTTTGTTAAACGTCATGTCACACACACTAGCACATATAAACCAATCTTTTCTATTTGCCATTCAAGCAACGTAAACGTCAACGCTGCTGTGCTGATTCACACTGTATCCCTGAAAACTGTCATTATGATTGTAGTTTCCTTTTCTCACATGATTTCCTTGTCTTCCAGTGGTTTCGGTGATGTTTTGGAAGCAGGAAAATTGTGAAACTTCTTCGAAGCAAGCCTTTTTAGTATGCCATCTGTGACTTTGATCACAGAAGAGCTTCGTTAGTTGATTGACACTTGGTGTTTGTCATGAAGCAACACGGAAAGACGAGCCAGTTGATAATTCCTTCATAAATATTTTTGGCATTGTGACGGTAAGGACAAGATAAACAACGACACAGTCGCTTAGTCACAACTAAGAGTTCTACCGTTTGAAGATAGAATGTGTGCCTGAACTCAACCCCACCACTAACACATCCGCACCATAAAAAAAAATGGCCCGAATCTACATGTTTCACTGTAAAGTCGTTAAAAGACGATGGTCTTGCGTCTGGAGAGAGTGAACAAAACGTTTATTTGATGTTCTGCGCAAGAAAATTGGTGAATGGTATTCTGAAGGCACTGCGTTAGAGTGCCTCAAGCGTGTAGAGGAGGCGAACAAGCGCATCTAGGATGGATGGATGGATGGATGGATGGATGGATGGATGGATGGATGGATGGATGGATATGGCTGTACCCTTTAGATCTGGCGGTGGCTAGCGCCACCAAGCCTTAATACTTAATGAACTGAAAACTAGATTTATTTATTTTTCTTTAAACAGTGAGTTTGATGATTCGTACTTTGCAGTGAAGAGTTTAATTTTCACTCGTGCTTTGACTTTAGCCACCAATCAGATAAACTCCTTCTAATTAAGTCTACCCGCTTAAAGTCTATTTTGCCCTCCCGGTTCCTAAACTCCAGTGCTTTGAAAAACTCTGCGCCATCACCCTAAACTATAGGGTGAAGCCCTTTACAGAGCATTATCAAGTGTTTGCAGTTTCTTCTTCCTCTCCACACGCACTGCATACTGTGTCTGCCCCTTCGTATTTGGCCCCATATGTCTTGGTTCGCAGTACTCCCGTCCTGGCCTCAAACAGTAGAGAACTACCCCGAGTATTATCATAGATCCTTTCCTTGGCAATTTCCTGCCTAAATGTTCGATAGATCTCTAGTGCGGACTTCTTAATCATGCCCATTCTCCACATGTTAGTCTCCGTTTCCTTCACTTTCTTCTTAACCGATAGTTCTTTTTGGTTTGGCCACCTGCTGTTTTCTAAGTATTTACCAGTCAATTTTCTGGTTCGCTTCTTCCATTTTGTATCGACATTCTTCATGTAGAAGTAGCTGAAAACTTTCCTAGCCCAACGCTCCTCCCCCATTTCTCTCAATCGCTTCTCAAATTTTATCTTGCTGCTAGCTTCCCTGCCCTGAAATGATGTCCGTCCCATATCACCTTGTACTCCCTGATTTGGTGTATTCCCGTGAGCTCCTAAAGCAAGCCTACCTATTCCACGTTGCTTAATTTCTAATCTTGATTGAACTTCTGATCTTATGCACAAGACCGCATTGCTGAACGTCAGCCCAGGAATCATGACCCCTTTCCATATTCCTCTCGCAACATCATACCTATTGTAATTCCACATAGCTCTATTTTTCATCACTGCTGCATTCCTGTTACCTTTAGTCGTCACGCATATTTCGTGTTCCCTCAGGTACTCGGTCCCATTGCTTATCCATACGCCCAGATATTTGTATTTGTCTCTTATCTCTAGCGTGACCTCCTGTATTCTAAGCTCACTACCTTCGTTGTCATTGAAAATCATGACTGCTGATTTTGCTTTACTGTTTATAAAATCTAGCCTATCTCGCTCATTACCGCAGATGTCCATCAATCTCTGCACATCTTCCTTGTTGTTGGCCATTAGCACTAGGCACGTGAGATACGAGCGCCATCTGGCAGTTATCTTCGAAAACGGAGGCGTGCGTGACCGCGGAGAAAGATGCGTGCCAGTCACGGAGGTGATAAGGTGTTGAATGGAAAGCGACGGGCAGGTGCCACCACCGTGCCGTCGTAGCAAAGCGTTGGAAACACCTTCTTGAGCATCGCGTTGTTCTGTCAGCGCAGCGCGATTATTTCATTTCATTTCATTTCATTTATTTATACTGTTAGCCCAGAAGTGGGCCGTTACAGGGTGGAAGTACAAACAATTATTTGCGAAAACGAAGTACTGTACAGGTCTCGAGATAATTTCTCGGTATTATTGTGACCAGCAACTCGAAGTTATACATAACAAGAAATGGAACACACATGCGATGCAATATATACGCGCAGTACAGCACATGACGCATTTGAGGCGGCACTTCTGCACCACGCTGAAGATTTGAAAGACAACTACTGCAGAATCATGCAACCAACAAAAAGTACACACGCACGCAAAAAAAAATTAACGCTACAGTCCCTAGAGTTACTTGTGTGTGCCTCTTCTAGTATAAAGGCAGACGTACAAAACATTGACTTGTTGCTTTAGCGCCTCAGATATGCGCAATATGTGCTTTTTAATTGACAATCACACGACTATGAGCGCTAAACCTTGAGCAATATTGGTGGGCGCTGCGTATGGGGTTGGCAGTTTAGTACCGTTTGGAATATCGTTAGGACGGACAAACTGACTAGTGTACATAGACAGACAGACCAAAACTTTTCCGTCGAAGGTCCCCAAGAAAGACTATCGTCTTAAAAAAACAGATGAACGAATACTCGGGCGCCCCTTTCCTCGCCGTGGCGGCAAAAAGCGCTTCGTATGGGCACTCGGCGCAGGACGTGCGCAGTGCGTTACTGGTCTTCCCTGCAAGGAAGACTGGTGCTCCTGTAAGCATATGTTCCCACAACGGCCTGTCTAGCCAACGTACACATGTCCACAAGTCAGGGGGATACAATACACGACGTTCGACCGACAAGACACAAATCAATCTATATCTGTAGTTAATAGTGCAACCACGTGTGTCAAGGCTGTTGTCGACCATCGCATATAGCATACTGAGCTTGCTAATGGTGGAACCACCGCTTTGAGCCCAAATGTTTTAGCTGCCTAGCTGCCTTCTTCAGCTGATGTGCCAGCCCAGGTACGTACGGCATGACTGCCACTTTGTTGCTTTGATCCAGATTCTGGCTGCCAACACTGATGTTTTTATCAGCTTAGTAAGGCGCTCGTATGCTCACTTGTATCACTGCGACAGGAAAGGCTCATTTTTTAGACGATCTATTTGTGCAATGGAGCTCCTGGGAGCAAAATGTTGACATGGTCTATTGACAGCTTATTTATGCATGCCAGTCATGTATAATGTGATTTCCCAGTTGTCATTACAAGCACCTGGTAACACTAACACATGCATCCCACTGCAGGTATGCCCCATGTGACATATACCAAGGTAATGAGACGATAATGATGGTTTCACCGCGTAGGCTCTGTTCCAGCTGAATGAATTAACTTGACCACACCATGCCCCTACACTAAGATTCTGCTTGCCTTACGTAGGTGGAAGGGCGTTTCTTCTTCGCGAAAACATTCTCACGAGGAGGTCGACACTTGGCTACCTCACGCATGCTGCAAGAGAGTTCATACGCCAGTCTCTGTAGGGCGAGACACATCGGCGCAGACTACAGCGGTATTGGTGAGTCATGAGAACGGTGGTCATGTTTACTTGGGTGATATGCCACGTGGCTGTAAAACATGTGACGTTTTCCCAAACAAAAACCAATGTGACAAGGTGATCCTACGTCCACTATCCGCCATACAGAAAACTCGCAACGTAGTGAAGAGCCTAGCGCTTTCTTACGCATCGAGGCAAGTGGCCACTACACTTAGCTTTAGCCTGATGCCATTAAGAACCTTTTTACGGAAAAGAAGGTTTCACCAACATCACCACCAAGTAATAAATGCATGCCAAGATATACACGTTTATAGGCTCTTCATTTGCGCCATGACGTGTTATTCAGCACACAGGCATGTCTTGCCTTCTACATTTTTGTATATAGGAAAAATTATTGAACAGGATCACGAAATAAAAGACGTCTCAAAAGCACTTGTGGTTCGCCACGACTGCTCTTTAAAAAAAAAAAAAACGTGTGCTCCATCCTTGCCTCGGCTCGTGTTCTCGCTGATATGGAGTCCTGACTTCTGGTGGCGGCCTCCCCCGGAGGAAGAGCCAAATACGAGCTCCTCGTTGCTCATGGTGTAGACTCGCGAGATGGTGGCGGTGCACTTGAGCTTCATGTTGCCGCCCCGGAAGTGGTCCTCGGTGAGCACGAAGCGCAGGCCGAGCGAGGCCGTCTCCAGGCCGTCGGCGTGCAGCGTGGTCGAGTACTCGGTCGTCCCGTCGGCGCCGACCACGGCCACGTCGTTCACGAACCAGCGCAGCGTGGCGGCGGGCTTGGACTTGGCCGAGGTGCAGTTGACGCTCACGGTGTCGCCGATGCGGTACTGCGCCTGGCCGCCCGTGATGCGCGGGCCCTCGGTCGGAAGTACTGCACGTGTTGTAGATATATGTAGATTACTTACAATAAGGGCTCATTAAAGGAGTTTCTTTAGTCTGGTTTTTTCATTGATTGTGAAGGAATCCGAATATTGGGGTGAAGGAAAAGGGGAATGAGGTGTACTCAGAGATGTCAATTGTAACGAAGGTGAAATTGACATTGGAGGTGGCGCCTCCATTACACGTAATGGGCTGTGCACCAGTCGTTAGTTATGTGAAACTTGCAAGTTTGTTTTTCATTCGCATATTTGTAAAAATAACAACAGATTTATACAAAGTTCTTCACAAAGGAGCAAGCAGTGCGCTGTTAATATCTACAATTCCTTGTTTGTTTTTTCTGCCCCACCACGGTGGTCTAGTGGCTAAGGTACTCGGCTGCTGACCCGCAGGGTGCGGGTCCGAATCCCAGCTGCGGCGGCTGCATTTCCGATGGAGGCGGAAATATTGTAGGCCCGTGTGCTCAGATTTGGGTTCACGTTAAAGAACCCCAGGTGGTCTAAATTTCCGGAGCCCTCCACTACGGCGTCTCTCATAACCATATAGTGGATTTGGAACGTTAAACCCGACATATCAATCAATCAATTGTTTGTTTTTCCTATCTCCCTTTTTCTGTGTGTGTGCGCACATGTGACTGTGCATGTGTGTATGAGCGTGTGCACCTGCGCCCATGTGTGCGTATGTGCATGTGCGTGTATGTGTGCGTTTGATTACAGATGTCATTTACCCATAAACAATCACACTTTGACTAGAGCAAGATTTAAGAATTTTGATGTCTTCACTTTTTTTTGTGGGAACATCAAAGTCATGTCGACGTGTGTATGCTCTTGTATCTGCGTTTGTTAAAATTTTTGGGGGTCCTGCTGTCAGAAAACACAACCAAGACAGCACCGCGCAAGCTGCTCCTAGCAAGTGCGTTCGGCACAGTAATAAAATCCAGGAATATAAGCTCCGAAACATCACACAGCTCAGCTTTTACAGAAAAAGATTTCTTCAAAAGGGAGTACATGCACCCACCGCTTTGTGGATCTAGAAACAGTACTGATGCACATTCGCGGTTTGGTGAAAATTCATAATGGTCTATTATGAATCATAAGCCATGCCTTAGTCGTTACGGCACACAGCTGTGGAACTGACAAATGTGGTTTCGATTCCACCCATAAAGGTCACAATTCGTTAAGGCTGGGTGCCTGCAGCGTACTTTGTGTTGACAAAACAAGATAAATAACAACATGTGGTGGAAATTGTCCTGAACCCTTAACTAAGGTAGGCCTCAAAGTGAAATCGTAGCTCTTGTGCGAGAAACTCCAGTACTTTTGAAACGCGTCAGATCCTGCATGTTATGGAAATAATTTCAAGAGATGCAATGAAGTGATAGCAGCCTATGCCGTATTTTTCACTTTGAGCTAAGCATTACAAAACGAATTAATGTGCATCTGTAAGCTGAGCAGTTTTAGAAATGTGTGCACATACCAAACGCCGTTGCATGAGAGTATGTTGCAAATTGTTTCATGCGATGCTATGTCACAGAGAAGTCACAATATACTTGTCATGACCTTCGAATCGCGTTCGTCCTACAATCGTGCACCCCTATGCCGATTCCGGTGCGTATGTAGGTAAAAAGACGACCGTCAGTGCGTTCATCAGCTGACAAGAAATATCAGCACCATCATGCGCATCAAATGGGTTCCTCGCGTGGCAGTGTCTTGTCAGCTAGAGGCTAATTCTGCCATTCGCTCGCCCACCATGATTTACCCACTGCCGCAATTCTACGAATTGATTGATTGATTTGATATGTGGGGTTTAACGTCCCAAAATCACCATTTGATTATGAGAGACGCCGTAGTGGAGGGCTCCGGAAATTTTGACCACCTGGGGTTCTTTAACGTGCACCCAAATCTGAGCACACGGGCCTACAACGCACTTCTACGAAGTCAACAAAGTAAAGCTGCTGCGCCAAAAAGGGTGTGTCCTGAGCACCCCACGAGCGCTCGCACCACCTTGTGGTGCTGACTTCTGATCTCTCGGGTCGCTTAAAGGAAATGGTGATATGTAGACGTCGAGTGGAGGTTACTGCTCCACCGGCATTGACCACCCACTAGCCGCAACACTGCTGCGCAATGCATTAAATCACATGCCCCATGTGTGACGCTCCTACATCTATGGTGCGCAAGACACAAATGCGGTGGTCGTGCCCTGGTCTTGAGCAAGTACGACTTCGTCACCGTTACAATCCCCTTGCAGACTTATATGAAGATACAAGGGCCATTCCGGTGCACGAATCTTTGTTCAACTTTATGTGCGGGTTCTCTATGTCAGTTTACGTGTGACACACCTTTCCTGCTATCTATCTATCTATCTATCTATCTATCTATCTATCTATCTATCTATAATTTATCTATCATCTATCTATCTATCATCTATCTATCTATCTATCTATCTATCACCTATCTATCTATCTATCATCTATCTATCTATCATCTATCTATCTATCATCTATCTATCTATTATCTATCTATCTATCATCTATATATCTTTCATCTATATATCTATCTATCTATCTATCTATCTATCAATCTACGAAATGGCTGCGCCAAAACGTATGTGATTAGATAAAATGAATTTCGCTCTTCAAGAAATACGTCGCTTTTAATGTTATGCATCATCCAGCGTAGCACAAAAGCAAACTATGGTAATAACACATACTTGACATCGTGCTTGCCACCTTGCTCATACAAAGAAAAAAAATGTCGCTTGCCTGCTGTGTGTTGTAACAAACGTACTATTACGCAAGGGATAATACTCCATGAAGAAATGTGTTGCGTTGGCCGAGCAATGTATCTTTGCGTCTCGGGTAAACCTGCAGCTTGCTTGTAGCGTGTTCATTTGACGTTAGGGTGGGTTCGTGCAAACGTATCCAGCATCAGCTGTGTCAGCGTGTGGCTACCACGGTAACAATGTAAAGAAACAAATTAGTTTATGGAACGTATGAATTTTCTGTTTGTATTTTTTGGCCTGTCTCGATAGTGCATAACCGAAGCAGGGTTCACATAGGTACAGTCTGAAACATATCCGTAACTTCGCTCATGCACAGTTTTCTTTAAAAAGGTCACTCACCACCGCATGTGTAAAGAAGAGGGAGTGATTTTCTCCTCTCCTTTATACACATCATGCATCTTCCTCGCCCCTTAGTTCTTGAATGCAAGCGAAGAATATCAGCACTAAGCGCTAGAGCCTATCAGGATTTTGCGCTTCTCGAGTGCACGCTGTTAGCGCCGCTTGCGCAGTTGTAAACACAAAAAAATGAAGTTTGATCGGTTGATTGTGCAGAACATTCATGCGAGACACAGGAAAACAGATGGGCGACTGCATGGCAGAGCAGTGCAGGAGACAAATCACATGTGATATTTCTCGTATATCAACGAATCGAGAGCATGTACGCTGTAGACGCCACGGAAACTACTGTCTACGCCGCAGTAGTGCGCCAAGAAGGAAGAGAAATGTCACGAAAAGATATTGCGTTCTATTTTCGTGTTTTGGGTGCCTGGTGAGTGGCCCTTTAACGTATGACGCTTAACTGTCTATCGTTGTGAGTCGGTACATGCGCGCGCATCCGCAACGAACTTATCAAAGTGCAGCCACAAAGCGGATGCTGTAAAGTAAAAGAACTTGTTGTTCGGCTAGTTGGAACAACATTTCTGAAAGTTGCGCATGTCGTCTCGTGTGGTTGTGACGCACAATTCTCTGAGACGAAGATTCTAGGCAGACAGCACGTGAAAACTGCATGTGAAGTGTTTGAGGCCTTTTTTATTGAAAAAAAAATAACGATCACTGTGAAAGCACCCCTTCGCTATCATTGTTACCACGCGAATTCCAGTTTTTCGCTCTGAGGCAATGACATTGATTAACACTATGTATTGATAATGTATGCTGTTGGCCCTCCATGGTGTTAGTGCGCACATGTATCATACATATACTCAAGCCTTCGAGCTATGAATAAATCAGTTGGAAGTGAGCGCTGTGTGTGTTTGTTGCCTGGGTGTGTGCGTGTATGAGTGACCTTGTCGTGTGTTCGCGCTCGAATTACTTTTTGGAACGTATGATGTAAAGCTCTTACAACTGCGAAGCCAATCACTCACCCACCCTCAAAGGAATTTATCTTGATTCGCCACTTTACTGCAAGTGTTAACGCTGCCATGGTCAATGGTACCAAAAATGTCATTTTTATGACATGTTATGAGGCAGCTTACCAAGCCCGCCACATATGCTGAAGAAGAAGCAAACATTACGCCAAAACTAAGCTCAAAAAGGAAAACAGCCCCGCCAAGAAAAGTGGCATGGTTTATTATGAATTTACCTGAAACGACTCAAAGGGAAAAGCCATCTCCTACTTTTCTGTCGATTGAGAAAGTACGCTCGCCTTTCGTTCAATTACGAAAGCTTTACGCTCCTAACAGAATTTTGAAGCACCACTGAGATCAGGGGCAATTAAAGGTTTCCGAGTTCCACATGGCTTGGCAAAGCTTCCAGGATCGCCCAATCTTGGTCCAGGAGATGATGTGATGCAATATGTTACAACCGCATCATTAGGCTACGTGAAGTCATAGTGACGTCAAGATGACGTAAAGAAATTCGTATATGCTGTGCCGTCATGATGAGGAACTAGGGTGACGTAATCACGAGATTATCTTAAGGCCTTGAGAAGCATTAGTTGCTCACCTAGCACGGCCATGTCCTTCTGGCCGCCGACAGTGTCGAAGGAAGGAGCCTCCGCAGACACTTCGCACCGGTACGTACCGGCGCTGTGTAGGTTCACGTTACGCAGATACACCGAAGTCCGCCCAGATCGTGCCAACTGCATTCACAAATGTGTGACCAGGAGAACAATGACAATTCACGAATCACAGCTTCTATAGGCATAAAAATACCAGGGTGAACTTTAGGGCTCGTTTCCTTTGTAAGACACAATAATAATGAGAACTAACTGACAGTGATGCCAACGAAAGCACAAGTAATGTTTTTAGTGGTTGCAATGTAGGGTAGAATGGGAGTAAGTCCACACGGGGCAAAACGTGACATTTTGACTTCGCCGGTCTTCGCAGCTAATACTAAAAAAACTTTTCTATGGGTCTCCCTTGGAGCTGTAAGTGTTGGT
The DNA here is from genome assembly GCA_013436015.1 of Rhipicephalus annulatus. Classification (NCBI taxonomy): domain Eukaryota; kingdom Metazoa; phylum Arthropoda; class Arachnida; order Ixodida; family Ixodidae; genus Rhipicephalus; species Rhipicephalus annulatus. The sequence continues at coordinate 620,373 of WOVY01000153.1, forward strand.
ACTTGTCTGTCTTTTCACGTTTAAATGTTGATAATTGCACATCGCGTTCACGCGGAAAACATTGTGCGGCTGGTGTTAGTGTGTTCGTGATCCGCCAAGAAGAGGTGATATTCTGCTCACACAAATTTTCGGATCCGTGCACGAAGCTACCGCTGCGTCATTACAGCAACCTAAATATTTATTTTGTTACTTTAGACTATGAGCTGCATAACACCAAAAGCTTTAGTTCGTTTCGTGCACGGGGACTAAGCAAAAGTTTTTTTTAAATTTTCGCATGTGAGATGGGCAAAACGCAAAAAAAGAGGCATCAAGTGGCCTTGAGAGAGTGTCTTATGAATTCAAGCATTGACTTTCACTCATTATATGTTATATTTCTTCGTCTACTTGGACTCTGGCATACGAGAAATTGTCGTATAGGGCTTCTTGGGAGGAAAACTACATAAAAAGCACCGAGTGCTATTCAAGACATGACTGCACCATTTGCGCTGCACCAAAGTTGTTTTGTGTTCCCAAGGATGCCCAAAATAGACGCATAAAAAGGATAGAATCTTTAATTAAAGTCATTCACAAGCATGTCTTGAATGAATGAATGAATGAACGAATTAATGAATGAATGAATGAATGAAATAATTATTGTATGAATGAATGGATTTAATTTAAAGTCCGGCAGTTTTACCGGGCAAGGCGGGAGAAGAAGGAATTGACCCCTGCCCCTTCCCACACTCCATTGATTATGATGGCGGTGCCTCAGGTGATATGTCTTGGTATAGAATTTTAACGAAGTTTCTCCAATGCGGTAATTAAAGAAAAGAAGCAGTAGGAAATCTGACTCTGGCACAGTTTTGAATTTATTAATTAGAAAACCTGGCGGAGGAAGTTAAATGCCACTAAACGTCTGAGGAGTTCTGCATGAAACAGCAAAAGCAGATAAAGAAAATACGTGAAAGAATATTTAGCTTTGATTTGTTGAATAATCCAATGAGGCACAAGCGCTTAAAAAAGATAACGTTAGCACAAAGTAAGACTGGCGCGGCGTTTTATGTACAAGGAGCTTTGGAGCTACACGACACGGTGTTCTGTCTAGATTCAATGCGTGAAGTCGAAGGATTGGGCTCCTGAAGAATGCATAAGGACCCACAGACGAAATTTCAAGTCATTCTTGCGCACAAACTGAAGCGATATTTTTTTTTCACGCCATCTTGTTTCGCCCTAGTGATTGGGGCGAAATTAGAGATCTGGGCCATTTTTCATTGATTTTTAAATGATTTTAATGGTGGTAACATGAAAATAATTATGTAGGACATGCCTTACCTACAACCTAAAGGGTCTTTTTCATTGATGTTTCATTGTAAGGAGGAAAATAAAAATTAATATACTGATTTTATCCCACCGCACTCTAATTGTCAACAGAAAAGTGAACCAAACAATAACCTGCGGCCAAGAGGCACAAAACTTGTGACCTTCCAATATCTTCGAGTTTTTAAGCATACAAATTATCCTCACGATTTAGACACGTCTTTTTTATTCGGACGCAACAATGTTTGTCGTATTTTAAAAAAGCACCCTTGCACTGTTCAACGAAAGGCCTAAAACTGAATTACGCTATGCGCATGTTTAATTATCACAGCATGGGTGCGCTGCCACGGCTTCAGAAGCATACAGCTTCTCTGGTGGAACATGAGACATATATTGCAGCTCGCATAAAAAAGACATTAAGAAAGTTTTGTCTGTTTTAGCCGTATGTACCTGTTAAAAGTTATAGTTAACTTATTTTTACGTTTAGGTAAGATTTCATATTGGCTTTGTTTCTGCTAATCACAATCCTGGGTGTTGCGCGTATTTTTATGCAATTAGATAAGACTCATTATTTTTCTGCACGAATTGTAAGGGATGCCTGAATGGACATCAGTTTAACAAAGCTCGATAATTGATACTACTTTTCCTAAATGGTTGTGACAACACAAAAAAGAAATTAGGCCGCATTTAAGTTCATTTACGGTACTGTCCACTGTTTCGATCAGCCTGCTTGCAAGAGTAAAAGCAACAATACGAAGGCACTCTTGCCGTTCTCTCACAGCTCAACTATTCATGATCTGGCATTGCATTCCTGTGCTTTTCCTTCTCTTTTTCTCTCTCTTATTCCCGTCTTGCCCTATGCACACATGTAGGGTAGCAAACTGGACATAGCGTAGTTAACGTCTCTACCTTTCTTACATTCTTTCACTGTCTGGCGATGCATGCCGTAGAAGGCAGAGCTGACCTCTATAACAATGCAAAATGTTATATTTGGTACATTTATGGGCACCTTAGGGTTTAGACTATAGTTAATGCAGCATGCAGCACAATTAAGGCTGAAGATATATTGCTCTATAGACACTTGTAAGACACTTCATTCTGGGCAGCACAAAATCACAAGAAATGAAATATTCCAATGATAACGCGCACATTGGATGGCGGCCGTTACTTCAGCTCGCCTGTACATGGCTTCTTAGCGTGTGCCTTGCGCGATCATTGACAGTGACAGTGATGAATTTTAAAGTGACAGGAAATCACAGTGCCGTGAATGATATTAAAAATGACGTGCTCCAAGATTATTTTCTTGAAACCGAGCTTATGCAGTGGTTGCAGTGAGTGAGAAAATGAACAGCTGAGAGCACAGCGTGGATAAACGAATCAACAAGCGACCCGTTTTCTGCCTTATATAATAAATGCCTTGACTAGTTATTAATGTTCCTCAATGTCGACCAAGACGTAATTTACATACTGTAGATCACACTCTCTCTCCATTCATACAATTATGTTCCCTTCATGATCCAGTAAATTTTATAAGGGTAATTTATTTGCGAGCACCAGCCTTACTATATGCGTTTTTACTACTGCTACGTCTATGTGGGCCTGAATCTCTCCCGACTAATATTCTTCTTTCACTCTTTAAGTCGTGTGCGAGCTTTGATCAAACTAAACAGCGATCACCTTTATTTTTTCTACTTAAATGTCCTGCCTTTTGCATTACACTCCAGTCGGCACAGCGTGCAAATTATTTTCTTCAGTTCTTGTTAAACTGTTAGGGTTCGTTTCGTGCACGTGCTTTTTTTTGCGCTTATCTTCATCTCCAGTTTACACTAAATATCTCAGCGATGCCACGCTGCCAACATACTACCATTTCTATTTTTGTTTTTGTAATGGGTGGTACCTCGTTCAAGGATACCCCAGTAATCGAACGCCGATTAGGATGATTAAGTTGAAGCCGAACTTAAAGCCACAGCTTTTTTTCAAAATAAGTTGTCAGATGTTAAAGAAGATGCTGCAAGTTTTGTTTTAACCAACCGACTTGTCCTCAGAATGCCAGTGAAGTAGTGTAATGGCTTGTATTGGACAACTACACGTATAGCTGCGCTATATTTCATTGTAGTTGTTATTACGATGCCTACAAAGAAGGTTACGCTTAAATTGAGGAAGACGCAGTCAGCAGTGGCAAGGTAACTCATAAGTTTAACCTTAATGTGCAAGAACAGAAGAGAGTGGGTAAGGCGACAAATGGTTGTTGAAGACATCTCAGCCAAAATGAAGAAAAAGATATGGACAGTGGGAAGGGCACGTAGTGCGTATGCAAGATGACATCAAACCATTAAAAATTACCTCTGATTGTTAAGGGTAACAAACAGGATTCAAAGAAATGGCAGCCGAACCAGGGGGAGAAAGGAAGCTAGGTGGGCTGGTTACATTAAGAAGTTTGCGGGTACAACTTGGGCGCAGCCAGCAAAGGACCGCAATGATTCGCGGAACATGCGAGAGGCCTTTGCCTGGCAGAGATCGCAGTCAGGCTGCTTCTGCTAAAGTCTCGAGAATTAACTAAAGTAGCTCCATCCGTGTCAGTGTGCAGGCTTCCTCCTCTTTCCTGCGCTTGGTAGTGCAAGCGCCATCTTGTCCATTCCCTGTCACGTGTTTTGTTTTCCTTGTGCCACGGCCACCGAAGCAAGCGCACGCTCCACGACGACACCGGATTACCCTTTCCCGTGAGAGAGTATGCCTGTGTCCGCAGTTTTCCGGCGGACACGATAGAGGCAGCTATTAAAATAGCTTCATGTGTTTCTCTCAGTCGCCACTAGTGCTTCTTCGTACGCGCTCTGATTTTCATATCACGCAACATGTCACGCCGTCCCGTGTCTCTGTGTCCACACTTACTAAGCAATCATAGGCACCTACACTTGCCTGTGTTCCATTGTTTAAACATGCAGGAGTGATCAATATTACCCAATCACTAAAGAAAGCCTTACAATAAATTAAAAAAAGAATTACAAACCACTCAAGGGCAAATTAGTGTGTTCCTCATTAGCATTCGGACTTTCAGTGATAGTCTCATGTGTCATCATGGTAACTACTACTTGTACCGTTACGGTGCTCTCATTAGACTTGGTTGAAAACAAGCCCACTTTTACAAATAAGTAATGTGCGTTTGTGCTTCTCTTTCTCTATGGTTTATTTTTCGATCTCCTCTCTCTTACGTCAGTGTATTGGCCGCGAGATCGAGCAGAGTCGTCGCCTGGCGGCAACTGACCGAAATGGTGAAGTGTGGATTGCTACTTGCGTCGTCTGCTAGCCACGTCATGTTTCAATGTGCGCGTATGTCATGCACGTTCTCAAGATGTGGTTTGTTCGGTCATGTCAGAGCGAGTGTAACTGTTTTTACGTATGCCTGAAACGACGTACCAAATCATTTGGTCTTCCTCGGCTGCTAATGCATTGTAGTAAGATCGGCGAGTGCAAGTTTCAAGAGTGCTGTTCATTGTCGTCGTACTCTCCATTCACCAGAATAATTTCAGAGTGGGTGCCACTTCCTCTTTCAAGCACATTCACAAAATGCTCTTGGCATCCTCCCAAACATGAGGACTATTAAATGCTGTGTGAGTGCAGCGTGTTATTACGAATCGATTGTAAAAAAAAAGGCTCTAGGTTATGCCCTGGCGCACTGTTGGTAAGTGTACCACTACGTCACTGTTATTTATCGATCATGCGAGGATACTTAGTTGTGTTTATCTCGCCGTGGTACCACTACATAAAAATATTACTATTACATAAACTGTGAGACTTCGGTACTTACACTGTATTTAAAACAGTGCTGCCGTTCTCATCCGTTTGCTTAGTTTTTGGAATGCTTTAAGGAGCACAGACCTTGAAGATTAATTCAGACGCCATGACTTATATAATATATATATTCACTGAAAATTTTATTTCATTTTGCATTGTTTCCAGCGTTTTTGTGGCTTTGTTTGTGACTGATAGGAGGCAGTGATAATTTTTGCCTGAAAAATAAAACATGCTTGTCCCACATACCAAGCCTTTGTTGTAGCACCATCATGCGCGTAATTCATTGATGAAAGCTTTTTGCTGAACTCATATATAAGAGTTTTACTGGTGCAAGAACATGTGCGTACACGTGGTAAACACAGTGTAGCGCAAAGCGCTGCCAGCCACTAAGCTGTCTTGACTAGATTTTTCGACTGTCCCACATTCCGCGGTGAACATAATGAGAGAAAAAAAGTCATATGCCTATAAGATGTGAATGGTGGTACTGAATGAATCACACAGATATGCGGGCTTTCTACGATCTTTCTTTCTCTCTTTTTTGTACTATGCAGATGACAATGATGTAAATAAGTAGTTCAGTCACACTGTCGCAGTGTGTAGCAAACGGAACACAAGCTAACCACGTACAAACAACACAGCAAAGGCATAATTTAGTGCGAAAGCGTCAGGAGAGTTACCCAGCGCGAGCATCCCTAAGAAAGGCAGAATGCGCTGTACTCGTGGATAGTGTTAACCTTTCATAGGTGTCGTACACTGATTTAGTAAAGAAGAGCGCAGAAATTAGCAGGAAACTGTAGTCAACGCATTTTGTCCGCCGACAATCGGCCCAAACCACACGCAATGGAGCATCGCTGCGTGTATTTGTACATGCGCCAGCGACCCCCTATCAACACCAGCGCGATGATGGCGCTGTCACCTATAGCCCAATTTTGCCGCGAATAGGCTAGCACACGCGTTCAATTTTTTTTATGAAATGAATTTACATCCCTGTCCTTCCTTTCTCTTCTGTTTCTTCCTTCTGAGCTTCCTAACGGGACTAGCGCAACACGTCAATAACATTTCAGTGAAAGCATTAGCCTTTGCGACGCGGCGCGTGCTGGCATGATCGTGTAATACGCACGTCCACGTCAACGCCTGGGAGAGGCAGGAACTGTCCCGGCGGCCAGTCGTTCGGCACGAAGCGGTAGAACTCCACGTCGTTTTTGTACCACTTGACCGAGTAGAGTCGATCGCCATTGAGCTCGTATATGCAGCTTAGGCCCACTGTCTCGCCCAGCGTGGTCGGGGACGGGATGTCCACGTTGACCAGCTTCACGGCGGAGACTGTGGTCACGAAGGCTGCGCAAGGAATCGCACACTGTCATTCAGGAAGCCTTCAAACGGTGGATCAACATGGCATTGTGTCATGCGCTTTAAGCAGGACACATCTGAAAAAAGCTGATACATTTGGTACCGGATAAGCTCTTTTCTAATTGTCACACAAGGTCAAAAGCTAGCAAATGTACGACATTTTTTGTTAAAAAAGTTGTAACGTACACTCAAAGTATATTGCATGAGAATATTTTAGCATTCTTTCATTGGTGAGAGCTATTCAAGGAATATACTTTTAAAAACTGAGCGCTAGCCCAAATGACAAGCTTAAAAAAGAATAATATTCAATTAAACGTTTGGAAACCCCTACGGAATCGTTTTTTAAGGTGGAGCGAGTGTACGCCTTGATGTAGTGATTAAACTGCAAAATTGCAGCTTACACTGCACGTTGCGAACCATACGCGTTTATAACCAATAAATTACGTAGTTTTCTTTAGCTCTTATTCTGGCGAAGGCTCATTGTTTCTACAAAATTTGTTCTAGCCACATGATGTTTCTTGAAACGCTTGAGCATACCTTTTATAACCCGAAAAAAAATTATGTGTCGGGTTAGCTCTGGATGTCATTGCTAGCGCTGCCTCACAAAAGTGAAACGTAACTTTGCAATATTATTTGTTGAGACCCTTCACCTTACACTTCTCAAATGTTTGCCATGCCAAATCAACTCCTATATAAAGCACACAGGTTGTAAAATGTCCCCAGGCTTTTGTACCATCTAATCCTGTGCAATAGGGACCTTGAACCATTTTACCGCCCATGTACGTGATGCAAGGGCAGATTTTTTACATGGATAACTGAACTTTATTTTCATTTGATTAGCATTATGCGCAAGGTAGAAAGAAAATGGCTTCTACTTTACTTGTTGCAATGCTTCACAGTTGAAAAATTCTTGTATATCTACAGAATGAATAATTGTACGACAACCTTCATAAGGAACACAATTTTGCTCTGTGAAGAAACCGTAAACCTTGCACACGTCACACAAGTCTTAGCTTATAGCGGAAGCCAAAGCGCCTAGTGCCTTCTACCGGAATATGCAACTTAAAGAAACCTGCAGTCTCTAACACGAAAAACATTTCTGCGATTTAGGATTACTGTACTCCTAGCATTGTTGATGACGATGATTAAAACTTTATTTTGGACCAGAAAAGACGCACGGGAGACCCCGCGTCACCGGAAAAATCCCATGTAGGAACCGTCAAGCCAAGCTTGGTGGTCCCTACGTGCACGGGCACTCTGGGCAGAATGTGCAGTGTTTATCTCTCTTCCCTCTCTCCTCTCTATCTTTCATCTCCCCCTCCCTCTCCCATGCGCAAGGTAGCAAACCGGCTGCCTATAGGCTGGTTAACCTCCCTGCCGTTCTTTTCCTCCTATTTTCCTTTTTTTCCTTCCTTGTCGTCCTTAGTTTGGTTTGGTGGTTAAGTTCGGGGCTGCGTAACATCGCTGTCCACCTGTCCTTGCTGAAAGCGGAGCTGGTGGCTTTACATTGCCACAACACATGGTTGAGTGTTGCTAATCATTGCCTTGCCTGGTATTACCATGATTTAGCATTGTCAGCTGCGGGCTACTAACTAAAAATTTCCCTTCGCCCCTCCACCCATCTGTTGCGCTTTGATGGCGCTCTGAGGCTCCGTCTGTAATTATGCATTGTATGCATTCATTTGCTAGTGATCTACATTGATTGATTGATTAATAATTGATTGATTGATTGATACTGTGCTTGGTAGCGCAAGAACAGAGGAGAGGAGGAGCCTGCACATTGACACGAAGGGCACTACTTTAGTTCATTCTAGATACTTTAGCAGAAGCAGACTGACTGCGCCTTCTGCAGGGCAAAGGCCTGTCCCATGTAATTTATATTTTCTTCACAACTTGCACAACAACAATTTCTTCGGGCACCGTGTCACTTCTGGTTACCTAATTGAAACTCTACCATTTTATTCTTCTATGTACGCGAGTACAAAGAAACGTTACAAATTTCACCGAGGACTACGACACACCGTAATGGGAACACGGAGCGCAACATCGGTTGGGGGCAACGCCAACTGCGTTCGACGTTCAAGCTTTCCGCAGATATAGCAATGTAACGTCGGTTATATGATGCCTGCGAACAAACAGAGAGTATTATTGAGGTCCTGAGGAACTGCGTTTTGACGGCCCTCCGCCTTCCGGACAATGCGGTTTGATGTCGGGTCAGGAAAGCCAGCCGCAGTGCACGCGACAGTCCTGCATACGTACGAGCTCCGACCCAGGGGCCGGCGCGTGACCAAGGAAGAAAGCGACGTGAGAGGTCAGTGGATCGTGATTGCAGCAGTCTCCGCGTGCACTCCCTTTCATCCTCGTCCGTTCTATCGGTTATGCCGGCGCAGACAACGCTAATGGTAACGTAACTCAATGCAGCAATGAGTGATTAAGAACTGCGTTCTATAGAAACGTTTAAAAATTTGTCTGTCTTCGTGGGTATCGTATGGCTTACCATCCTTCGAAACTCACCATGTAGCCAGGCGATGAGGATTCCTCGTGCGACAGCCTTAGCGCCCGTGGGCGTCTGGCAAGAGCCCGCCATGACATCAGATCGGCCTGCGCCTGGCGCCACGTTCCTTCTTCCCCTCCTTCATGCAAGGACCTCGCCTTCTCCTCCCGTGTTCCGCCACAGGATCACGATTTCTCCCCGCTGAAACAAAGAGGAAACTGACGGTCAGGGCATTAGTAAAACTAGCTGCCGTAGTTCATGTCTACCGAAGCATACGAGCGCGCACTCGGTCTTTGTGTGCAGTGCACATTCGTACTAAGCAATCTTTAGGATATTTCGCTAAAATGCGCCGCTGTTTCTGAACAGAAATATCCGTATGTTTTGTTACATTCCCTCCAAAAAACTGGAACCCTCTTCTGCCACCTCTCCTTTTGGCTTTAAATACTCCACCTTCAGCCGCAAAAGTGCCGAATCACATTTATTGCCAAGTCGCCATAACACTGTCAAACACAGGTGCAATTTATTCAAGAAACTTGACAGAAATGTTAAATCTTCTAAAACATACAGAATCGACTAAGCAACTGGTTAGGTACCGTAGAGTGGCAAATAATATGTACATTAAACACAATACTATAAAAAGGTATAAGGTAATAGGTGAAAAGTCTAAACGAATATTCAAAAGACATTTGCGTAGTTACGTAGCTCTTTTTGTTGGATATATTTTTTTCTCGACTCCAAAAATTCACTGCTATCAAAATCTACCAGGGACGCTGAGTATGCCCTGTATACTAACGAAATTCGTTTTAGACTTATGGCTGTAAAGTTCTTTTTAAAGGAAATAAAATCCACATTATCTACGTTCTGGTGCAGTCAAAAATGTTTGCGCTATTTATGCACACGACCTCGACGCCACACTTGCCTCGTTTGTTTTTGCTTTTTTGTTTCCCATTCATGTTTTCCGGTTCATACAATGTTTTTATATTCATTCAAACCTCCTTAAAACACCTATTTATTATGTCGCACTGCAATTGGCAGCCCCGCCACTAAAAATAGAAACATTACGTGGTTTAAAGTTTTTTATCTGTAATTTTAAAACTCCAGTGCTGTGCACGCAGCCTAAATTTATATAACCTTTGTTGGTTCTTTCTTTTACGCGAACAGTAAATATCAGCTAGAATCAGTAAGGTGCAACGAAGATGCATTGCAGGATCTGTCAATAGGTAATGTGGATATTGCGTTATATGCACAAAAGAAAACAGGACTGGATTGACTTTTACGCAATTCAAACTAGCTTGGCCGTATTTTATTAATCACCCTGAATTATTATGGTGAAGATCTAAGCATTTTTGAGGCTGAACTGTGGTATTGTAGCACAAGAATGCAAGTCCACTCAACGAAGTATGACAGCAGTTATCGCTGTTTCAGGACAAATTGGGTTAGAAAATGGTCACGTTTTTTTTTTTCCTTCAACTTAATCCTAATCATTCTAAATAGCAACTCATCGTAGGTGCTTCCAGCATTAGTATGTCTCGGTGGCCAGGGCTCCACGATGATGAATAACTCATGGATTTTTAAAACGCAGTTAATGAATTAGGTAACCTTGCGTTTATCATTGGGCTCGAAACAAACGTAAAACGTCAACCTTTTCATGGATTTCATCTCGGCACTGCGAGCAGCAGAATAATTTTTGTTGCTGAGGCATAGAGACGTCGTATACATTGACAGATAGAGAAAGAAAAGCAATGTAAAGGAGGAGAGGTTAACCAGCTTGAATCCGGTTTGAATGCATTGGCTCTTTGAAATGTAGAGGCGCTGATGAGTTGGAACAGGGATTACCAAACGAAGCTCTCATATGCCACCTTGTCAGAGTATTACTTGGATATCTGACTGTATGAGGTGCTGTTCGTATCTTGGTTTGTGTTCTTTCGGGGCTCAAATGGGCGAAAACCTCTTCTTCGAGGGTCCCGTCTCGTTTTGTTTGTGCGTGTCTGTGCGAATTCTAATCTCCTTATCCTTATTTTCGACAGACATTGCGAAACAAGATGGTTCGCGTCGATTAAAAAAAGTAAAAACATGCGAATTTCACAGTGCCCAATTTTTTATTCGACAAAACGTCTTCATTGCGACGACTCTTAATCCTGGACCAATTATTTTCACAGCGGACACCATGTGAATGCAGTAATTTTTTTTTGTAAAAAAATTGACCCAACACTTTTGCAGTGGCAAACATCAAATTCATCCGATGGTAGGATCAACTCGCAGAACGAGGGAGTCTTTAGTCGCCTTAAAATTTCATCTATAACCGCTCGCCTAGAATATGAGGAGCTTACGGCAGCAACATTTTCACAGTATCACTTTTTTGTATTTTTTTTATATGTACAACAGCGACTGCGTTTCTTAAACTACTTTTTTTACCTTTTCTCTACAGGAGTGGTGATTTTAAAAAGAATATGAATGATTAATTTTATTTTTTTCTGAGTCAAGCTGTCAAAGTGTTATGAAAACCCGCACTGTAGGGACGAAGCAAATTAGAAATTACTATCACTTTTTCGCTGCACACGCATTTCTCAAAATTCAAAACGACCACATATTTGCGTATCCGTGACGTACTTTAAGGTGGGGTAACTTTTCACATTTGGAACAAACACATATGAAATGAAATGCCGTGCATATTAACCTAAGAAAGTTGCGCCTTTTCTATAGCTTACGAAAATGCAAATGCTGATTCAAAGAAACAATTGAAGAAAATTTTCATGCAGCGCGGGAAATGCATGTCGTACAGCTACAAGTCAAGCCGAAGCATATTTCCCTTAGAATTTGATACCTTGACAAACTGTTCGTCATCCGGGCATATTGATGTTTCTTCTGATAGTTTAGTGTATTTCACTGCGGCGTTATTCCTTCAGAGACGTACGAGAACATGTGCACTACATAGCGAACATGTAGCTCTATTTTCATTCTGTTTCAGCAATCGTCTATCGTATTGATAACATATTCACTCACAAATGCTGATGCATTTCCTACTTTAACGCCGGAGCTGCTTAAGCCAGCCGGAACAAAGGTGAGAGAGATCATAAATTGAGAGAAAGGCAGAGAGGTTCACCAGAATTGTAGCTTCTGATTTGCTACCCTGAATTAAGGGAAGAGAGAAATTGAGAAGAAATATGAGAAGAAAAGCAAAAAGACAAGTAGCCGCGCAAAAAAAAATAACCAAGGAAGGGTTGCTATAGCCTATTTATAGGCCACTACCACGCAAGAAGATAAATAAGCCCTTGATTAGTTTCTACGCGAAAACAGATCGCGTTGGAATTTGGGCACTGACTGTTTTGACAAGGCTCTATCGTCAAGGCAGGCTAACGCAGCCGCTAGCGCCAGTCTGTCCACGCTGCAGCGAGGGCAGTGACAAAGAACGTGCTCGTTTTTCACTGCTGCACTGCTGCGAAGACAGTGCTGCAAGTAGCACTGTCTTTCATGCTGATTCGGAAGGCAAAACATTTGGGGAAAGCAACACCAAGCCACCATCGGCAAAGCTTTGTCGTCTTAATCGAGAGAGTCCCGATGGAAGCCGAAGTCGACGAGACATATCCAGCCTATGCAGTCGCGTGCGACGCGAACTCACTGTATTCCACAGGGATTTCGTACCTTCATTAGCATTGTGTCGTATTTTCGTGGCAGCTTCAGTCCTTGAGAATGAAATCGATTCTTGTACACCGTCTTCGTGAACGGATCAAGCAGCTGTTTCGGCATGTTATTTGCCCAATACGCCGCAGTTGTTGTTTGCCCAATACACTTAGAAGCCACTGAAACGAGATGTCGTGTCGTTCAACGAAGAGGTTGATTGATTGATTTACATGTGGGGTTTACCGTCCCAAAACCACCATATGATTATGAGAGACGCCGTAGTGGAGGGCTCCGGAAATTTTGACCACCTGGGGTTCTTTAACGTGCACACAAATCTGAGCACACGGGCCTACATCGACGAAGAGGTGGTGAAGCAGCTTGGGTGGGTATGCAGCACGGGGAGTTGACGTATTCGACTACCTAGTACGGTAAGTCAGGGCGTTAAACGGAAACGAACAAGACGCACAGAAGAAAAGAGAGAACAGATAGATAAATAAAGCACTAAACATCAGGAGAAAATTCAAATAAAAATATCAGAAATCGACAAGATTGGAAGGTAGAGAAAACAGAGAGAGAGAAAGATAGAGGAAGCCAGTCACGAAAAAATGAGAGAAAAGACAGACAACACAAAAAAAGAAAGCAAGTAGTAGAGAGAAAAGAATAGGCAGATAGAAATAAGCACATAGAAATAGTTAAAAAAGCAAAGGTATAAAAATACAAAGAAAGAAAGAGCTATAAAAAGATATAAAAGAAACAGAGAACACGAAACAAGACAAAAAAGTGAAAGGAAACTTGACGACTCGGCTCGTCCTTCAGGCTTGCCACCGCTTGGGCAAAACTGCCATCATTTCATTTTCAGGCGTCCTCTTTTCCGTACAATGCGATTAAGAAGAATATTTTTCTGACAAATGTGAAACCATGACTAAAACCCGATCTTCAAGCAAGAGATCTGATTTGGATTGTCATCGTCATTTATTTATGTTTTAGATAACAAGAGGAGGACAAGAAGAACGAGAGAGAAAGCAGGGAGGTTAACCAGGCATATGCCAGGCTTGCTACCCTATGCTGGGGGAATGGAAGGGCAGTATAAAGATGAGAGAGAGAGAGGGAAAAGAGAAAAGAAAGAGACAAAAAAAAGGATTGTCAGTCAATGGGCTGACGCGTATGCAGCCGTGGCACTACACAAAAGTTTAAAGTGTTCACAAAAGTCTGTAGTCCTCAAAAAGCACAAGACGACTACAAAAAGCACGTACCTGCTACAAGCAAACACAGGAAACAAGTAAGGCATAAGTTCAATGCAAGATAAAAGCTTCATTATAATTGATAGGTGGCTTTTCACGCCCCAAAACCACCAGATAATTAGGAGAGATGCCGTAGTTGGAGGTCTCCGGAAATTTCAAGCACCCAAATTTGAGCACATGGGATTGATAGTATGAAAGATGGCGGAACACGCTGTGTTGCTAAAAAGAACGTTTCGAAAACTGGCTTTCTTCCCTTCATGGAAGCAACTGATTTTTTAAAGAAGACAAGAGAACGTTTCGAAACGTGGGCTCGAGCAACATCCCGTTTTCCAAATTTTTTTCGTTTTTAAAAACCTACGAACGCTACACTAATCCCAACCAATACATGCTCACTCGTTAGTCTAGCCATGCTCACCCTACGCAATATTATTCATATTACACTCCTGAATATTCTTTCATATATACTTGCATAAAAAAAAGCTTGAAACCGATGGAATTACATAGAGCTGTTTCTCTGGCGTAAGCAAAACGGCCCTTTATTAACTTCGGCCAGCTTCTGATTTCACCTTATCCCCTCTGTTTACAACGCTCTCCTACTAGCTATTACCGAACGGTTGTTTCAATCAAATCACGCAACTTTCTTCTGTTTTCGATTTTTTTTCTTTCCGCAAAACCCATTTCGGCTTTTCTTCACTTTCGCTTCCTACGTTGCACCTTTTTCGCACCAGTGGTCCTGAGTCAGCTTCATTCACTGATCTCTCGCTAACTAAATTCTTGGACGAGCCAGCCGTCCTGACGGAACCGCAAAACAGAACTCTTTTTGTTTGGTTCTTTGATATTGCACCATGTGTTCGGCTAAAGTGACCACTTTACTTTCTATTTTCTAACGCACCTGTTTATTTTACTCTCTTTTATTTTTAGGCTGTTTCCGCGTCTTCGGAGGATATCGCATTTCCAAGGGCCGACCTCCTGCTCTACTGATTGTTTGGACCTCTCCGCCTGGCTGTTTGACCCCAGTGACACAATGGAGGCGCATCGTCTCTGGCCTCCCCGCTCAAACGCTCTGACTCGGCAGCTTCGTATGTAGCAGTGAGACTTCTCAGCATCTACTTTCACTTCTTCCTGTTTTTAAAAGAATCTTCGAACTTATTTTTCTGCGCGAGGTGGGAAGAAGAGGTGGGGCGAGGGGGTCAAAAAAGAAACCAGGACGTCCGTTTTCGAGACGCCTCGATACCCGCTTTTGTGCTCCCTTTTCCGGGATATGGCGTCGTCTTTTGTTGGTCAGGCCGAAGGAAGTGAAAAGTTGCTGCTTTTCGATACCCCCGTTCTTCCAAGTGACGCTAACGTCTATGGTGACAGCGCAACGAAAAACGCTGATAGCGATTTTTATTTTCAATACTCAGTCTCGTATGCAATGTACTGGTTTTCTTCTTTTCATTGCTTTCCACCATTCCGCGTTAAACATTGTCGTCAATAACTTACTGAAATTTTTTCCCTCGCTATCTCACCTTTCATCTATTTTCAACTCTACACTTCTAAACACCTTCCGCCGGGGCGTATCTTATAAGTGTCCCATTATGTGTAGCCTACTATATCGCGAAGACTTGATATACTGGCATACCGCGAGGACTGTAATATATCATATAGTGATAATGAACTATTCGCAATGTTCATAGACTGTCGCGCCGCCTAGCGGAATTCAGGAGCGTCCTCTCGTGGATGATCAGTAGGCAGACGCTTTCAATGCTGCCTTGTTCAGTGGTGCTAGTCGAAGTGTTAACGCGTTAGCAAGAAACGAGCACAAACCGCTTTGTATGTTTCGTGCATTGGTGAATATACCGGACCGTCCGTGAGACGATAAATCTGATTCGTTCTTGCGAGACGCGAAGTTTTCGTTAAAGTTTGTGGCAACGCGCGCTTTCGATTATAGCCCGCAGAGTACACGTAGAAGCGTCGCACGATTTTCAGCAGACGCTTTGGATAGTAAATGCTAATGTCTGGCCATTTCAGTTAAATCTCGCCTTGTTTTACATGCGCATAGCATGTGTCGGTGCTTTTGTTGTGCATGAATCTCATAACATTCATTTTACACGTAAAGTAGCGCAGGCTCATGATTTGCGCTTCCAAACCTTCGCTTACGCTGCGCCGCTTGTTTTTTTAAGTTCATTGATAAATGGCAGCACACTGTAAGCGATCCCTTTTTGGCCGGGTATCGGAGCAAAATGATCTTCGCACCCCCAGATAAACGTGTTGAGTGACGTCGTGTGGGTGTTGTGCGTGTTGAATGACGCGTTGTTGGTGCAATCGATGTCGTCTGGCGGTGATAATTCCTCAGATTACTTTCAGCAGTGATATTCAGAGAAACCGTTTCGACGTCGAGGATTTTTCGCTGGACGTAGATTGTTGTCAACGCCCTGAGAGAGACAGCGACGATGAACGATCAGCTGCGAGCTCACCAGCAGAGAGTTGCACTTCACGTCCCGTCGTGCGTTGATGTTTTCGTTTTGTTTTTTTTCACGCTCGTAAGTCTTTTAGGGGCAAAGCTCCTTTAAGTGGCACCCGTTCATCCCTCGTCGTAGTCGTAGTGCGTAACCAGTCTTACGTTTTGACCTGCAAGGTGGTGCTGGTGGTAGATGTCTCCTGTCCATTGTTGAACAATAAAAAATTCGCAGCGTGTGCGTTAACTACAAGTCGAATTTTTCTGTCTCTCATTCCCCATTAGCAGCCATTGACATGTATATTCAGCACTATCTGACAAGAAAGGGTTGCTACGTTATACTCGTTGGGCGTAACCTTCTAGGTTTTAGAAAGGTTTAGCGAGTGTTGGGCCGCAGTGCCATGAATACAGTGAACTAGCATATACCAAGAACTCGAGGTGGTTAAAGGTGGGAAGTAGACACGAAGCGCAAGCCGTAGGAAAGTGTGCGTGTGTCAAATCTCGTATAGTCCTCGGAATGTCCGCTGGATGACGGTGCTTCTATATGAGGAATATATGATGAAAAGATGCGAGATGGTGGTACTTGGAGTGTTGAATAGGTGGACGAACGGACACACAGACAGATGCATGGACGGACGCACGGATGGCTGCACGGATGGATGGACGCATGGGCGGACGCAGGGGTGGATGCAGGGACGGACGCACGGATGGACGTGCGGACGCACGAACAGACGCACGCACGGACGGGATGATTGACGCGCGCACGGTTACACAGACATACGCATGGACGGACGGAAGCAAGAACGAATGGACGGATGGATGCTTCGCCCCACTCTCCATCATTCACCCCGTATGCTGCCATTTTTATTGTGTTTATTGTATAGTATCATTCAGTGAGCTCATATAAAGCATACTTTTTTTATTCATTGAATGTATCCCAATCATAGTGGATATTGCAAAGCGCCGCATGTCGCCAACACGCTCGAACTCGACCAGCGAAGCGAAATGGTTAGAGAGCAATGAAATATGCAGTTACGACTACAGTCTACGCTAACTTCTCCTGCACCTCACTGGTGCCTTCCGAACGACGTTGTTGTGCGACCGATTTTTGTAATTTTTACGTTGCGACAAGCGTACGCGTGCATACATTTCGCTAGCCTTGTTTCGATCACGCTGATGAAACCTGCAACATACAAGTGCAGGGAATTGCCCACTGTTCTCTGATCATGGCTGTGTCTGTGTCTCTGTGTCTGATCATGGCTGCGACACAAGGGCTACCTAATGGGAAGTTAAATGCTTGCGTTTCATTGAAGAAGCAGCTACGTGATGCTTACAGTGCAAGTAGCGACGGCGTAACTTGTTTGCAGACCATCGCTACGTTAAACATTCTTTCCTTTGCAGCCGCGACGGCGCTCTATTCGCCAGTGGTCTACTGCTGCGGCAAATCCGCCAGACAGGCTCGGCACAAATGATCCCGCAGTGCCATTCAGCTCATACGTTAATTGTGGTTCGCGCCGTTTTCTGTGGCACGCACAGGATTACGCAAAGCATCGTTGACACACGGTCGATCAGCAGACACCACCACCATTCGCACTGCGGCGAGAAAAGCGGTAGCGAAGATTCAGCAGTTCCTATTGGCTGTGAAAGTACTTTGGTTCGATATACATTTATTTGACGAACAAGAGTTCATCGGGTGAAAGCGGCACGGCGAGTACGTCCGTGCATTCTATATTTTCTTATGGAAGTTTACGGGTTGATTATCCCTCCGCAGCTAGCTTTGATTGCATGGCACGCCACCTATATAGGCCGTTGGCATTGCGAACACTGCTGTAGTGTTGCTGTTGGGCACTTAATTGCAAGATATGTTCAACACGTTATTGCTACCTTAACGTGACGGAGTGGGAGAGTAGCAACCTATGCTGGACTTTTCGCTTTGAGCCAAATGTTAACGAATTCGTTTGACGCTATTGCGTTATTTCGATAGTTATGCGCATTTCTTTCGCTTAACGGACACGCCCAATACACAGGCGTTCGAAGGGTAGCTAATGGTTCCACGTAGTGTTGGCATTCATGTCGGAGCACAGACGCCAGCTTCATCACCACAAAATGCACGCTTTACAGCACGGTTATTCACATACCACTCTTAGCGGTCGTGGGCGTATTCGTGCGACGCGTGACTTTAGCTTCAGAAGCCAGGGATCTGTAATGTTTGTTGTACAGACATAAAAGCTTGTGGCAAGCACTGCCAATCCAATTGACCTTTTCCTGGCATAGCGCTTGTGCAGGGTGTTTTTCTGAAACGGATTTAAGCGCTGGCGACACTCTGTGGCAGATTGCCTGACAGCCATGCAAAATGCCTAAGTTCAATTCCGGCTCGAGCCTCTTCTTTTCATTATTTTCTTCTATTGGTATAGTAAACTAATCTACAACACTGCCGACTCTGGCTCTACCACTTCTGTGACACGGGTTTGTCGCACTGTTAAGGTACTGATATTTCCAAAATCTGCGTAGATATAGACTAAAAATCGCCTGTCGCGCATATCCGCACACTGTATGGGCTGCTGTACGTGGGCAGGCAGATGTTGGCAAGGATTTCATGACCTACACGATGGAGAACTTATCTATCTCATCGTGATCGTCACAATGATCACGACTTGTTTTGTCTAGTATGTACCAATCAAAGCAGATAGCCTCGAAAGCACTTAGAAGTACATTATTAGATAGATAGATAGATAGATAGATAGATAGATAGATAGATAGATAGATAGATAGATAGATAGATAGATAGATAGATAGATAGATAGATAGATAGATAGATAGATAGATAGATAGATAGATAGATAGATCAGATTTGAGGGGTTTAACGTCCCAAAACCACCATACGATTATGAGAGACGCCGTAGTGGAGGGATCCGGAAATTTTGACCACCTGGGGTTCTTTAACGTGCACCCAAATCTGAGCGCACGGGCCTACAACATTTCCGCCTCCATCGGAAATGCAGCCGCCGCAGCCGGGATTTGAACCCGCGACCTGCGGGTCAGCAGCCGAGTACCTTAGCCACTAGACCACCGCGGTGGGGCGATAGATAGATAGATAGATAGATAGATAGATAGATAGATAGATAGATAGATAGATAGATAGATAGATAGATAGATAGATAGATAGATAGATAGATAGATAGATAGAGTCGGGGTCAAGAAGCAGTCGTTTCACTAGGAATGCTTCAAATTCTAACAAATATAGCAAACTGAAATACATAATGCAAATAACGCAGTGTCATTTTTCTCGGAGAGGTTCACTTTGCAACACAACGTTCACACGCGCACTTCTCTATCAAAGTTTTGCACATGGCGTATAGTGTCTAACCAATCACCACATATGTAGCTACTCATGCTGCGTGCTTATCACAACAGCCCATGGTAGTCTATGGAGTTACGATACAAATAATCAAAATCATTGAAAGCTCCCGATTGAAGCTTTCTTTCCGTCGTTGATTGCTGCTGGAGACGCATGTGCGACGAAATATACCGTGTCACCTCCTCGCGCACCGAAATTCCGTGCAATATTCATGTATCAGTGAGAGTCGAAGACAGTTGGTGAGCGGCAAAGAAGGAGAAAGAGGAGGATAATCTTATTACATCCATTCCATTCACCAAAACGCTTTGACGCGTCTGCCTGCCAGCAATCAATGCCGCTCGCAGTTGTCACACATGAGACGTTCCATTTCTTGATTGGATCGGGCTTTGTCGTTCGATTTCGTCACGAATGCACGCGAGACGCTAGACTTTAGCAGCCAAAGACCACTCTCGCGAAATGCGAGCGACTCGCGCGATACTTCCAAGAAAAACAATTCCGAGAAGTAAAACTGTGCCACCCTAGTTCCGCTGATTTTCGCTCACCGCAAGCACCAAGGAATTTCAATAAAATGTCAGTCGTTTCTTGTTGTGTGCGCAGCGCATTACATTTTCGAATTTAACTTGGAGGGATCCGAATTGTAAGAAACGCTATTGTTTTTGGGTCGGTTTCAATTTATTACAAGGCGAAATTGCACGAGTTATAGATCCGCGGAGCGTAATCAAAACGAAGGCTTTACAGATTCGATCGTCAACGATCTAATTTTATTTTCTCTTCCTTGTAGTAAAGATAAACCGAATGAAACGCCTCTTCTATATTCTTATATTGGGGTGCGTTGCGTACGTACTAGGTGTGATACAGCGGTCAATTTTCGCATCAGCGGCCATTCTTGTTTTATCTCGTCCGGCTTCTCTCTGAGATTCAAAGGCCTCCGTCGAGTGCTCACAATTGGTTTTCAGTTTTATTACAATATTGATCGCCATGTCACGCTCTTCGCAAACTTGAGACCGTACATAAATTTCGAGCTTTTTCGTAACAACAAATGGAGCTTCATCTCAGAGAACTGCAGCGTTTCTTTGAGAAAAAGTACGTAAAACTTGTGTCTCTCGCAGAGCAATGCACCGGCTACGGTAAAAAAGATGTAGCCTTGCGCTTTAAATTTTACCTTGGGCGTAGTTGCATCACACTGTCGCAACGCAGAATGAAGGTAAACTGCTGGTGGGTCGAGAGAACAGCGCCTTCTTTGCTATCAGAACCCGGGTTCACGTCTTAGGCTAAACCTTTTCGTAAGAGAATAATTCAGGCAATCACGACGTGCGGCAACTCAAGAGCGATACCGGCTTACCGCTGTGTAAACGCACTTAGCAAAAATAAATTTTGTCCGAAGTGTTGGCTATATCTATTTAATAATGATAACAACATCTGGGGCCTAATGTGCCAAAACGATGATACGATTACGAGGGACGTTGAAGAGGAGAGTTTCAGAAATTTCGACAATGTGGTATTTTTAAGGCTAAAACTTCAGCGCGATCCAGGACGCACCACACACACAAAAAAACGAGACAACTATGACACTCTTAATCAGGTCCTGGTAAAATGCTAGCTATATCCGGGAAAGCAGACGAAAAATTTCTGGTTTGCTGGTTACATGCAACTAGTGTAATGCCTGTCTTGATTCTCTGCGGTCTATTCTGTTTTGCACTAAAGGTTTCACCATAAATGCTATGTACCAACTAGGCTGAACAGAAGCTTTATTGGTGTTCCTAATGCGCACCCATATTGCAGAATACGTGGGCGTCTAGAAGCTCGTCTGAATCGAAATGCGACAGCAGCGGCCGAGATCTCACCCATAAACATCAAGTGAACAGCCGTGCACCGTAACCATCACACTACCTTAGCGCACAGCTGTATTTATTCTAAACCCCAGTACCACACCATTCATGGCCAATCATCCTGAGAAGGCTAGTCACAAATAAATGAGATACAAGCAACCAGCCAATTACCTGAAAGCCTTTCAATTTCTGTTCTGCGAAGCCCGTTCGTTCCTCAGCACGTGTACACTAAATTCCGACGGGCGCCCGAGACCGCATGCTCGTTGCCACCCTTAGGGTCATCAAGCCGACCATCATGTCTAAACATCTGGTGTCATCATCATCAATTAAAGGCTTCCCTTTTTCACTAAGCTTATGCGGCTCACAGGTCCCTGTCTCATGGTACAACTATTCTCGAGATTCTTGGTACGATGATTCTTCCAAATCTAGAGGTGTTTTCTCGCGCAACTGCAAATACTGTAAGTCACATGCAACAGTATACCATCAACATTAAAGCCCTGCACGACCAAGAAAAAGAAAGACAAGTTCATGAACGCGAAAAAGCGTATTGTCTGAAGTTTGTCTTTGAGCCTTGCGGTGATCGCCTTCTCGGCCTCTTCTTTTCTTTCTTCTATTGCAATACATAAATGCAGCATATCCCGAAAACATCATCTATTCTTCGTCAGATAGGCATGCGCTCATGCTTATTTGACGATAAGTCGGCTATGAGTGTACATGTCATTTACCTGGATATTCTTCACCTACATATTTGAAGTTATTGGAAGTTTTATCCGTTACAAAGATTTTTCGGTACACGACCGATCTGGATAGCGCAGGAATTCATTTCTACCTACGCAATATCAGTGTGGGTAGACCCTCTCATATCTTAGGTTCATTAGTACGCGAAATTTCGATGATTTTACTAGCATTCAGAGAGACGTCGCTCGGCGGTTTTGAATATGCCATTAGGTTTCACTATATACTTCCGGAAACGTACAGAACTCAGCGTGATTCTGCAGTCTCAATTCGCGTGGGTGCCTGTCGCCGCCCACTCTTCGTATGGAAATTGAAAGGACTGGTAGGCGGTGGCGTACCTGTATAATTTGTTATTCTTATGTAGACCTCAAAGCGCGGAAAGATAGGTTCCGCCATATAGCCGGATATTCCAACAACAGGAATCCGGGATTGAAGTAACGACAAATTAAAAAGAGGGGGGGGGGGTAGAAATGATCAGACGCTTCTTCGCCAAGCGTTTGACATGCTGACATTGCTTCTCCCGGCTGTGGGTTTTGACATCTGACGGAAAGGAAATGGCTTGCTTACTAGTGCGAATGGTGGCAATTCCCCAACTTGTGTCTTCTGAAAGTTTTTGCCTTATCCAGGCTGTTACACCTCGCCGGGCTCCTTTACAAAATCTGTAGAGTAGTGTAATTAAAACAGCCTTTCTATTACAGCCAAATCATTGATGAGATCACAACAACGAGTGTTTTTGGCACCGTACTTGTCCACCGCCACTGCTGTTGTACGTAACTAATTTCCGCGAAATAAAAACAAACGGAAGAAAAAACGTTCAAGATCAAACGGTATTCAAACCTAGGCACTCTTCATGGTAGCTCAGATATCTACCACGAAGGCATGCGTTTTTTTATTTCCGGTAGTACGTCACACACGCACAGAGACAACAGAATTATATTGCGATACACAAAAAACGTGCACAACAAAAATGACACAACACACCTTGCCACGGTCGTAAAGCACTGATGGACAACATTGCGACTTCAGGTTTCTTTTTAGCAAGCAGCACTTTTGCCCTTCCCAACCATGAAGGGACACATTCTTTTTCTATGTCCCTAGCACCCGGTCACAGTTCCGTTCCGGTGTTCTAAACTACGCCACAAAAAGACGCTATACGTAGGTTAGGTTTCATCTCCAAAAAGAACGACGTTAGCGTAATGTAGCATGGTAGAAAAGTAAAATAACACCCGAGCGTCAGAGAATACGAGTTGCTTTAACAGGCGCTACGCAATACAATCTCGCGACGAGTAGGTCGTTGAATGCCTCCAACCCTTTACAAAAGGCCCAGACATAACTTTCCATCGTCATAAGCTACCATATCAGCAAAACGTATATCGCACCTTGCATATGTGTATACCGGTTACCTCCCTTCTTCACAGAATGACGAATGAACGCGTAGTGGGCGCTTGCGAACTTGACGAAAAATATGAATTATCGCGAAAAGGGTGCCCTGCAAATATACATACAAAAGTAGCTGCCAGAAAATTTACAACGGATTCTAATTGATTTGTGGGGTTTAACGTCCCAAAACCACCATATGATTATGAGAGACGCCGTAGTGGAGGACTCCGGAAATTTCGACCACCTGGGGTTCTTTAACGTGCACCCAAATCTGAGCACACGGGCCTACATTTCCGCCTCCATCGGAAATGCAGCCGCCCCAGCCGGGATTTGAACCCGCGACCTGCGGGTCAGCAGCCGAGTACCTTAGCCTTAGCCAAGGCAGTACCTGCTTTTAATACAAGACCACTGTTTAAACGTGGTGGCTCTTGAGTGGCACCATATGCTCGAGGTTTTTTTTTCTTGCTCTTCCAATTTTTGTGTTCTCCTGAACATCGACATTTAGAGGTAGAGATAGTTGTGGTAATATCCAGGAAAGTAGCGAAAGACAGGCTCTATGAAGTAGGCCGAATGGTCTTAGTAGTAGTACTAGTATTGCTGGTGGTAGCAGTAGTAGTGGTAGTAGTAGTAGTAGTAGAAGTAGTAGTAATACTACTAATAGTGATAGTAGTAGTTATAGTAGAAGCAGTAGCAGTAGTCCTAATAGTAGTAGTAGTAGTAGTAGTAGTAGCAGTAGTAGTAGTACTAATAGTAATAGTAGTAGTTATAGTAGTAGTTGTTGTTGTAGTAGTAGTAGTAGAAGCAGTAGCAGTAGTCTTAGTAGTAGTAGTAGGAAACCTTTAGTGTGCATGGAAACCACACCCCAGCTCTCCGCAAGAAATATAGAGGGGAAAAGCGGAGCCTGTACGGCAGAATGGTGCCGGTATATATACCAATACCTCGCTAGCACGGGCTATTCGTTGATCTCTTGGCAGCAGTCGTAGGCGATGTTCCAGTGTTGAGCTAAACAGTATAGCACCTCCCATTTATGCCAACCGCCATTTGTGTCATGTTCTTCTCCTTGTTTTGCACACTACCACGTGGCTTAAAATGCTTTGCTGTTGCTCCACACGGCGGAAACATGTATCTATATGCCAGGGTATGGATCAGGTGGAGTGTGTGCTGATTTAAGTGAGCATTCATCTGTAATCGTCGCAACACGGTTGCCTCTGCTTAACTGCGTTTACCATGCAGGGACAGATACAGCCGTCTCTTTTCTTAATGGTGTTTAAAAATTGCTTCATAACAATGGTGTATGGGAGCAGGCTCCTCTATTCTGGATTCCGGGTGACTTGGTACTTTCTAAAGCACCGAGTTACCTGACCAGTAAGCAGGTTCCCAGTCGAGTCTTTGTGCTCCTGTACGTAATTCACAGTCGTAAGGTACCTAAAATCTTAACTAGAATATGCACTGCCCCTACAGGAGCTCGCACCAGGCATGCTCAATTAGCGATCTATAATCTGTACACTATTGTGCCACCAGGTTAATCATTCTTCATACTCATACAATTGATGTTACTAATCTTCGCACGCGTAGCCACGTCGCCAGTCTCCGTTTCTTTCCCCAATTCTTTCACAGTTCTCTTAGTCAGGCTCCCTACATCATCTCACCAACGCGCATATCTCACCGCACGACCCACACTTCATCAGTCGCACGCACGCGTGCATGCACCATACTACCTTTGCCGCATAATTTTTTCTTCGCGCAGCAGTGGAGTCGAATGGCCTCCCCCGTGAAATTCCACCCATAACGTGTCTATCATCTTTTGCAGACAACATAACTGCATATTGTACGTCGAGAAGATCAATCTCTGTAATCCACATTTGTTTACCCACCCCTTATGTAATACCCCCTAACAGGGCTTTTTAAGGTATTAAAGTGAAGTACCTCCGCTGTTTCATCCACTGCCAACTACATCCAGAGCAGCTGTGCTCCACTTTTGCTCATTGGATAATTTCAGCAAGCTTTTTTGCCAGTAATGAGTATTAGAGCATTAAGTGTCCGCCTCTCTTTAATTACGATAAAGATGCAGCAGTGCGCTCAAGCTAAATCTATTGCCATGAAACAGACTGCGCCTACACGTTTGGAAATGCATATTATATCAGCTTCCACATTTTCGCCGCTGTGCGCCTTTCATTCCTACGATGTGCTAACCCATTAGGTAACTTAATTAAGTAAAATAACACATCCATCTAACAAAAATACAAAAAAGTGATTCGAGGCTCCTTTCACAGCCCAAAATTTATTAGACCATAATGTAAGCCACAATTGCGAACCTGCTAAGCCGAGTACGTGATATCAGGATTTTCAGACTTGAATGGAGAAACTTCCCAGTGGCCTAGGGTGTTTCATGCTGCAAGTAACCATGCGATATGTATCTCTTGGAATGCTCGTTGAGCCTGCTGATAATTATTGTTTAACGCTCACCAAAGACAATATTAATATAGGCATGGTACATAGAAACTGCCCTCCCATGTTTCCCTCTTGCCTGGAAGCATTTTTTTTCCTAACTTGAAATTTGAGAAGTAAATTTCATGAGTTCTTAGAAGGCGACTCCGAGACAGCCTCTCTACCGTAACGCCCGCGGAGGGCAGTCTCTAGGGTGACTGTAATTAATATTTACGGGTGTTAACGGAAGGAGGTACCGTGCCGCGGTGGAAAAACGGCGCTTGTACACCCACCAACATGCCTCAGGCTTGGCAGCGCAGTGAAAATCGGCGCCTTTCCCTTCTCACTTCTTCGTCGCCACCCACGGCGAAGCAGCGTCTGTGACGGAGTGCGCGCCACGCATCGAGACAGTGACAGAGCAGCTCCCAGTGCAGAAAAGCGGCTGCCTTCGGCCTACGGTGTGCGAGAAAACCGTGGCGTTGTGATAAGGAACAAAAAAAACAAAAAAAAACACGAACGTGTGTAAGAAAGTTGGCATGACCGGGATTCTTCGTTGGAAGGTGGCGTCAAGATGGGGGAGGAGTGGCGTGCCGTGATTGAACACAGTGTTGGTCGTTGCTCACAGCTTGTCCTCGACACTCTTCCTACTTGACGCCTATATTAAAAACGATGAACGAGGCATATATTACCTCGATGGCCACCGGTAGGACGCGCGACACCGAGAAGAAGGGGAAGCGTGGGGCAGCGTTTAGCGAACTAGCCAGCAGCGCTGCTTGCCTCGTGTTGCTCTTGCTCGATGTGATCACGAGCGAAGTGCGGCACATTGACGAGGTGGCTCCCTTTGATGTGAAGCCCGAGAAGCTTTATCGACGCCGTGTTCGGTGCTGGGCACTGGCCAGCACAACGCTGGACATCGTCTTTGCTCTCTGGAAGCCGCCTTTTTCGATGCCCCTGCTTTCCGTATCCCTTACTTCTAAGCATTTATGTCATTTCTTGGCTTCTTCGAGTGAAATACACATTTGGTAAGCTCCCTTATTGGAATATTACTTCTTTCTTTTTTGTTCAACTACCGTTTATTTGAAGGAACAGGCAAGTTTGGTCAATATATATTTGATATGGTGAATAGCACTAAAGCCTGGTTTTAATAATAGTATACGTGAAGCTTTTTATGTGCCAAAACTACAATGTGATCATGCAACACGGCGTTGTGGAGAGCTCCGAGAATTTTGACAATCTGGTGTTTTTCAACGTTCACTAAAAGCGGCCAATGCATGGGCCTCTGGCATTTGCCCTCAGTCGAAATCAGACCACCACAGCGGAGATCGAACCCATGACTTTCAAGGTCAGCAGCCCAGCACCGTAAGCAGTACACAACCACGTTGGACGAAAGTAATAGCTTCAGGTGTCACATTTATATTACTAAATTTGAAAGAGCTCATAATGAAGTGCTAGTGCCATACTTCCGCACTTTTTCTGTACAACAAGGGACACATGATTCCAGCGCGCTGTTTATAACATGCATGAGCTCGTTTAGCTAATTACGATAATTTCGTACTAGTGATGGCAATGCTTGTTTGTGATAACTATAAGATTTCAATGAAATTGAATTCGTCAAAGTGGGCTTTTGAGTGTACTTTCTATTATTTCCATTCATTCAGCTTCGCGATAATTTCGGCACTTCTCGTGGTTGAATCATGATTTGACTAACATTTTAAAAAAAGATACGGTATTTTTGATGGTTTACTTACACATCAACCGCATCAAATAGTTTCTACCTATACTAGTGTTTGTCCTGAGTAAATGTGTTACATCAAATAGCAATAATTCGTATGTAATTCCATTTGAACAAATCTAAACTACTTGCAGCCAACATTACCATGTTTAATAAAGCAACTCGTCAAGATATTGTGCCCAAAGAAAGTAAAGTGCCATTGGTTCTCCACCTCATTGAAAACAAAAAAGAATGAACCCAGACCATGCTGCAAACTAAGCTATTTATGCCGCTCTAACCAGAGGTTGGCATCTGCCTAATGTATGAGCAGAATGTGAATTCGTTAAATAGCCGACATAAAAACGCAATTGCATGCCATCATGCATACTGATACAGGCTTCAATGTTTGTTACCTGGTATGCTTGTGACTAGAACGCACATATGTCATGCTGGATTTTTATGGCTTTCGAAAGTGCGTATTGAAGAGAACAATAATGGTTTTCGCAACATAATTCCTGCCGTAAACTAACGTTCTTTTATCACTGTTTGGAATGGTTTCTCTTCAACTTTCTAACTTGAGCTTGTAGGTATCTAACCCTTACGAAGACCGGTCCAACGGTCGAAATAGTATGTTGTAGGCCCGTGTGCTCATATTTGGGTGCACGTTAAAGAACCCCAGGTGGTTTGAATTTCCAGAGCCCTCCACTACGGCGTCTCTTATAGTCATATGGTGGTTTTGGGACGTGAAACCCCACATATCAATGAAATGGTCGAAGCCGTTGGAAATAGTATTAGGACAACCGCTAAATTGTGTGTCATCTTTGGAAAAACTTTCAAACTTTTTGCAATATATATATATATATATATATATATATATATATATATATATATATATATATATATATATATGTGTGTGTGTGTGTGTGTGTGTGTGTGTGTGTGTGTGTGTGTGTGTGTGTGTGTGTGTGTGTGTGTAAACCTATGGGCTCGTTTTTCCGTGTTTTGACACAATATTAATGAGATCTAACAGACAATAATGCCAAGGAATGTATAGGGGAAGAGACCAGAATCAATGTAATGTAAGTAAGAAGAAAGAAAAGTGGGCGAAAAAATAACTTGCCGTGAGCAGGAATGGAACCTACGCCATTGCAATAACGCGTTCGATGCGCTCGAGCATCGAATGCGTTTTTCAAAGGTCATAGGTTCGATTCTAACATGCTAAAACACATGCTAAAACAAATATACGTGGCGGCTAGAAGCACCTTTTCGTGCTTTCTCAGAGAGGGTTCCTAAATAACGAGGCAGACACGATGTAACCTTCACACACATGCATGGCTGTGAAGAACAAGCATCACGACGCATCTATCTGTTTTCTCATCTAGAACTTCTAGTTTACAAACTTCGTGTGTGCTACGATGACGTAAGCTCTTCACGCCATGTCTGGCACGCAACTGCTTCAGTGCTGTTTTGGTCTAAAAGCAGTGCATGTTTACGACAGTCGGGCTTATTCGACAGCGACCGCCATCTTCGCGAACCTCAGTGATCGAGCACGCCCGCGCCCCAGCTCGTGGCCCTCGTTCGAACTTGTTCCGTACGTTATCCGTCAACGTTATGCGCGCAACTCAATTTCCTACGAGGTTCAAGCGTGCACGACGTCGAACACCCCGGAGACGGCCCGAGCACCTTTCTCCCTCGCTATCAACTCCCTTTCTTTGGCAGCAGAGCAGCGGGCCAACTCTATCAAATCACTACAGCATAGGTTTGGTTAACGTTTACCGGACACTTCAGAACGGTGGCGCAAGACACTTCGCGAAAGTCCGACAACGCCGCAGTGACGCGAAGGTTGGTAAGCGCGTCAAAAAGTACACGCGCAACCTGGGAAGAACCAGTCATGCGAAAGCTTATTTTGCGCGAACTGAGCGGCAGATACGTTTGTGCGTTCAGACGACGCTTACATCGATAGCGCAGCAAAGCGTCGCGTCATTCGTGGCCGTATAAAGGGAAAACCAATCAAAGGCGCGCCGCGCTTTTCTTCGGGCACGCTATGCCTTTAGCATCCCCGTAGTAAATCCCGCTTGGCTCCTCAGGCCACCGGTGGCCCACGCCGTAAACCCTCTCCTCGGATTGCTCCCGAACACTCGCCAGCTCCCGCGAGAGTGCTTCTCGTACGATGAAAGCTGCGCGCAAACCGAAGCTGTCCGTATAGCGTGCAGCAGCTTAGATGCGCGCCTCATTCTGATCCATATCTGATAGGTGCTCTGAACATGTAGAGTCTTGCGCAATTTTCTTTGCATTGTTTCTCTCTTCTACGGGATACAATGGCTGCACACACCGCAAGCACGCTTGCTTCTTCACCACCTGTTATCTCAAATAAGCTTCTTGAAACTGCGCAATGAAATTTCCCTAGATTGACACGACTTTGTTCTTGATATCTGGTTTTTATGAATTACCCTACGATCTTAAAACTACTTATGAACACATCGATAAACAGTTTGTTCATGACAACCTAATCATGTTGTTTCACCAGCGTTTACTGATATAAGACAAGCGAAGAAATAAAAATTCTGGTTTAAATAAACTCTCCGCCAACACTTTGGACAAATAAACTCGCGCCGCGTTGGCCCTAGGCCAACACATTTCCGGGCTATGCACGAGGGCAGGTGTTTCATTCCGGCCGCAAAACAATGGGAGGTAGAAAACACTCTCGGGTGTTACGCGTAAGGTGCTCGCTAAAGAGCCCAAAACCGGCAAAATTATTCTGGAGGCATTCGCTACAAGGTGCTTCATAATGATTCTGCACGTACGACTCGAGGAATTATTAAAACGAACGTCTTCGTGGCCTCGTCGACTCGTGCTTTGTAAAGAAGCAAGATGGATATTTCTCAAAGGCTTCAACTATATTGTCTATACCCACCTGTTTTAACACAATCTTGATAAAGAGCTCGTTCCGCTAAAATTCTGGCATCGGCGTGCACACGAGCGTCGTGAGTTGAGAGCGAGAAATAATCGTCTCAACCACGAGCTAAAATTAAACAAAGATGCAAATAAAAAAATTCGCCAGATCCCACGTACCTAAGAATCGATGTTATGCGAAGCATGCGGAGGTAAGGTGACCATGTTGCAATTTTTTTATTGAGCGACACGTCATGAAATGACGCTAAATATATGCACAAATGTTGCACGCACGGACATATGTTGAAGAGTTGCAGATGGTTATATAACCAATGCGCAACGATGTCAACTGGAACATGCGTATTAGCTACACCAAAAGCAGATATGAAGCGCTGATGCTCGCGAAGATGCTGCCCCTGGACACTGCTACATAAATTAACTTCATCGCATGACACCTAACCACAATAGACGTTAACCCGACGTGACGGCTGTATCAAAGGAGTGCATATGTAATGTTTATAAAATTGGGTAGGCAGTACTGCAACCACTATATATGTTTCCCGATGATTAGCGTCTATATGAAAAGTAATTCCGAGACCTGACGTAGCTCTGGGGTAAATGCTTCCTTTCCACGCACAATGCTTGGGATCCTGCTGGAACTCTGACATTTATTCTTTTCATTCGTCGGGTCGACGCTACTCATGTCGGGTAGTTCTTAGCGCTCGCTCGTTAAAATTGTCCATGTGCGTTCTCGTCGTTCCTTGGTAGATACTAGGAAGGAAGGAAGGAAAATAGGGGGAAAAGAACGGCAGGGAGGTTAACCAGCCTATAGGCAGCCGGTTCGCTACCCTGCGCAAGGGAGAGGGATCGGGGAGATGAAAGATAGTGAGCAGAGAGGGAAGAGAGAAGCACAGCACATTCGGCAGCACACGCGCGCACACTCAGTCATTGTCCAGTCTTGTCTTTCGCGGTGTGTGACGTTGCTGTTACAGTCACTTGTTCAAATCCGTGTAGCGTAGGAATTTCAACAGAGCTTTCGTCGCCTTCTGTTGCAATGTCTTCTCTCGGGAACTTGACAGAATAGTATCCACAGACATTTGGCTGTAGTCGATGCGCGCAAAAGCAGACGCCAGTGACTGTCTCTGTATTTCATACAATGGACAGTCACACAGGATGTGGTGTAGCATCTCTTCGCAGTGACAGGCATCGCAGAGAGCGTTGTTGGCCATTCCTATGACAAAGGAATAAGATTCTGTAAATGCCACTCCTAGCCATAAGCGATGAAGAAGGGTGGCTTCTCTTCGGTCGAGTCCAGTGGGCATGCGGAGAGCCATCAAAGAGGACAGGTGGTGTTGACGATTTGTATCGATGCTTGGTGGGCACCATAGTGAAAACGTGATTTCACGCGCAAGTCGTCGAAGATTACTGGCAGCATCGGTCCACGAAAGTGGTATGGCTTCTTCTCGTGTTCCTACAAGGGCTGCACGCGCGGCAGTATCGGCATGTTCGTTCCCTATGATGCCGCAGTGACTTGGCAGCCATTGAAGCGTCACATGATGCCCTTTCTCGTGTGAAGTGTGGAGAAGGCATCGAATTTTGAAAACAAGCTGTTCGTATGGCCCGCGACGCTGTGCTGAGAGCACAGATTGTAGGGCAGCCCTTGAGGCGCTGAAAATTGACCATTGTTGCGGTGGTTCCCGATTGACCACACAGAGTGCAGCGCGCAAAGCAGCTAGTTCCGCTGCTGTAGATGCCGTGGAGTGGTCAGTCTTAAAGCTGATGGTAACACCTCTTGTTGGGACAACTACTGAATAACTGCTCCTGACGAACACTGGCGGTTCGTGGAACCATCGGTGTATACATGTATGCTGTCTGAATATTTCTCGTGAAAAAGAAGAAGAGACAGTTGTTTCAGCACGGGCGATGAAAGCTCAGATTTCCTCCGGATCCCTGGTACACTAAGATGCACTGTGGGTCAAATGAGACACCAAGGTGGTATGGATGGTTTAGATGCAGGAGTGAAGCCCGAGGGAAGTTTATCGTTGTATTTCACAATCATTTTAGCGAACGATGCTTGGCGCCTCTCTGAAGGCAACAGTGCAAGGTGATGACATGGAGCACGTGCGAAGTGTCTGATGTGTGTTCTCAGGACTTCTACAGCATTGTGAGTTTGTATCGGATAGTCACCAGCAATTGCAATTGTGGCTTCCGTTGACGTACATCTGGGCAGACCGAGGCACACTCTCAGCGCTTGGGCTTGTACTGCCTGTAGAACACGAACATTGGTTTTGCAGGTATTGCTAAGCATGGGTAAGCTATATCTAAGGAAACCGAGAAACAGGGCTCTGTAGAGCACCATCGTTGCGTCCACTGACATTCCCCACGTCTTTCCTGCCAGGAACTTGAACAGTTGGGAAATAGTGGTCAGGCGCTTCTTCATATAGGTCACATGCGGACTCCAACAGAGGTCCCTATCAATAATGATGCCCAGAAACCGGTGGGTTTTGGCGTAAGAGATCGGTCGCCCGCAGATTGAGATGACATAAGGGGTCATTGCTTTGCGAGTGAAGGCCACCAGCGCGCATTTTTCTGGTGATATGCTGAGACCTTGTTTTAACACGCAGTTGGCAATCATAGTTGCTGCTTTTTGAAGCCGGGAACGTATCTGTGGACGTGTTACTGCCGAAGTCCAGACACAGATGTCGTCTGCGTATATTGAGATTTTAATGGTGCTTGGCAAGTATTCAGCAAGGCCAATTAGTGCAAGATTGAATAGCGTCGGGCTAAGAACTCCACCTTGAGGAACACCCCTTGAAGTATAGCGTCTCGTAGTTAGGCCATCTTCTGTTAACACAAAGAATGATCTTGCAGCCAGGTAACTCGAAATCCACCGAAAGACTCGACCACCAACACCAACCACCGCAAGAGCACCCAAAATGGCTTCATGTAGTACATTATCATAAGCGCCTTTCACATCTAGAAACAAAGCTGCAGATAGTCGCTTACAGGATCTTTCGTGCTGAACGTACGAAACTATATCAACGACATTGTCAATAGAAGAGCGGTCGCATCGGAAACCAGCCATTGAATTCGGATAAATCTTGTAGTATTCAAGATACCACTCCAGGCGGCCTAGTATCATCCGTTCCATTATCTTCCCTACGCAGCTGGCCAGTGCTATTGGGCGGTATGAGGTGAGTTCGAGTGGGAATTTGCCCTGCTTCAAGATGGGTAACAAGCGGCTTACTTTCCAGTCATCAGGAACATTACCATCCTGCCACGTGATGTTGTAGAGGCTCAACAGTTCTCTCCTTGCACCTTCCCCAAGGTTGCACAAGGCTCGGTACGGAATACCATCTGGGCCAGGAGAAGTTGAACGCCTGCAGAGAGCTAGTGCTATTGCTAGATACTAAGTGTCAATCACCTGTAGCACATACCTGCATACCAGCGGTACATACCCGCCCATGGTTATGTGCCACTGTCTGGCGGGAAGTGTTTGACGACGTACGCGACGGGATTGTGACATTATTCATGTCTTCATTAGCGCGTCATATTCGTCAAACCACCTTACCCTCCCATGCTAATTTTGGTTCTCGCCAAGTTAAGGGGGTGACCACGAGAGCACTCAAACGTAAGCGGCTAGATAGATGCGCTCAAAGTCGCCGAAGTTCGCTAAGAAATGCTTCGCATTTAGTAACTAATAAAGATTTCCTGGTCCAATTGAGGATCGGACCCATGGACGCCTTCATGGGCAGCAGGTGTTCTACCACAGAGTGAGTGACTTTATTAGCTCCCGCATTGGCGTGAGCTAACTCGACGTCACTTGGCTACTAGCTCCACTGAGCCACAGTATCTGTTGAAGATGCTTCGTAAATAAACAATATATGAATGCCATGTAGTGGAAACAGTCTCCTTGACGCATCATTTATTGCGTGGCTGAACCGGAGAATCACGACAGTTGGTGAACGATGCAAAATGAGCAACGAGAAGCGTTTTGAAGGCCCACCAATCACAAAGCGCTGCAGGCATATTTAATTATCATTGGCATCTACAAAGCAAACAGCTGCGTACGTTCGCGTGTTGCTCTACGAACGTTTAGTTTGTAGTTCATTAATTCACGAGAGGAATAGTTTTGGCGTAATGGCCACAAGACAAGTGCGCTTGAAATAGGTATTCAATGACACTTTGTAACGGCCAATGTTACGTTCCCAATCGTTCGTGTTTTTTATTTGCGGCATGGCAGAAACATGCACCGGGGACAGGCTGGCAGTTCAGAATGGCGGTACTCACAAGGCGCGGTCAACCTCAGTCACAGCTGAAGCTGGGTAAGTGATTCCTTGTGTTAACTACCTCATCGCTATGTTGTTGAATAGTTTATATTGAGAGCGGTGGTAAACAACGGTGAATGCCAGTCTTTTTTTTGTCTGTGTGACATCGACCAGTTACTGATGTAACAACAACGTAATAATCAAACAAGCGTAATCAAATACCTGGATTTTTCAGTTAACAAAGCAGAAATGTCGAGCCGCATTTCGTTCTTATATCGTATGCTGTGGTTTGTCTATATTTGATTCGTTCTTATTTTGTTTTGTTCAGTGCAAACTGTTTTCACTGACATGTATGTACCCCCTCCCCCTACAACGATGTCCCTAGAGGGCGCTGTAGCTACGTGTATAAATAAATAAATAAATAAATAAATAAATAAATAAATAAACAATAAATAAATAAATAAATTGAATGGCTTATTCGTGAAGATTTTGTTATATTCCTGTCACGAGAACGCATCGCGTACTGCAAAGCCTTTTGCTTTTATTTGCTCTAATGATCCATCTCTCGTCAAGATGAGATAAAAAGACTGTTTAGTTCAGGTTTTCCTCTGCTTTATTATGACTCAATGCACGCACTCTCATTATGGTGCAATCATTATTTGAAAGGGTTTATGCGACCACGCAGCCATACTTTGGCCAGCATCCCGCGCTTTTTAACGGAGCAGCCACAGAGCGGTGAAATTCCGTAAGCACAGATACGGCAGCCACGCCGTAATGTAGACGTAGTAGATGAAAAAGCTTGCATCAAGACACTCCGTATTTTGCTCATGTTTACAGCACCACCGCAAGCAAGGCCGATGCGAAGGGGTATCCTGTTTATGTCTGCGCTATAAACCTAAGCTATATATAGAATCTCCAACTAATCAACAATCCAGCATTATTCTCAAACTTCATTGGGTTACTCTATGTCAAATCATCCAGCGTTTTTTCCAACCATGATGAATACGGCTTAAAAAATTCCACATGTTTCTCGAAGAGCTAAACTCAACCTGCTTACTTATTTTCGTTCTCAAAACTTCTTTGGTTATCACAGTCTGTAGTTTTGCGCTGACTGAGATATATAGAGGGCGTCGAACAACAGTTTTTTTCAAAAGGCATTTTTCGGTTGCACTCAATAAAGTGGTAGTTGCGGCAAGGTAACGAAGTGATCTAACTGTGAAAAGAAATGACTTACGTATGCATATCAATTCTTTTGGCCCGAGCAATATTGAATGAAGTTGCCGAATTTAGGACTTTTTCTGGGGGCGTATATATATATATATATATATATATATATATATATATATATATATATATATATATATATATATATATATATATATATACGCGTCATTCGAAGGTTGCAGGTTCGGATCCTGCCCACGGCAAGTTATCTTTTCACCCACTTTTCTTCTTTGTTACATTACCATTCGGTCTAATATCTTCCCCTATACTTTCTTTGGCATTATTGTCTGTTAGACCTCTGTAATATTGTGTAAAACACGGAAAAACGAGCCCTTGAGTATATACTTCTTTCCTTATATATATATATATATGTATATATATACAGAAACAGAGATGAATGCGAAGTGAAAGCAATGCGAAAAACACCGCATCTTTTCGGTTGTCTGCGAACGCCCTATTCGCCCTTTTGCGTCACTTCTCGATAGACGCATTCCAGAGATCAGCTGAATCAACCACGTTGTGGGCAAATAAGGTACAATTAACGATTATTAATTGGCTTCAGGCAATGAATATGAGGTTGGAGCCTGGGAACACGTCCGCAATTTCCGATTTTTCGAATTAAAAATTCTCAAATAAATGTTCCATCATGTAAAGCTCAACAGTTCAGTATTGTAAAGTGAAATACTTCACATAACTCTCTCATATAAACCTATATTTACACAATCACAATAACACTTTTTTCAAAACACTACGGGAAGCATGGTTTGCCAAAACAGAGATATGTGTTTTTTAAAGAGCATTATACATGTGCAATTTACACATGTAGGAAAAAGACAAGTCAAAAGAATGTCTTTCGTGGAATGTGTGCGGCATTATCATAGACACTTTCTTCAGCATGCACGAATACATAGAATTACTGCGACATTAAAAATGACTGCCGAAGCAGACCGTAAAACTACAAATATGTTACGTTCTTCGATAATGATTGATATAACGCACTAATTCCTGCCTTTCTTCGCTTTTCGCACATGTTCCCACCCAAATATCTAAAGGCACCTCGAACCATACATCGAGCTTATTGTAACACACTCTGCGGATAAAAGACTGAGCTGTGAGCATCTCCGCCATGATTTTTTTTTCAATATAGTATGACGCTTGAAGCACTAAATCAAAGTATAAGGTGTTTTTCAGACAGGGCATGGGTGGCCTCTTCCGTCTTTGAGCTGGCGCCAGCTAGCAAAAAATTTGTGTGTAAAGGAGCCCCGTGTGTCACTGACCTCTTCCGCAAAAGAGTACATTGAGCGTGAACTGTAAAAGTACGCGCTGCACTTGCAAGTATCTCTTCCTAAATAAACAGGAAAATACTTTCCTTGAGCGCCGAAATTTTGAGAAAAGGAGTCAGTCAGGACAGAGTGGATCTTGCAACCACTTTATTTATCAGAAGGCGCAAATCAAGAGAGCGTGCAATCAAGAGAGCGTGGTACAATCAAGGTACAATCAAGAGAGCGTGCAGCTGACCCTCAGAGAATGGGAAACTGACAACGCATATGCAAGACATCCTATCCACATCTTGAAACATAAAAATATACTCTTAATTATTGTCCAAGAACGTAATATACGTGTCACTTACACACTAAGTTCCTGCATTGCGAAACGAAAACGCCTCATGTGTATCACGTGCCTTCTTATCCGTACACCTTTCCATTCCTTGACAAACGTCAAACACTCACACTTGGCACAGTGACTTGCCACGTGCTTTGTCATATCTGACAACTTTTCTGAAATGCTTTGCTCACAAAGAAAGTCTTTTTGTCATAGAATGCAATGCCGATCAGCCTAAGTAGCCACCGTGTTCTTAGTATCTCCACTCGTATTACGGTCTTTTATTTCATAAACAATCATATGCACAGTCCAGGCGGGTTCTCGCCGTTGCCATTGCCGTCAACATCATGTTCTGTATATGTCCAAATTGACAACATGCCCCCACGCCTCCTGTGTTCCACCCGCCGCTAAACGCGATGGAGGGCGTCGAACACTGCTCAAGCAGTGATCAAACGAGCCGACCCATTTCCGTCGTTCAGAAGGTAAATGCGATAACATCTCTCCGCGTGTTAGAGTTGCGTTCAATGCTCAATGAAGTGAGAAATACCCCACCCTTCTTTAACGACAATGAAGGGAAACGGGGAGTAGAGAGGGGACTCACACGATTAGAACTTGTGAACTTTTATTCTCGTGATTTCAGGTGCACGTTCTATCTCGACAGCCATCAGTGGTCTACTCGCATAGTCTTCGGCGTGCTGCACTCTAAACGCAAAGAGACTGTGCGAAAAACGCTATTGATCTATATGTGGAGTCTAACGTCCCAAAACCACCATACGATTATGAGCGACGCCGTAGTGGAGGACTCCGGAAATTTCGACTACCTCGGGTTTTTTAACGTGCGCCCGAATCTGAGCACACCGGTCATCAGCATTTTCGTTTCCATCGAAACTGCAGCCGCCGTAGCCGGGATTAGATCCTGCGCCCTGCGGGTCAGCAACCGAGTACCTCACCAACTAGACCCCGGTAGCGGGGCGCATTTCTCCCTCGGGCAAACACATTTTCTCACAATAGCGTTTTTTTAGAGTTACGCAATATCGGTTCCAAATGAGTTAGCTGCCAGCCTTACTTCGAACAACATTACCATTTGCTGCTACCGCACTCATTGTTTCACACTTGCGGTAAAACTGGGGTTTATACTTTTAGTTCTTTTAAACAAAAGAGTTTTATGCCAGTGTGCACAACTACTCCGCTGATGTACTTCCGGCATGGATGTGACGTTGTAAAATAATAACTAACATATTGCAAAGAAAAAAAAAGAGAAGGAAATGTTCCACAGCGGCTTATCGGGCCAGCCACCTCGCGCGAGAAGCACACAGACGCTAACAACTAAGCCACAAATCAAGCTTCTCCACCTTATGAATGGTAAGCCATTTATATACGCTATTTTCTGCCGGTGGTTCTCATAGCTCAGCAAGATCAGCGCGTTTCGGTAATCAGTAGCGAGATGGCATAAACGACGCGCATAGGGCGCGCGCACACCGAAGTTCGTCGTGCTGGGCCACCCCGAGCAGCACTACACAGCGCGCACCACCACATGGCGTGGTCAAAGTGCGTATGGGTGTTTTCTAGCGTGGTGACTCACTCGCGTGCGTGCTCATCTCGGAATTCAGACGATTTGTACCTCTTCTGCATCCACCACAAGTTTGCTTTGAAGTTCAGTAGTTAAAGAGAACACGAACGTCACTTCGCTCACTGCCGCAGCCGCGTTTACGAAAGGATCACGCTGCTCGCACCCAATGTAGTAAGAATCGCGACTGTATTTTGCGCTCGTCCGGTGTTTTACCGATGCGTTTATTACGTGCGTGTTTCTTTTCGTTTGATCAGCGTGCTATAAGCGTCGAGCAGTGACAGTTGCTTCTCTGTGCTTGTCCTGTGTATGCTCATTTCGTACATGCTTTCTGCTTAGTTGTGCGCAGAAAGTTTTGAGCGGCTTGCCGTTCTCCGCGTGACGTTGCAATTTGTTACTGCGGCACTCATTCTCTTGCTCTTGTGGCGAAGCAGTTCACAATGAACGCTGAACTACTTTTTAAAAGGCACGTTCCACTTTTGTTTTATATAAATTCCTAAAAAGAGGGCTCAGCCACATCTTTTTTTTTCTCTCTGACATTCTTCTGGGATGCAGTCTACCTACTACGATATGTTCACAAGCCCATCTTATATCTAACGTGGTTGCTTGGGCGAGTTGGTACGACATGATTCACATAAAACAGCGCCAATAACGAGGGACAAAAGAAAGAAGGTGTGTCTCCTTCTTTCTCTTGTCCCTCGTTATTGGCGCTGTTTTTTATGTGAATCATCTTATATCGCTTCTTTTATACCTTCGACATATAAGTGCTCTTTGGTTTTTGCATTTTGTTATGCAATACGAACGGGCCCAACGTCCCCCACTACTGCAATATCTTCGTTCGCTGCAAATCGAAAGAAATCTGTGGTTCATGACCTATTATAAAGCATCGCCTAAAATTTGCATGTGTTTAGCGCAGGCCACCACGGTAGTGCCGTAGTTGCGGTGCTTGGCAGCTCGCCTGAAGGTCGGGGCTTCTAATTCCGGCTTCGGCAATCGGATTTCGATGGAGGTGAAATTCCATTAGACTGTGTACTGTGCGAAGAAAGTGCGCGTTGAAGAACCCCGAGGTGGTCGATGTTTCCAGAGCCCGCCATTACGGCGTGCCTCGCGATGATATGTTCAGCTTGCCACGTAACACCACAAGTGTCATTCTTGTGTTTAGCACGTACTACACAACCATCCCCAGTCATGGTGCAATCCCATTGGTGACAACCTCTATCACGTAACTACTTTTTTATTACATTGCTTCTAGTGCGTAGCACGCAAATGCGGCACCTTCACCATCACACCTTGAGCTATCGTGGCGCGTTCAGCCAGCAGGAGTGGAGTTTGTTAAAAGTGGTAAAAATAAACAGCCTTAAAATCTCGTAAGGCAACGTAGTAGAGTTTAGTACAAGGTGAACTGTTTTGTACATGACATTGCATTCTTGGCTGCTTTTTATTACGAACTGGTTGTCCAATTCTTACCACGCGAGAAACGTCGCAGCACGCATGATAGCACATATCAGTTTGAAGTTGCCCGACACCTCTGATATTGTTTCAACCTTGCCATAAAATCTGATTGATTGATATGTGGGCTTTAACGTCCCGAAACCACCATATGATTATGAGAGACGCCGTAGTGGAGGGCTCCGAAAATTTCGACCACCTGGGGTTCTTTAACGTGCAACCAAATCTGAGCACACGGGCCTACAACACTTCTGCCTCTATCGCAAATGCAGCCGCCGCAGCTGGGATTTGATCCCGCAACCTGCGGATGAGTGGCCGAGTACCTTAGCCACTAGGCCTCAACGGCGGGGCTTGCCTTAAATTCTTGCAACTAAGAAATACTAAAAAAAATTGGGGACTCGTAGGCTTTGCCTTTATGAGTTGAACGCAATAACGGTATCCTGTTTCTGTAGAGCGTACTTCGAACATTTAGTGAAAGATATTTTTTAGAACTTTTTTATGCAACCACTACGCGCAGTAACGTGTGTACCTTTTGTAGTGCGTTACAGGCTTCAAACCATGAAGTCGTTATGACAATCACATGTTCTCACGCCCGACGGTAATGCACGCTTGTACCACGCATTATTATTGCGGTATGCCTTGTTGTGTTGTGAAGCATGTATACAGAGCACGTGTGTTCATAGCGCATAAAAGTTACTTGCACTGCATTTCCAAGCAGAGAGGGTTATTTTTACTGTGTCCACAAGCAGACGCAGGACTGTGTGTTGGAACACCCGCTTGCCACGCAAATGACATGAGCCTGATTTCCCACTAGGGCCCAGAAATTTTGATGATATATTTCGTTTGCACCTTTCTCAATTTTTTGGTCTCACACAAAATCATTTTTCGTTCACAACCAACGACGCCGACACCAACATGGCATTCCTGCGATACGAGCTTTGCAAAGCTATCGCGTTAAAAAAAAAGAGTGAGATAAAATTTAACAAAGGGAACGTTAATAAGTAACTGCCTGTAATGGTTTTGGTCAGTACAACTGTAACGAGCAACAAAGACTTTTTTCAACAATGAGAACGTACCAGAAGGCACAGGTCTCATCCTATAGCACCCAGATACTATCACTTGAGACGGATCACTCTCCACTTTCATAAGGGAGACATTTTCAAACAAAACCTTAGTGGCCCCACTTTGATATGAAGCAAATTCAATGTTGTATAGCGCCAGCTTCAGCTTACCCCTCTCATTTCATTTCATTATATTGTATTGCGCACATTCCTATCACACCAACGTGAAAGAATACGTCCTTTATGCACCGCCGCGCGAATTCCTTTGACCGGATTCTTCCGAGGCACGCGTATGAATCGTCATCTCGTCAATAAAATGGAATCAAAGAGCAACCGCGCGCGCAAAGCCCGAGGTATTTCAAAAATAAAAAAAATCTTGCTTTTATCATAAAATGACGGCTGCACGAAGTAGGTCGCTTTCGCCTTGGAGCTCTTGAGAACGGCTGAATGGGCACTGATCACGCATGGCTCTGCACATTTTCTTCCTTGTATGTACCATTTCTTTCCGCTTCATCGCTACCATTACTCATCATAATAGTCGCCCTCCGTACGGCGTTCATTTGTTTGTTATCGCGTCTTCTTGGCCAAAACTTAATTGGAGGCGTAACACTGGACCGCGTAACATCGTGCCATGCTTTGATATAGCTTCGAGTTTCACCATTTATTGAACCTCTCGTCACCGGAGACATCATTCCGAAGTTCGGGAGCATGTAAGAGCGCCTGCGCAGGATCTCTTTACACAGTGGAACAATAACATGCGAACAGTACTGGCTAAGAGGAAAATTCATCTGAGTGTATATTTTGCGATCCTTGCGCAGTCTGCTGTAACGTGTGTTCAAAAAGAAGTCCCAAGTACGACACGCTCGGAACGAGCCCTTGACAAAAAGGTGGAGGACACAAATACTACGTGCATATAAATAATAAGGGTATTTCACATTACACACGTGCATTCCTGCGCAGCTCGCATTCATGTCTGTACTGCTCGCGTTGATTCTGTCATGAAATCGTTATAGCCCACATTAAGTAAACAGGAAAGAGGACGTCAAAAAAAGGGAATGTACGGTGAGCGTACCTAGGAAAATGAAAGGTGAATTGTGCTGACGAAGCGGGAATTAGAGACGTTCTTTCAATACGTTCACGCTGCAAGATTCGGATCACCAGACCAGCAAGGCATGCAAAATGTGTTCCCTATAAAGGCCGCTCCACAGAGGGCACGCAGTGAACGAATGGGTGGATGTAAGGGGTTCATGGGGAGGCAGGGGAAAGATATTTTTTACTCTCCGAGAATGCCCCAAGGGCTCTTAGCTCCGAATACACGAGTGTGCGCTTCTTACTTCTTATTTTTTTAGCTCTTTGTGCGCGCATGCTACGGATACACAAGGACAAGCCACTGCGTACGCTAAGAAGAACACCGCACGGCTGGATGGCTGCTTCGTTGAGGGCTAAGAGGAGTACTGGGATGAAAGAAGACGTTGCCCCGGGCGTGTGTCCATTGAAAAAGCTACGTCGACATTCCCGCATCACTAGTCAATATCATGGCCGGCATCTCTG
Organism: Rhipicephalus annulatus; assembly: GCA_013436015.1. Lineage (NCBI taxonomy): Eukaryota > Metazoa > Arthropoda > Arachnida > Ixodida > Ixodidae > Rhipicephalus > Rhipicephalus annulatus. The sequence continues at coordinate 663,658 of WOVY01000153.1, forward strand.
TCGTCATTTCGCTGATGGTCACTCTATTTCCTTTTTTTTCTTTCCAATCATAAAATGCAGCCTCGTCAAGTTTCTCGTATACATAAAGCTGGGACATATTAACAAAACAGATAAACGAAACGGCTTCGTATAGACAGATCAGAAGACAACAGCGATGGCGATGTTGCTCAGCTGGCAAGAAATCAATTGGAGCGAACCAATCTGAAATATCCACCGTTTGGCTACGGGGCTATGTAAGGTATCTTCTGTTACAATCGTATATAGCTACAAGCAAGTACTCCCATTTGTTTTTCATATAAATTCGGCTCTTCAATATTATTGTTACTTTCAAAGGCCAGAAACACGATCAAACAGTTCTCGACTGAAAATCGAACCCAGCTGTCCATCAGTAAATAAAAAAATAGCTAAATAAGTAAACCGAAGTAGTACTTGTACATACACGAGCCCAGGACGGCAGATAAGTGTACAGCACAATCTCTATAAGAACTAACTCGTTGTTCTGCCGTTCTAACCTGAAACTCCTCAAAACACCGACCTCCTCATACAAAGCAGGAGTATACGTGTCTTTCTCAAAGGCCTTGGATGTCTCTGAGACCGCTGTATTGAATACAAGAGTACGCAACAGCACAACAAAAGATGACGCAGTCTTTCATTTCAACCCTGATGACGAACTTGAAGGACAGTCTTAACACTTGTAGACCAGCTTACGGACTGCGTATACTGTTTTTTCTCTTCTTTTTTTTCTGAAGCGGTCTTCCCTTACAATAGCTCACCTCCACAATGTTATTGTACAGTCACCAGAGTGTGAATGCTGAATTGAAGACAGCCAACCAATACATCTTTAAGTGTCTCCTTGAGACCATGGTCAGTGGTTTACCGCTATCGCAGCTTTTCGATAATTCAAATATGAGTGCACTACTGTAGCATTGAGAAGTACCAGTCGCTGTTGGACACTATATTCACGGTGCGCTCTTTCTTTCCCTTTCTCTCTTACCTTTCTTCTCTCCCTTCACTCACCCGCGGCTCAAGGTAGCAAAGTGGATATTTTTCCGCTTACCCTTTGCGTTCTTATTTTATTCGGTTGCTTCCATTCGACTCTTTTGCTATAGGCAGTCTAAAGGGTATTCACTACTTGCACCAAGGGCACAGCCCGAACTTGCTTTTTAGGGGCGAAGCTTCTTAGGGTGTGGAGCCTCCCCTTGGAGCAGTAGTAGCCATTTCTAGTTAGTTTTAAGAATCGCTCACTAGATGGCGTTCTGTGTATATGTCTTCGGAAATAATATCACTACATGGCGTTAGTGGATATCGTATATGAGTAATTTACGGCATTTCCATGGAGTCAATGATGAGTGGGGCGAAGCGTCCATCCGTTAATCAGCCCATCCGTCTGATGTGTGCTCTAATGCGATAGGAAAGGATGGATGGATGGATGGATGGATGGATGGATGGATGGATGGATGGATGGATGGATGGATGGATGGATGGATGGATGGATGGATGGATGGATGGACGGACGGACGGACGGACGGACGGACGGACGGACGGATGGAGGGATGGATGAACAGACAGACAGACAGATAGACAGACAGACAGGCAGACAGACAGACAGACAGACAGACAGACAGACAGACAGACAGACAGACAGACAGACAGACAGACAGACAGACAGACAGACGGCCCGACCAACAGACCGACGGACGCTTCGGCCCACTCATCATGATCCACTCCGTGGATATTCTGTGAATTTCTTTGTCTAATTCAGTCATCTACGTAGTTTTCTGTTTCTTTGCTGGCATATTTCAGTCATTATTGTTTAGCTGCTCTTGCATATCAAAGTACCCCCGTGGTGCAGAGAACGTCCTCAAAGTTTATTAACGTGTGTCATTGGCTTTTATGGTAAGTAGTCCTTATTGCCAATGAAAGTTTAAGTATGCTGGAGTAGACGTCGAGAAGAAGCTGCAGAGGCACAGGAGGCTAGTACGGAAACTCCGAGGTGGAAATTTCAGCATGACATCGCTACGCGTCTCTCGCTTTTTGTACCCGCGTGTGCGTATGCTTGTGCTTCCTTGTGAAATCAGGTATCATTGTGAGTCCGGAACTTTTGTACCAACCCAGCCTAGCTTCTTATTATTCAGTCTTCAATGCGCAAGGGTAACGATATGCAATGTACGCTCAAAACACGAATCGAACTTCCAGAGAACACCAAGACCATGTTACATTTCTTAGACGCTTATACATACACCACTGCTCCTATTGTTCACCTATTTTTATGTGCCATATGCACTTCCCGGAAGCATCTCTAAACAAAAAATAAAAACATTACATTCCCTCAAAACTGTAAGACGCGCAATGGCGCTTAACAAATCGACCGATACATAAAAAGGCATAATTTTGCGATATTTTCGGCATCCACTAAAATATTAAACACTTCCTGTACCACTGCCCTCGTTTTCTTTCGGAGAGACAAGAACGCGCGAATGCATTGCGGTGAATGGATGATCAGCCACTTTCTGTGCAGGTGCTTCTGCAGCTCAGTGCACATCTCTAGACAGCCCATTGTGCAGTGAAAGCCTTCTTGTGCTTTTTGAGGACGAATGGCTAGTGTGAACGCCTCTGAATTGGAATGAACATGCTGCAGTGAATTCACTGCCTCCTCTCTTTCCTTTTTTCTCTGTTTTTTCTCCTCTCCCTTTTTCGTCTATCATCCCCCTTTCCTGATTCCCCGGTGTAGGGTGGCCAACCAGAAGTCTTCCTGGTTTAGCTCCCTGCTCTCTTCCTTTTAGATGCGGAGCATCTAATACTCGAGGCTTGTAGTGCGGCGCCATCCGCAAGCTTCCTCCTCCTTCTTCCACCATCTGTGCATCCCTTCCTCCTCTACACACCGCGCGCACTTCACTCCTCCACCATCTGTGCACCCTTCCTCCTCTACACACCGCGTGCGCTTCTCCTCTTCACGAACATTCACTAGCTGTATAATGTAGCGCGCATGCGCCATCACGCTTCGACAACATCGGCAGCTGACGCGCGCGCATGCGCCGTCGCGCTTCGAGAACATCGGCAGCTGACGCGCGCGCATGCGCCGTTGCGCTTCTCCCCCTTCTCGAACATTCGACAGCTGACAGTGCATGCGCCGTCGCGCTGTATATATACTCAAGGTCGGCGCTCGCTCGCTCAGTTGCGGCTCGTCGGTTGGTTTGTACGGCGCGTCGACGTCCAAGGTCGCGGTGAAATGAATTCCAACGAATCCACAAACACAATGATCGACGTCCCTTCGACCAGCGCCGCCCTTTCGCATACGTGTGTACGTGTTCACTCATTTAACAACCCCTCCTACAACCACGTTAACCAATTTAGCCATCGACCCAAGTAAGTCGCAATTTAACACCCCATTTCACAACCACGTTAACCAATTTAGCCATCGACCCAAGTAAGTCGCACTTTAACACCCCGTTAACCAATTATATGATCCGCATCCTCCTCAGTGTTCCCCCGAGGGAAGCTGCGGGCAGTTTTTTTATTCGCTTCCTTCCTTCCTGAGTAATACTTGACACCATTCTTTACAGCTTTAAAAAATACCGAGTCACGTTTTTCTAAGGTCTTGCGAACTGTGCTTTAGTGAAAGTCATGTTAATGTAACGTTAGCATATAAGCCTAGTGACTTCCAGAAACTTTTAAAAAGGTGATTTTTAAGTCATGCTTGGTGATTGTCGGTCTAACAGAACTCTCCGATTCTAAAAGAACGATAACTGATCAAGTAGAGTATTAGTGCGTTTCAGACGCATATTTGTTACATCGAGGACATTCAGACAGCGTTTCGTGGCTATTTGCTTCATTCTGTGACATAATGGAGCCTACAAACCGATGCGTTTTAGGATGGACTGTCCGTGCTTTCCCGTCTTAACCGACTTGTTTTATGTGCATTGTGTTCAGACCAGCGAGAGCAGGCGGTTCGAAAAAGCCGCATAGCGGTACAGTGGCTTGTTCAGGCCACATCTCATAGCATTGTAGTAAATGGGACTCAAACGACTGAAACGCATGAACTGCGTTACTAAAATTACTCATAGCTTGAAAGAAACACGCAGAAGGTTTCTTGTGCATTTACTTAGAGTGATTTGAAGGCGAAAGTCATCTTCAATATCTTCTCAATCGATGTATTGATCCTCCTTCACCACCATTCAAAAGCTTTCTGCGCCCTGTGTGGTGCCGCACTGCCTCACGGATTGGACGCTCCTGTTCTGGTTTTACATTGCCGTCGTGATCAGACCAATTGGAACCAAGGGACAATGTCATGAGATGGCGTGTTCACGTGACGTCACAATATTTTGTGATTTGTGGCGTAATCGTGACGTCTCACGACAATGAACTGGAGGAGAAGGTTATTACTCGAGTCGTGGCACATACAGAGGACAGCCCATAACATCAACCGCTCTCTCGGAACCCTTCACCCGGTGTATACACATGAACTGCGCTCCACGACAAAACGAGAGAGAGAGAGGGTCATTATCCACTCCGCGATTACTTTGAAGACGCCGCTTCTACCTAGCCTCACAGTCACCCCTGAGGAAGGAACCAGGTCGGTTTGGAAACGTTGGGTTTCTTCAAAACTTTTGATTGGAGTCTAATTCATCTCCCAGTTTCACACTCAACCGCACACTTCTGTCGAATGTTTACATTTGATGTTTTTTTTTCATCACTTATTTTCGGCGGGCCTATATAATGTTGCGTTCTATAACGTGTTTCAGGCTTTCACCTTGATCGTTGTTCGTAAATGTTCTCTAGAACTTCTGCTGAGCGAGTTCGTGCATATAGCTAACATTTAAAATACTGTGAATCCACGCCCACGAAATCATAATTTACCAATCGTAAAAGCACAGAGCCTGACGAAAGCTTCACGCCGGGCCATCTCCTTTTTGCCAAGAGAACCGAGTGACACAGTCACTTCTCTTTCGAGCCCTCCAGTAGAGTACTTCCAGTTTATCTGATAACAATCAAAAGTAGTCTGAAAGCTGAAAATCAGAGGTTCTGATTCTAATTAGAGCTTACATTGGACACATATGCAACAGCCTTACTTAACACTCATATAACTGTCAGGATTAAATAACAGAAATGAGTTGATTGAGTTTATTGGGAGATCATTAGCATGTGCGAATATTGTGGCACCTGGTGGAATGATGCGCAACACACACGCATGTAACTCAATACGCCATGCCAATAGTTGTAATGACAAATTAGGGTCGCCACTTTTTTTTTCAGTTCTTAAAATGTTTCGTTGGTGTGGACGACGTGAATCACGAGTGCAACATCCCCAAGAGACCACAGGAGAGTGGATCTTGTACACGGATGGATCTCCGTCTCATACCGGCAAGGGCTTCCGAACGAGATTAGCTTCCGATGGACTACCACTGTCATGGGGCTTCCATTACAACATTAGTACGCAATGCATTGCAGAAATCACGGCTATAGTAGAAGCAGTTACCATGCCCAACCCGAATTCCCGTAATTTACTAATACGCACAGATATCCAAGAAGCCAGTCGAGCCCTCGCGACATTCCAGACACGCATTACAGCAAACTTAGGAATCACTTAGCTGGCCACCCTTCGTTACGTGTTCGTATACAGTGGTTAGCTAGTCACTCGAGGATCAGAGGGAATGAAGTGGCACACGCCATCCCCAGCGTAAATCTCCCAAGCCCTCCTTTGTGGAGGCCGGATTCACTGAAGTGCACCGAATTACTTGTTATGGCACATTTTTTTATTTGTTGAATCATACAACACAAAAGATCATCAGACTGCTTGGACCCGTAGCCAATGGCTAGTCCTAGGTCCAAAAAGAAAATGTATACAGTGATGCAGGCTTACTGTTACATAAAAAAGAAACTAACACTCAGAAACACAGGGTGTTCTACAGTACAACTACAAGCATTTTTTTAGCATGCGATCTTCGTAGCCAAACGACAGTAAAATCTATAATCGCAATAGTGTTCAAAGGTGCACCAACGCAAGCAAATCACTAAAGTGTACATAATAACATAAACAAGACAACTCAGAGACATATCAAGTAGTCAACAATATTAGTAACCGTATTGCCAAATGCAATACATATACAACATTCGTTGCTAGGCCACACAAGATTTAGACAGGCGTGAACGATCAGATGAGATGCACAACAATCGCAGGGCTTATCTCGATCCTCCTAACTCCAGGACGAGATGCGAGGCAGCCCTGATAAGGCGAGCTCAAACTCATTCTTTAATGACGCCACACATTCAGCACTGCACACAAGGCAAGGACGGGTCTACTACTTGCATGGCATGTGGTGGCTTCCCGGATAATGCTCACGCTCTGTGGGATTGTCCGCGTGGTCGCGCAGCCATGGGCGAGAGCCTCAAGCACATACCTATGAACGTAAAACCAGCGACCCTGGAGGAGCGGCTGGCGGACTCCTCCCCGGACATCATGAAGACACTGCTCCAGCATTTGCAACTTCGAGGCCTGTCTGATGAATAGGTCTTTTTTTTTACTAGACCCAGACTGGCGTTCTTTTATTTTTAATAAAGTTGATCTCTCTCTCGTCGGTGCTGCACTCCCGCCATTTCACAAAAAACTCATCGCTTTCCTTGATGCACCCCAAAATTAGTCATTAACGGGACACTAATGGCAAATAAAAAGCCGATGTTTATTGCTGAAATAGCAGTTCAGCAACATCGTAAACTAGCCGTCGCGCCAAGTAAGTGTTTATTTTGAAATAAAATCACGTTTTAGTGGTCTTCGTCGCGTTAACGCACTTCAAATTACGCGCCTCAAGTGAAAACTTCCACGTCGCTGATGCCTTGCACAACGTTGCCCGGCTTAACTGCGTAGTCGCTGGCAGCAGAGTGAAAGTAGGGGCAGCCACAGCAGCAACAGTCATTGAATAATTTCCTGCCATGGCCTCCAAGATGTCAGACGTGACTGATTCAACTGGGCCTCGCTAGATGAAAGGACCTGTCCAGTTTAACCAGGCCAAAACTAAACTTTTGAACCGTTCGCGCCATTCCCCCATAGTAACGTCCGGTGATTCTCTTTTCTATGAATCTAACAGAAACTAACAAGAAGCATTTTATTACGCCCCTTGATGTACGTAAGGTTGTTCATTCAGTGCAGCTAGCTCGATAACTATTGGTTGATAGGAGGTGGTAGCTAACGTCATCGGAGTAATTTTGCGAATTTTCTGCTCATGGCGCAAGTGTTCTTATGAGTGCATTCACCTTAATTTCTCGGTAAGTAGGCCCCTGATGTTGATAATATTGTCTTTTTCGACGTTGTCATACATTGAGCTTTCACACTGGTATAAATTCTTAATTGAATTAGGTATTCATTTATTCTTGTTTTGGACGTTCTTTTACTTCTTCCTTATGAGGGCTCTTCTTGTGCTTCCTCTCCCCTTCTCTTTTCCCCAGTACAGGGTAGCATACCGGGCTTAGTCAAGGTTAAGCTCTCTGTCTGGTTTTAACCTTTATTTTCTCGCTCTCTCACTCTTTGCATGATTGCAGGCTTAAGAAAATTTAGCTTCTTACAACCAAATACTTCACTGTACAAGCAAATTTTGCAGCATTTGCGATACGCAAATGACATTCTTCGTGTATAAAAATTGAGCACAAAGCAAGTTTGAACTAAAAAAATATATCTTTCTTATATCTCTGTCTGTTTGAAATAAATGAAAAAAATTAATGGCTGTTTGCGTATATATTATGGTGTACATTGCACTCACACACACTGGCTTGTACTGCTTGATTTTCTCTAGCTGATTTTTTCTTTCGGTAGTTTGTGCTTGGTGAGTTTTGAATGAAGACAGATAACGCTTATCGTTAGGTGAATAGGAGTGCTTTCTGTATAAAGTACATTCTTCCTGTCTTTCAAATTCTTTCAAATATGGTAAAACGTACAGTAAAGCGAGCGTTTCTATATGTGTGAGAGCAATGCCTATGGCTCTTAGCATACGTGATAAAACCAGCCATTACCGCAAGTAACGTAACAGCCCCAAGGACGCCGTGGTTCTATCCTTTAAGCGTTAAACTAATATTCGTGAGGCTCTATGTATGCGTGGAAATCAAATGAAGATGAAAATTCGTCCGCGAGGCCACCCATCGTTAAACGAGCAAATCGCATATTTCACTGCACGTAACGTGCACACGAATCCTCCAGTAACCATTCACGACACCTCACTTTTACTCTTACAACTACGAACGATGCAAGCTGACGTTTTCCTTTATTATCGATCGTGCACACGCTAGAAAGCTTTCTCGAGGAAAGATTATTCTATTGAGGAAAAATTATGCCGTTAAGGCCGGTAAAATGTTACTGTCTTCTGCCTGCTTTCATCTAAAAATGGCGGTGCACGGCATTTCTTCATAGAGCCTGAACGGTCCCCATCTTATTCCGTTAATCGGAATAAGAAAAGCGTGACCCGACTCACGGGGTCTACCACGTACTAACGCTGATGGGGAGCGGCAAGTTTAAAAACTTCATTGTCGGAACCCATCATTTAGGTGCGCCGTGCGTAATTCATTCCGAAGCCCCAAAGCTCTCCTTGCCCACCGGACAAGTTGTAGCGTACGCCAGCCAGTCGGCCCCAAACTAGCCCCCATACAATATGCAGGCCTTCTTTGCTGATAAGCTTACCGGCGCGCGTGTTTTACGACCAGCTGCTTAAGAACAGCGGTGACCCTCGGCCCGAACACTGGGTCCTTAATTACATAGTGCATTATTCACGCGCCGCTAATTCTTTCTGGACATCGAGGAGAAAGCTCTCTTCGTACAGGTGATACTTTATGCGAGCGCTGTCGTGAATAAGTAAAATACGCTTCCTGTTTGACCTGCCTTCGAGGCTTTCGAAAATGTTTAGAATCAAAGTACGCGAACGGCAGAACAGGCGCTTTGGGCCCGCGTTTAATGCACCTGTCTTGGCGAGCATTTGGTTTCGACAGCCGCCTGGAATAACAAAACACGCCCCCGTTCAATACGTCTGATGCAAGCAACGCATTGCGTAGCACAACTTAGGTGCAGCGGCTGCTGGGATTGTCTCTTTCTTTTCACTCTCCTTCTCTTCGTGTACACGTTGCAGTTGCTAACAGCAGTGCGCAGAATCTACGTCATTTGAAAACGTATTGTTTCGGCAGTGTTTGGAATTCGGGGCGGGAACGGGTCTAAGAGAAGTTTCTCCTGGCCCTCTGGTGGCAGTTGTGACGTCACTGTCAGTGTGCTGCTATTATTGTTCTGTCGTCTTTACGGGATCTAGGTCACGCGGCTGTGCCAGTTCACACTTTCAATTTGCCTGTTACAGATTGTAGAACAACTGATCAGACGTGTTTTTTTTTTTTGAAAGGTGTATGCGAGGGTGCGCTTGCACTACTACCTGGAAGCCCATCTATGTATTGTAACAAAATATTAACGGCTGGAAACATTTTCAGGGTATAAAAATTGATTTGATTTGTCAGGTTTACCGTCCCAAAACTATCATATAATAAAGAAAGAACAATACATTAAATTCACTGCCATCGTTTTAAAGTCTCACCACGTGTCGTCTTCGCAAACACACACCAAGTATTGAAAATCGCTTTTGAGACGCCTATCACTGTAAAGTTTTAAGGTCGTCAAACAGGCTTATATGACTTCAAAGAGGAGACAAAAGTGGTAGTTGATCAGATGATAGACGTCGCGATTACACCTTCTGGGGTCATCCGAACAACTACAGTATATATACGGTCATGACAAAAGGAAGGACGCAAATTAAGTAATCGCTTCTCGCCGTTTCCCGTTGTCAACTGGAAAGAGGTGCGACAATTGGCTCACTCCTCCTTGGCTCTGTTTTCACTCTTGGACTGAGAGCGTTTCTGATGACGGTTGTTCAACAACAGCAACCACAACGACCAATGCTCCCGAAATGCTCCCCAAAGGGTTATTGCGCTGCGCGCCATGGACTTGTATACAGCGCTTACTGTTTGTTGGAGAACCTGGAGAAAATACCTCGTTAGTGTGAGCGACGAAAAAGTCTGTCTAATTCTGGACATGTTTCTGTGCTCGTTCGGCTATCGTGAACTTGATGTGCCTCTATCGTTGACGGCTTCATCGTGTTGTAGGCATTGTCGTGGCGTTTCGTAAACTGCCCCAAGTCGAAGGAGGCACTGTGACTCTGGCATAGTGTCTTTATATATATTTAATTTCAGATGTCCCGTTGCCGCTGTCGTGCTTCCGCCGCTCTACAAGCGCACCTTCGTCGTTAGTTTTTCTTTTTTTTTGAAGTCCTAAACTTTGTTCGAGTTCTGCTTTTCGAATCCAAGCTACGAAGTATATAGCCATACAAGATAGTTGTGTGCACAGTTCTCTCCTAAAGGTGGGTAGGGGGAGGGGCGCAGTTTTATTCCAGTGTCTCTCCCTCTCACTGAGGCCATTACAATGCAGTGCAAACGTGATTCATAGGTGTATGGGGCGAGGAGAAGGGGCGCATACTTCTTTTATGCCCCCCCCCCCCTTGTGCGCCCTACTATGCAAAATAATATGTTCTCCAAGTTTTCTATGAAGTTATATTGGAGACCCTTAACTGTATGCCCAGAACGGTGAGGCGAAGCGCATAAGACGGCCGGCATTGATGTGTATTGACAACCGGCATGCACGTATCGAAAGGGATGTGAGTATTCATGTTTGATGAAGTATATGCAAGCATTGCTCGTGGTGCTTATCAAGACGGTGGCGGTAAGCAAGACGTCATGTTTTAGCTTACGTTTACATTCAGCAACCTGTTATAATTCTCACATGCTTAGTCGACGGGCTCCTTCTGGCAGCTGTGGCAACACAGTGGAGCAATATTCGCAAGATACTTAGACACGTTATCGTCATAACAGGGTACAAAGAATTACTCCTTGAAAACGTGGGGCATGCAAATACGCTTTTTGCCTGTAGAGCGAATGTGTTGTTCACTACTGTTAGAACTAGCATAAGAAGGTGTGCTTGATATTAGGATAAGCAAAGTCAGAAGCTCGGTCTTGTTGGTACATATTTTGAGGGAAAACGACGCGCATCATCAACAACAAAAAACAAGGACAAAGCAAGAAACTAGATGCCGTCATCTGTTCCTCCCTAATTAAGATTTTTTTGTTTTTATACCTTCGTATAAACAGATTTTTTAAATCAAACCAAGGTGCCCGAAAGACTTCGCCAGTGTAGAACGTAATAAGATTTAAATATGTAAACTAACCATAATAGTAATTGTTAGGGTCTAAGTCTCAAAACTACGATGTTATTACGAGAGACGCCGTAGTGGAGGGCTTCGGAAATTTTGATGACCTGAGGCTCTATAGCGTGCACAAATCTAAGCATATGGGCCTCACGCATCTTCGCCCTCCTTCGAAAATGCAGCGCCACTGCGGCCGGGATTCGATCCCGCGTCCTTCGGGTCATCAGTCACTACATAAACTAAGCGGAGTGAATGTTTGTAGACAATAGGTCTGCAGACTTACGTGTTCGAAGATATCGGTGCTAGGCATTCCGTCGTGGAGGGATGCGTGAATTCCTGTTATTTTGGTGCTCTTGAGCGTGTGCTCACATTGCACAGTATACACGAGCTTCTAGCATGTCGCCTCCATTGAAAGACGACCACCGCTGCGAGGATTTCACATGCATGCGGACTGCGGGTAGGGTAAGAGTTTTGTGACCGCTCTATTGCCAAGAGAATGAAAGCAATTATAATCGCGAAAAATGGACTGAAAGGGGAGAGCCTAGCACGAGAAGCAGAAAGGATCGTCGCAGAAATTAAGATAGAGGTGGTCTGTGCGCGTGTGGTGCGGGGCCTTCTGTAATCTACACCAAAATCTATACACACTTGAAAGTTGGCGCATTTCGTGCGCATCTCAACAACAACTTATGGATCACGTAGTCATGGGTGGTATTTTAAGGAACCGGTAGAAACTTTACGTAATTTCCGAGTTCTACAGGTAGATTTCATCTCTTTTAGTCGGTAAGATATAATCATTCGGCTACAATACTGAGAAGCTTCCTTAATTGAACTCAACCGGCAATAGCCTCTCCGAGCAGCTTAGCGTATTTCAGTGAATCATTCAGAGAGTCGCATCCTCGAATAGTGGGCAAACTGTTCAAACCACATTATGTAGCAGTTCAACTGACGAGTGCTGCTCTATCGTGGCAGGTGGCTGAAAACGGCGTAACAACTGTGCCACACTTGATAGTACGCTTCTGCGTCTTTGCACGTTCGTTGGAAAATCTAGCTAACAAATTTAACAGGCAGCCCCTGTTAGCAGGAGTTTTGCATTCCCCACAGTGACTCCTCATTTTGAGAGACTCGGTTCTAAAGCGTTATGAGGCACCACTTAAACTCAGTTCGGGGAAGGAGCGAAGGAACTTTTTTAATAAACGGAAAACTCCAGCGCGAATTTCGAGAGCGTACTTCTTCATAAGCCTTCTGAAACACCACACCTTGCCTGCATACAGCATAATTTTTTCGTAAAGCTAAATAACTTACGGGAGCCTGTCTGGACGCGTCCTTGCACTGCCACGTTCCGCGGTGGTAATTAGCTGACCCACCGAACAAATACTGGTAATCAACAGGCTTCGCAGCTTTCTAGCATCGAGACCACTCTAGAGGTGATAGCAGTTGAGATTGAATAACTTTGTTGTCTCCTTGCCCCTTGAATATTATCCCACGTTTACCGTGCGTGCACAGCCAGGACTCAATCGATCGTCGCAGACGGAAAACGCCGTGTATCTTCCATTACACAAGATTTCTCGCCAACGCAAGCAGGTGTGTTTTGGGCAAGCCATCGGGCCTATGTGTGCACACCACTTTTTGTCTCCTTTATATTTCATCTGTGTTACTCATTCTATGTTTTTTTTACGCTTGCCTATAGTGATTCATGACGAAGCAATTTTTCGCAGTTTCCCTGTCAATGAAACTTCTTTTCAAAAAGTTAATTCAAGCGCAAAAACTTGACACGATGACTCACACACGCACACACCCATGTATCAAACACAATGGGTGTGTGCGTGTCTGAGTGATCGTGTCAAGTTTTCGCGCTCGAATTAACTTTTCGAAATGCTTTACCAACTAGCCCAACAACAAGTTCTTTTATGAAACTTCTCATCGTGCTGCTAATAGATGACATGGCATAATATTAGTATAACCGCCAGAACGGGTGGCAGTTCTGGTAACCAGATCGCTGTTAATGCTTCTCGGTGTTTCTACGATAGATTGCCGGCACTTGCCGTTCTTCATTAAGAGTAGCTGCGACAAATTAACTTCGCCACTATGTGGATTGTGTCATGCTAACTATTGCAGTTATTCGCTGAAATCCAGCCATCGCTTATGCAAATTCGATAGACTATTACAACTGCAACCACCAACAAACCACCGCGGTTGTCTAGTGGTTATGGCGCTCGACTGCTCTGCCGAAGGTAGCGGGTTCGAATCCCGGCTGAGGCGGCTGCATTTTCGATGGAGGTGAAAATGTTTGGTACCCGTGTACCTAGATTTAGGTGCACGTTAAGAAACGCCAGGTGGTGACAATTTCCGAAGCCCTCCACTACGAAGGCTCTCATGATCATATCGCGGTTTTTGGACGTTAAACACTAGATAATATTATTCTTAATATTAACTGCCAACACACACTTCCCTACGTGACGTTACAATGCTTCGCTAGTTGTGGGTGAGTGCGATCAACACCTCCTTTCCTGCTTTAAATGTCAGTGCAAACGCGCCCTCCTCAGGGGGAGCCGTCAGGCCGCCTTAGTTCAGGGAGTGGTCATGATGCGACGCACGTGTAGGACGGGGCTCCTTGCTTCAAACGTGAGTCCAAGTGATTTCCCACCGAAATGAGATAGACGATTTTTTTAAAGACGATAGTCTTACTTGGGAACTTTCAACGCCAAAATTTTCGTCTGTCTGTCTTTCTGTCTGTCTACCTGTACATTTGTCTGTTTATCCGCGGTAACGATCCTCCGAACGGCACCAAACGATAACTCTAACTGACCACCTCATCCGCAGCGCCCACCAATACTGCTCAAGTTTCAGCGTTCTAACTTGTGCGATTGTCAATTAAGAAGCAATTATTGCGCCTATCTGAGGCACCATGACAACACGATGTGTGTCTTTATACTAGAGAAAGCACACACAAATAATTCTGAGGACCGTAGCGTTTATCACGCTGCTCTAACAGTGCAACGTGATGCTCATAATGGCAAGTGTTTCCAACGCTTTGCTAAAACGACACGGTAGTGGCACCTTCCCATCGCTTTGCGTTCTACACCTCATCGCTTCCGAGACAGGCGCGCATATTTCTCCGCGGGCGCGCACATCTTCCTTCGTTTTTGAAGATAACTGTCAGATGGCGCTCGTGTTTAACGTGCCTCGATGCGCTCGTTCGCCTTCGCTGCATGAATCGAGTCTCTCTAGCAGCGCTTCCAGAATACAATTCACCAATTTTCTATCGCAGAAAATCAAATAAACGTTTTGTTGATTCTCTTCACACGCAAGACTATCGTCTTTCGACGACATTTGCAGTGAAATATGCAGATACGGAGCCAAATTTCTCCTCCCCGATATCATTCGTCTGTCAGATTTGTCATTTAATGCTCCTTTTTTCTCGTTAGAAGCAATGCTGCCACCACCTCACGAGGCTCTTAAAGCCAGCGCATGATGCAGCTGTCGCACTGATGCTCTCCATTAATTGTCTGCATAGCGCCACGAACGGCGACACGCTATCTCTAAACACCGTACCTCTTACAGAGCTAGCGGGGCCGCCAACCTTGTGAACACAAGCAACGCAAGACGCCGCACCACGGATCTGCACACAATTGACGAAAAAGTTACTTCATAAGATTTCCGTCACGTGGCGCCGCTAAATGCGTTCTCTCCCTCCATAACCACAAAGCACACGTGAGGATAGGATAGGGGATAGGCGCGGGCAGGAACTTTCTAGAGGAGATGGTGATGAACGGCTGGATAGGGCACATCTGACTGGCATTGAAACAAATATAGGAAGTGTTGGCATGGCATTTACAAACTCATGCAGCAATCACATTGGAACGGCGTACTCCCCTTTCTGCGCTTACTCATGTGAAGCGACAACAAATCGCCTGTGGTGCTGCTGTTGTCATCTTCACCGACATTGACCACATTCTACGGTATGCCTTGACCAGATTCAGCGATCGGCGTTTTACTGAGGAAAAGGTGTTCCAGGCCGAGCCTCACAGCTTATCAGCCCCAAAACCATGAGCCCTTCTGCAGTCCGTGAGGTAAATTGAGTCATTCCATAGCCTATCACTGTGTTACACTGGGTATGTGCATTGTGGATCATGTGTACTCATAATTCCTCCCTATCTCTTAAACTACCTCTTTTTCTTCCCCACGTGTAGGATAGAAAACTAGACAGAGTGTACAAAGCAGAGCCAGCCAATGTTGCGTCACTCCATGTTTGTGCAAACGTTATACGATCAGGAAACGGCAGGGCATCTAGCAGGCATTTTACTAAGCCACCACTCAACGGAAAGGTGATACCCGTAATCTTTTATGTTACGTATCCCGTCAAGACAACGACGTCGGAGAGTTGATGGAAGTGTTGCACTGGGCAAACTGAGCAGGGTGTGGTCTTAAAACCACTACAGACGTTTCTCATCCAGTAAAAAAATGGGATAAATTCCGGGGACAGCAAGTTGCACAGTCATACCGCACTATACACGGCAGTTGCACATTACCGCGAAGATCGATACGCAATAACGGCACTCTCGTACGCAGTTCCCTAGCTATGCGTGTGAATGTTCCATTTACCGAGTGTACTCGTTGCTCACGCAGCTTGTTACGGTTCTGTAGCCTTACTTCTCGCGTGCGCCCATATAACATTGCGCAACGAATCGCTGGCGCGCTCTTAGCGATGCAACCCTAAACCAGCAGATGTACAAGGCTATTGCGGCATCGGTTTCGCAAACAAGCATCTACATTCATGTACCGATAAGCGGTTAGTTATTCAGAGAAACACGTAGGGTGTTCGAAGGCCACGAGTGGTGGGGACTGTGAAGACCATCAGAACGTATTGCTAGCATTGCTGCGCACCTTACAACCACGTGACAGTGTAGCAAACCATGCGGGGAACAGGAGCTCTGGTCTACCTATACCGGTGCCAGTGCCCTTGCCCGCGCCCTCAGCTATCCATATTCCCCTCCTCTTGTTTCTATGCTGCTTCTCCCTCGCTCTTTTCTCGTGTGACGTGTCTGGCCCCAGCGTGCGCCGTTCAATAGAGTCGTCATATCTCGCAAACATGGCACGTACGAAGCGCACGACTTCAGCTTCGTGCGTGACCAATGAGTAGAGAAAACGGCTACAGTGTCCTGCGCGTTCCAGTTCTAATTTTGGAATTTTAGGCTGTCGTCGTAATTATTGATTACATTAAACTACTTTGCGGTATATACGTTTTCACCGATTCTCAATTAACTTGTTTGCATGAGGTAATCTCGAGTAATCAGCCATGCGCAAATGCGCAACGTCACTCGATCGTATACTCGTATAGCCTGTCATCCTGCACTGCCACTTTCATTAAGGTTCATTTCTGGATAGGCAACGATAGACGATGGCTTAGTGAAGGGGTAGGAAAGGTGGGGGAGGAGTAAAACGTCGCTGACCCTATGGTCGTCCAGGTGCGGTCGATTCCACCCCATCGGGCGCTGCCACTGACAGACGAGACGGTGGCGGTTCTATTAAAGATAGAGCTTTCCGAGCATTCGAGTCCGGCGCCGGTGCGCCCTCATCCATTCATCGCATTGTACCGCACCGCGTAGCGGTTGTCCCGGATTATTGACTCTTTTATCTAAATTGCTTCGGGCTTCGTGTCGATCTGATGCAGTCCGAAAGAGGCCGAAGCTTGCGCATGCGTCGACATACGGCGCAATGTAGAAACTACAGAACGACAAAAAAATTTAGAGCTCACTCGGGTTCACACAATAAATATATCTTGATCATAATGTTCCTCGACCTCAACCGCACTAACTAGGGCTTCAATTCACCAACGTGTCACACAGCGTGTCTCACTGAGACTCAGAACCATGACTTGATTTTGAATGAGGCCGAGTGAATCGTCAGCGAGTGAAAGAGTTTGTCGACCTATCTTAGGAACAAATATGGCAGTATTTCTCTTTCTATTTGTACCTGTGCATGTAATTTACAAATTCGAACTGGTGCCAAGGCACTATTTTGAGTGGCAGGGCAGGCCAAGATAAGTGCTCAGTTTACCAGCATAAAAAAAAAATGTGGGTCTTCAATTGTGTAAGGATGGATCGAGTGCGATACAGTATTCGTGTTTTTGCTGTAGACGCCTGTCCATTCGTTTCTCCAACCTGGACGACTGAAAATGGTGACCGTCCTTCTCCGACTGATGGTATTTTACAGCATGTCATTCTAACAAGGACACCAGATAGCCCTTTTTTTTTGGTGGCAAGTATTGCGACGGCTGAGCAGTCCCTGTAAAAAATAATTCCTAAAAATACTTTGTCCAAGACATGAAACCAGACAAGTGCAAATATAAGGACATTTTTTAATTAGAAAAAAAAACATTAATACAAGTAACAGGCAATGATTCCATGAGAGGTGGATGGAATATTATTACAATTATTTGTAATCTCAATCTGAATGAATAAAATCGGACTAAAAAAGAACTTGCCACTGCGAGGGTCCAAACCTGCGACTTCCGAATAACACGTCCGATGCTCTACCACAGAGCTACGGTAATGGTCATACCTCCATCCACTTTATATGGTGTAAACGTGGGAGCATAAAAAATGTCCTATACAGTAAATTCCTGCATAAAGCTCACAGCGTGAAATAGAACATTGACATGCGGAATAAAAAAGTTGAGAAGTTCATCCACTTTGGGAAGTGATGAGTGGCAAAGCTGTTTAATGCACGGCACGGAGGAGGCTAAGAGTTTCAAACCACAGGCAATATTAGACCACGAAACAAAATCAAAAATATCTCTCCAGAATGTCTTTGTTTTTTCTTTTAACGTGCGCCCCTTGAAATTTTAGCGTTTTGGGCAGCCTGCTTTTTTTTTGTAACATGCATTGCGTACACTGGCTTGCCACATTATTGTGGCGTCTCTTTAATGGTATTTGCCACCCAGTGTTCTCTTCTCCGTCTTTAAAGGACCTTAGTAAGTTTCTCCCGATTTGTGTGGCACATACGTCGCTCTTTTTTGCCCTTTTAACGTTGTAAGCCTCGAAGACGGCCCATACCAACTCTAGGGGATTGGCCAAAAGTTGATGATATAATGACCTTGTGTTCCCTTCTTGGTTTTCGAGAGACAAGTGGTCAGTAATGGGGCTTGCCTCATTTTTCTGGGACACATGTTTCTGCTTATGAGTGACAGACACACCAAAGCCTTATACAGTTTTGCTATAAAGACGTGTTAAATTTTGCATTCGCTATACAAACTTCAAATGAACTTTTTCCGACAGCAACATCAAATTTATGGTTTTGAATACGTACGAGCGCGATACAAAGACACAGATAGATTATCAATGTTTTTTTAATTTGTTTTTTGGTGAGGTCTTATCGTATGTGCTTTACGAAATATATCATCTTTGAGTATATATTTCACAGCTTTTCTATTAAACTTTCAGTTGGTAGCAAGCGTTTGTCCGTGTCCTATCCTGTCCCTGTATACATATCGCGTTTGTATTTAAAACCATCATGAATAACCAACAATCCCAATCAACCATTTTGACAAACTTCAAACTGGATTTTCTTGTGCCATAAAGTTCTCGACCTTGTCGTTTTTGTTTTAGACGTAAACACCAGCACTGCCAGCGTCGAACTCATGTATCCGCGGCAATTCACAGCATGTAGCCGCCACCACTAGCACAAAGCTTTTCACTAAGACGATTAGGCTGGGTTTTATATTTCAAGCAATGTTTATTGGTGCCTCTAGTAGTTAATCATTTTAGTGCTTTCGATCTCTTCTGCGAGCAAAGTGGCGCCAGCCGACAACCACGTTTTCTAGCCGATTCACCGAGAATAATTAAAAAAAATACATAAAATATTTGACACATGGTCGAAAGTGGGCTGAGTTTCTAGCGGAGTGCTGGCTAAGATGATTCATCAGAGGATAAACATTCCCTGAAGCAGATGTTCCGACAAAAGAGGTTGCCTTCGTCACTACGGTATTGACATTTAAAGGGGTACTGACACAAAATTTCGGGGCCGAGATAGCCTGCGGGGTCAATTCTCGTGAACATTCGTATATCATCTGCAATATATCAACAGCGAATACAGCTTGGAAGGTATTTTAAATTTATTTTGAAGTTTGCGACAGCGACCGACGCCATAGCGCTATAGACACCCTCGGAGGTGACCCCGAGGTGATCCCCTACTTCCCTCACGTCACCACGCTGCGGTCAACAAACCAAGTTATGATGACGTCATAGCCACCATTTTTCTTTTGCCGCGTTATTTCCCGAAGTCTATATTTCTCGGCGGCTGGTTGCGAGTGCGTGACCGTGGCGTACGCTTAGAAAGTTTTGTTTTTGGCGACATTCCAGTCCCGTTTCGTAATCAAAAGTAATTTTTGAGGCAAACCGTGCGGAAGTGCGTCACAGTTTTGTGTGCTGCCGTGGTCAAGAGCTGCACACGCTAGGTGGCGACAGTTGCATCCAGTTTTTGGAACTCTCTCAAATTGAAACTGAAAGTGAATAATAATGAGAGGCCTCTAATTAATTATCTGTCACGTGCTGCAGCAAATGCTGTGTCATGTCATGACTAACAGGCCCCCAGTAACGCATTGCAGCAGAAAAACGTGAGGCCAGAGTTTTTGTGTCAGTACCCCTTTAAGCTAGCTATTCTAATGTCTTGTCATTGGCCACAATAACTAGCAGTGAAAATAACTAGAATAACCAGGAAATCGAATTTTTCTTCGCGACGATTAAAGTAACCGCCGAGAGCGAGCTACTTCGTTGCTACATTTGTTTTGTTTGTTTTTTCGCAGCCGGTGTAAGGCGGCTTATGCTCACTTTTATTCCGCCGAAAAAGAAGTTATTCTTGCTACGGTCTTCCATTATTCAACCGATTCCAAGCTTATTAGTCATACTTATCATAGAAGCTTTTAATAAGGTGCACATGGGAAGTCCGATGCACGCGGTCATGTAGTTAACTCTCTTTTCACTGCAATGCGGCCAGACATCCCAGAAATAGAACGAAAGGCATACGGAACTTCATAGCGGCGCTGCGAGTGGCAGCTAAGTATCGGTAGCGATGCGTTTGGCCTATCGCGGAAAGAACTCGGTGATGGTATGCATGATGCTCGCTCGTCAAGGGAAGCGCTGAAGTGACGCATTTGGGGCATGAATAGTGTAGATCTCGTGACGGTTCGGCTTGCTGCATAATTTATGTGCCGTGTTTATCGGTGATACTTGTCAACGGTAGTCGTGCCAAAAAAGTTCCGAAGCTCTGCGCGTATGCATATCCCGCCATCCAGGGATCGAGAGCGCTAAAACGTAGCGTATATAAGTGGAAACATAGTACGGCTCCCATATCCGCTTTGCGCCAACTATATCGAGTCGTCTTTTTGTTCGTCGTGCATTTCCGCCGCGTCGACGGACGGGGACCGGAGCGGTAATAGCGATGGCGCGGTGAAAACTTAATGGCCCGGCCGATTAGCTCTCCGCCGATCGATTACCAGCCTCATCGCGTCCACGTCGCTATAGAGCGCGTCGTTCTTCGCGACAGATCCCGCGCCCAGAGTGTCGTGCGACGATGAAGCCTGTGATAACGCAGAACGGGTGAGATCGTTGGAAGAATTGTTTTCGTTAAGCCACAAGAAGTTTTTGCTAATAGAGGCATACACAGGCACGTTTAGCGAGCATAATCAAACTATACTATTTATCAACTACCGTTGCAAGCGCTGGAGTAGTTAAATAGAGTGACTTAATAGTTAAAGTAAGTAATAATACATGTTATTTGTCAAAACGTGCTCCTTTTGATTTCGTGTATTATATATATATATATATATATATATATATATATATATATATATATATATATATATATATATATATATATATATATATATATGACGCCAAACATGCGCATAAGAGTGTTTTTCCCACTCGTCGTTTGGCTTATAGATGGCGCTGACTGTCACTCCTACTTCTAAATTCACATATAAACCCAAAAAAGTAGATGGAGGGAAGGCCGCTGTGATAGCTCAGTGGTTAGAGCATCGAACACGTTATTCGAAGGTCGTAGGTTCGATTCCTGCTCACGGCTGGTTATTTTTCATCCACTTTTCTTTCTTCTTATTTACATTCCCTTGGTTCTAATAACTTCCCCTGTACATTCCTTGGTATTACTGTCTGTTAGATCTCATTATTATTGCGTTAAAACACGGAAAAACGAGCTCTTAGGTATACACTTATTTCCCTTATTTCATTGAACGAGGGTCTCGTACTGGCAGACTTGGTGTGTTTAGGTTGTATAAGAGGGACAATTATTCAGCTGCCCGCTCATAGTAAGTTCACGTGCTACGTGACGCCAAACATGCGCATAAGAGTGTTTTTCACACTCGTCGTTTGGCTTATAGATGGCGCTGACTGTCACTCCTACTTCTAAATTCACATATAAACCCAAAAAAGTGGATGGAGGGAAGGCCGCTGTGATAGCTCAGTGGTTAGAGCATCAAACGCGTTATTCGAAGGTTGTAGGTTCGATTCCTGCTCACGGCTGGTTATTTTTTCATCCACTTTTCTTTCTTCTTATTTACATTCCCTTGGTTCTAATAACTTCCCCTGTAAATTCCTTGGCATTACTGTCTGTTAGATCTCATTATTATTGTGTTAAAACACAGAAAAACGAGCTCTTAGGTATACACTTATTTCCCTTATTTAATATATATATATATATATATATATATATATATATATATATATATATATATATAGCCTGACTTAAACGACTGCTTCCGCCATTCGTAGAAAGAAGACTCTCCCTCATGTCTAAAATAATTACAAAGTAGTAACAGCGGCAGGAAATCAACTCTGACTCTCTGCGTGGAAAGTACCTGTCTTTTTGGCTGTTTTAGCTCTAAGGCATTAAGAAATTGCTGATGTATATTATCAATAGTGCAACAGAGCAGTGCAGCCTATTACCCGCAGAATAGTGACCAGATTACTTTTACTCCGCATTCTCGTTTAGAGCGGTCATACGTAACCCTGACCCCAGTCGGGATTTGTCACTACGACCACTGTAGGGGCTACTGACTGGTTACGTCATGGCTAGTGGCGAGCGAACACTGCCAGGCATGACAGGATAAAAACAGGCTAGAACCTTACGTAGCAGTCCCTTCTACATATCAACACCTCCCCCCCCCACACACATACACAGAATTGATGGCTGCCCCCTGTAAGTGATGAAAATTGTGCTCTATATTCTGGAAGGAAATGTTAGGCTCATTGCCAGACTCGCACCCGGAAACACGGAAGAACCATAGAGAAATGACCTTCCATAACGAGAGGCCACTCGAGCCTTTTCGCATCCGAGCAAGAAGGGTCTTACTAACCGCCAGGAGGCGTGACGCACCCATGCTCACTTTTACTTGTTAATCAACATATGCAATAGCCGCCTCAGAAGGACGATGAAGATCGAAGTTCGGAACCCCAATTTTCCGAAGAAAAAAATTCATTCATTTGAGCGATCTCTCTATTTCGGCTCCACATCGTGTCCCGCTAAAGACGTTCAATGCGCTACTGCAAAAATCAGTGAAGTCTGACTAGAAAATGGTGTTCTTATGCACTTGTTTTGCACAGACCACACATACATGCGGTTTAGATGTACTGCACATGTATTCTCTTTGTGGAGGCTAGAGTGTGTAGCCTTAAAAGATGTCAGGGGTGGTTGTCGAGGGTGGAACCCCTGACAGCTCTCAAGGAATTTAAAAAATAGTGTCCATTCAGCAGGACGACAACTACTTGTTATCGTGATCATTACGTAATTGTTCATGTGAATAGTGTCGGCGAAAAGGCAATAAAGCAAATAAAGAAAAGCAAAATAGTATGTAGCCTAGTAGTAAATACACTCGCTTTGGGAGCATGAGGGTACGGGTTCAAGTTTCAGCATCGGAAAGGAAAAAAATTTGTTGTTTTACATACGCTGAATACATTATCGGGTCTGAGCAGCCGCTCGTGGCGGTGAAAGCAGCGATGTAGCTCGGCCACAGGGCTCTACAGGAGTGTGCGCTCTTTACGTAAGTGTGTTCATTTCTTGAAGAACCCCGAAAAATGACAGATTTCAGAGGAGCATGGGAGCCACGGTGGTGCCATTGGCAGAATATTGTCACATAGCGGTAACAATATTCTCACATAGGTGAGACATCGGTGTGACAACAGGTATAAAGGCAATGAGAACTCATATTGAATGAACCCAGGTAGAGTATAGTGTCTGTTAGTAGAAGTAGTTGTAATGTAAATGTGAACAAAGAAGCGTGGACGAAAGGTAACTTACCACCGGCAGGTACTGAACTTGCGACCTTCAAATAACGCGTCCGATGCTCTGCCACATAACTGCTGTCCACTTTTTAGAGTATATATTTCCATTTAAATGCAGAAGCGTTAGTCAGAGCCACCTGTTGTCATTACGGCTAGTTTGGAACACTATTTTTGCCCGTTAGCGAGTTATCTTCTCATCCCCTTTTCTTTCGCCAAATTTACATTAAAATTATTTCTAGTAACATCGCTTGCGCTACGCAGTCAATGTTTAGGGATGCAGCTACGGGCCGTTCAATGGGTGCACGACGTGACGGAGAGGCTCGGCCTATCTGTCCCGACCTGGGAGCGGTCCGCTACGTGGAAGTTCACGCTCCGACGGATCCAAATAAAGTTTTTCTGTACCCTACCCCTATAGCTTTCTTGGCATCATTCTCCGTTAGTTCTCATGTTTAAAAAAAATGAGCCCTGAAATTTGCACTTCTTTCCTTCTCGAAGCGGTATAAAGGGATAGCAAGGATACCCTGTAAATTCAATTGATGAAGCCTCTAGGAATTTCAGTGATCAAATCTCGCGCATCAGGGAACTCACAGAATATGTTTATGCGTGACATGTTAGGTGTCGCCTGCGCTTGAAACACGCTAAAGTCTACTTAAGCGCTAGCGCTATACTTTTGCATGCGCCGTCAGCGAAAGTTCCAGAGCCATGTTGGCAGCCAGTTGACGCAAGCAGATACGCCTGTGCAACGATGACCAGAAGTGTGTTAAGGTGTAAATCTGTAGCTTTCTAGGAAGTCAGTGAAGTGTGTGTTCTGTCCCTTCTATCGCGACTGATTGCAGCGTGCCATTGAAACTCACACAGCGACAAAAAATTCTACTGAAAATTGAATAGGTGTTCATTTGCTTTCACAACATTCATACGTTTCTATCATTACATAAATATGTAAATGAAAAGATACAACGTCCAAGTAAGACGTCCAAGTAAGCGCAACGCTTGGGGTGGAAAAGACCCGAGGGGTCTTCCAAGGGGTCTTTTCAGACCCAAGCATTGCACTTACTTGGACGTCTTTTGCGCTTCCCAGGTACATAGGCAGGGTTTTTTTTTTGTTCGAGGAATTGGGGGGGGGAGGGTAAGCTTCAGCTCTATATATTTATTGTATATATATTGCATGTCTGGAGGTATATGTATATTGCATGTCTGGAGGTATAAGTATATTGCATATGTATATTGCATGGTATATGTATATTGCAGGTATATGTATATTGCATATATATATTGCATGTCTGGAGGTATATGTACGCAGGCGAAATTGCAAAGCTTTCACACCCACACCCCTCCCCCTTTGGCTACGCTTCTGGTGTTTGCATATGTATGTAGCAGTATGATTTCGTCAAAGAAATACTTGTTATTTGACGCCTGTCTTATTCGCACTCACGCTTTTATTGCTTCTGTTAAGAGCGTTTCAGTAGCACGTTTTAACCGCTGCTTAGGCAAAACCAACGGACGCCAAACTTTGCTCTCCATTTGAAACACACTGCGGGAATATGTGGTACCTAAGTTGAGGAACAAATCTCGTGCTACAGATATGTACTACAGATACGTATTTTTGTTTCAGCGATGATATCGTGTGGTGAAAAGAAAATAGCCTGAATTTCCATGCCTACCCACTAGTTCAGAGCGTAAGGCACAGAAACTTGAAAGCATGTTACACACTGTAACACTTCACCCTGGGAAAGCCATCCGCGATTACGCAACAAGTTGTACAATCGTGGAGAAAACTTGCAAGGTAACGTGCCGCAGCGTCAAAGACGCGTGATGGGAGGCATGCACGAACACTCTTAGTCTATCGTACTGCCCTCCCCTCCCCCCGACCCCAACCTCCGAAAGGTTTTCGCAACGCACGGGATGTATAACTACATGTGTGGTCAGGCCGAACTCGAACAAGAAACGACGCCAAGAAATGACGCCAGTACGGACGTTGTGATGGCGTCTTGGAGAAATGAGAAAATATGGTGGTACGTGAGATCATTAAGACGGCAACACCTTACGTCATCAGTGACATGGTTGCGTGGGGGGCTTGTACCATCTTTATTCGCCTTTCCTGTTTCGTTAAAAGGGCAGCTCAACGATAGATTCAGAGTTTTTCCTTAATACACCGTTATCGATGGATCTTTTTTGTAACATTAGTTGTACAATATGACCAAATACGAAAAGCTGTAGCGTTGTTTAAAATTTTGTTGACGACTTCCTATCGTCTGGTCCTTTCGGGAAACTTAGTCATGTCTGTCTGCAGTACGTGTGGCTGACGTCGCTTTCTTGTGCAGGTAATACCCGCTTGATAGAGATCAGCTTGCACCTGCATGCATCCACAATCATCGTTGATGAGAACGTCTCTGAGCATCAGACAGACATCGGAGCGAAAGCGCTGTATTTCAGATGCAACCCGATGGTGTCAGATATAAGTCCGCGATAAGAAAGTTTGAGCTTTCAGTTCTCTGAAAGAGGATATTGTCACGGTACCCAATTGAACTTATTGGTGCAAATCTTCGTTCGCATTATTATGTTATCCGTGTAAAAAAACTCGACTTGTTCATTTATTTAGTGGCTTTCTTTCAGGAAACGTATGATGTACTCGTTGCTTCGCTTGTTACGTTCTCACGAAAATTTAGTGTGAGCGTATTATCTGCTTTATTAGCAGAAATGAGAAGTAAAAGGAGCTTGATGTGGGCGGCTTGGTGTAACATACATCAGTGTTTCCCGTTGGTCATCGTGTTTTGAGGCAGCATATTAATTAGGCAAGTTTGAATAAAGGAACATTTGATGATTTGTAGAATTAATAACTAATACAATCGAAATTTGCAGAGCGTTGAACAGAGAAAAAAGACGATTTCTGCATACGTCCTTCTGCACTATTTTGTCGCTCTTCGGGAGCCGCGCGTTATTGAGCTGTTCTTTCTCGTTAAACCCACATAAACATCACAGAACAAATGAAAAACAAAAAAATATAACGAACAGACGCGTAAGAGTTGAATAGGAAGCCGAGATAAGGTCCTCGCTTTTGGGACTCGGGTGCTCTGACCAATGTTTAACGCCTCGTATGCCCGTCTCACCCGTTTGTTCCTCACTCTTTTTTTCTACTCTGAGCTGCTTCTCTCCGCCAGTGAACATATGTAACTTCAATCTACTTTTTCTTGTCGTTATTTAGACCCACTAATTACCTCATTCGGTGCACGCAATTTCCAGATATGTGACGAAGAGGAGCAAAAGCATTGTAACACACCCACACACAAAAAAAGCGCACGCACAGAAACCAAGTAACACATTACGGACTAGAGTACCCGACCCCTCTCGTCCTACCCTTGATACCGAGTTAACGAGCCCTCATTTGCTATCGACGTGACAGTCCTCGTTCCCACCGAGCTTCAGTTTCTTTCTTGCTGTTCAGACTAGATTCACACTGATAGCGAGATTCAGATGTGCGTCGACCTTTTCTTTGTTTTATTTTTTTGAGTCGCTTCTCTTTTTTATTTCTTGCCGGGACTTTTGTTTTATATGCACATTATTCGAGAAACTCAGTTCAGCTTATCTCCGACGTCCTCTGTGAATCTGAACTGGGCGCTTCCTTTGCGAGTCAGATACCCAAGCGTTACCACGATGATTAGACTTTCGTGAAGTCGTGAGTGTTGTTCGCTCGCAACGTAGACGTACAATAGCAAACTACATTCGCAATTAGAAATCTTAAAATTTGAATAGATACCCCATACAAGTATGCTAACGTAACTCGAGCATGTGAAAGTTTTCTTCTAAGATCACGCTTTGAATGTTCAGTTACAGAAAACGTCAATTTTCCTTCATTCTTTCAGTTACAACGCGTCAAAAATAACGTTAGCATGTTGTATTCCTAATTTTCTGACTCTTGGTGATTTGCCCTGTTTTCAAATGCGAAGCAGTTTTTGGCGTAATGAAGGCACCTTTAGCGTGTATCTATGTACGTATCTATCTATCTAGACACCTACGTTTGCGTGCACTAGTGATCACCCCCTTCACTTAGCCTAAACTAAAATAAGTATGACAGGGTAAGATGGTTTGATGAATGAATCGCTTAGTCATGGCATGAATAATGTCACAACGTCATCGCGTACGTTGTCGAACGCATTCAGTCAGACACGTGTGACACATATCCGCATACTACGGGTGGTTATGCGCAACAGGTATGCGGATATGTGGCACAATTGATTGACAGTTTGTATCTATCCAGGAATGGCGAGAACAGACATTGGCAATTGTTACGCGAGAGCGTTAAAACAAAGCTGACATTGGTAGTTTTGGCCCGGTGATTGCAAATAATAAATACAATGGATCGAACCGTGGTATTTTTTTGAAGAAACGAAGTACTCTAATAATAATAAAATATTTTTCAGATCCCACGCACCTTGGGAATCGATGTTAAGCAACGCATGCGGAGGCAAGGTGACCGGGTCGTAATTTTCTTTATTGAGTGACACGTTACGAAATCACGCAAATATATGTATAAATGTTTTACGGACAGACATATAATGAACAGTCGCACATGTATATGCAGCCAGTTGTTTACACATGTGCAACGAAGCCAACAGCAACATGAGAATTAGAAACACGACAAGCGGTAAGCTGATATGTAACGCTCGTGCTCGTGAGGATGGTAGTCCTGCATCCCCCTACACAAATTATTTTCTGTGAATGGCACTTAAATACAACTGACGTTAGCCCGACGAGCTGTCTACATGATAAGAGCGCATATGTAATGCTCTCAAATTCGAATATCCCAGAATTGCAACCACAATTGATGTTTCACCAACATTGCACCTAAATAGTGATTTTTTTTTTTCAAAGCTTTACCGAGACCTCGCGTCGCTCTGGGGTAGAATGCGTTACTGCCATGCAGAATTCTTGGGTTCGATTCCTGCTAGGACTTCGATGTTCATCGGATAAACGCTGCTGATGTCAGTTTTTCTTAACGCTCTCAAATTTAAATTACCAATGTCTCTTGTCGCTGTTCATGGGCAAGTAAAAACTGCTACTCGATTACCTGTGTCGCATACCCGCATCTCAATGGCACATACCCACCTCCGGGTATGTACCACTGTCTGGCGAGAAGTGTTTGACGATGTACGCGACGGGACGGTCATATTTTTTATGGTATGACCAGCGTGTCATATTATCCAAACTATCTTACCCTTTCATACTAATTTTGGTTCGCCCTAAGTTAAAGCAGTAATCACCGGAGCACCCAGGCGTAGGCGGCTAGATAGATAGATAGATAGATAGATAGATAGATAGATAGATAGATAGATAGATAGATAGATAGATAGATAGATAGATAGATAGATAGATAGATAGATAGATAGATAGATAGATAGATAGATAGATAGATAGATAGATAGATAGATAGATAGATAGATAGATAGATAGATAGATAGATAGATAGACGTCAAAAGTACCTGCAGTACGTAAAGAAATGCTTCGAATTTATTACTTGTTTTTAACGTCGCAAAATTCCCGATATCATTATGAGAGTTCGGTAGTGGATGTCTCCAGAAATCTAGACAACCTGGGAAACGGGCACCCAAATCTGAGAACACCACCCTACAGCACTTTCGCCTCCATCAAGATTACAGCAGCCACATCTGGCATTCGATCCCACGACCTGTGGGTCAGCAGCTAAGTGCCTTAGCCACTAGACCACCGCGGCGAAGCAATGACGTATTCTAGCGCACAGCCACACCACGTTTTCGATTTGCTTTTCAAATAGTATGATGTTCTTAAAGCGTCAGTGGTCGTTGCAGTGCTGGCTATCCAACTTTAGAAACATTACATATTGTCATGGGGTCATGACGTTGACAAAGGTAGCAGTCCAAGGTGAAACTCTTTATTTGGTCGAGTTTGGAGTGCCGGAAGCAGGAACCTAATATTTTAACTGGCAATGCACGGTGTACACTGATATCGTGGAACAGAGCGTCGACCATCAATAATCTGATCTGTGCGAGGCGCGTCAGCATTTGTACATATGGCGTCGAATATTCGGGTGTTATCACTGAATACCGCGTTTGTTCAAGAATAAAATCATCTGTTCGCGTTCGCGCACTCAAGCCAAACAGCTTATTCCAATATAATCTGGAATTCTCTCAAAGATTCGGGCGAGATTTGCGCAAGACAGTGTCTACACGTGCAATGGGCCGGCAACATATAACACAGAAAAAAAAGCAGCAAGTCTGCAAACATATGTATTCCCATTATACAGTCGTCACGTCGAGCTAATGTCAGTTGTAGTTAAGCGGTGTGCACTGAAGTTGATTTATGTAGCAGAGTGCAGGGCTTCCATCTTCGCGAGCGCAAGCGCAGATCAGCTTACCACTTTTGGTGTTGCTAACACATGTTTCTGTTGGCATTGTTGCGCAACTATTGATTGATTGATAGGTGGGGTTTAACGTCTCAAATCCACCATATGATTATGAGAGACGCCGTAGTGAAGGGCTGCGGAGATTTCCACCACCTGGGGTTCCTTAACGTGTACCCAAATCTGAGCACACGGGCCTACAACATTTCCGCCTCCCTCGGAAATGCAGCCACCGCAGCCGGGATTCGAACGCGCGACCTGCGGGTCAGCAGCCGAGTACCTTAGCCACTAGACCACCACGGCGGGGCTCGTTGCACAACTGTAACCCACTGGTTATACAGAACATTTGCGACTGTTCAAGTTACGTCTGTGCGTGCAAGATTGGTACGTGTATTTTGCGTCGTTTCGGAACATTTCTTTCAATAAGAAAATACAAAGCAGTCACCTTTACTCTGTACTCATCCCAAAATATCGATTCCTAACGTACGTGGGATCTGCCCATTTGCATGTTTTTGTTTGTTTCATTCTTTTTTTAGAATCACGTCCTTAAATGTACAAAAACTTATTTGATTGATTGATATGATGTGTGTGGTTTAACGTCTCAAAGCCATCATAAGAATAGGAGTAATGCCGTAGCGGACGACTGCGGAAATTTCAACAACCTGTACAAGAACTCAGCTAAAAGAACGTATGCGGCTTGTTTTTAAGAATTCAGGCCATATCCGGCACTACTAAATTACTCCTTCAGCACCAATTTTTGATAAAGAATGTTTTCGCATGCAGGCTACTTACGTCGTGGTTTCCGCACTGCCATTGCATAACTTCACAATTCCTTTCGTTTTCATTGATTTCGTGGCCCTCAAACTTGATATCGATGCCTTTAGCAGGCAATGTTCCTGACTGCCGGAAATGACTTCCCTATATGCAGCTTGATTAAGTATTGCTAGAATATATAAATCGATTGGCGCTGAAACTGGCTAAGACTATATTACTATGCACACTTAAATTCTTAAATTCTACGTTGTAAACAGCCAACTTTAACGTTTCAGTTTTTAGTCTACATCTCTTACTCGCATTAGTTTTACAATAAGTCAATTTTTGCACGGAATAATAGAAAAAGACACACTTCCGGTGTTGTAATTGTGTAAAGTTTATTAAAATTTTGATCGTGGGGTCACTCATATTGATTCATGTTGCATTGCGAAAGCCTTTGCGTTGAAAATTGTTCATCGAAAAGAAGAACGGGACAGCACACGTTCACGAACCGAGTCCATCCACGTTGTAGGTGACGTAATGTAATGTAGCCGGCAGGAGAGACAGAGCGAAAAAACGTTCAGTGCTCGATGTCACTGGCTTCATAACTTACCAGAATAGGCCCGCCGTGATGGACTAGTGGCTAAGGTACTCGGCTGCTGCTGACCCGTTCGCCGCGCGATTGAATCCCGGCTGCGGCGGTTGCATTTCCGATGAAGGCGTAAATGTTGTAGGCCCGTGAACTCAGATTTGGGTACCCGTTAAAGAACCCCAGGTGGTCGCAATTTCCGAAGTCCTCAACCACAGCGTCTCTCATAATCATGTGGTGGTTTTGGGACGTTAAACCTCACGTATCGATCAATCAACTAACCAGAATAGAGCACTTGACTCATCATGATAAGCGAGACTACGACTCCTGCTAACAGTACTGCTATGGCCCCGCCACGGTGGTCTAGTGGCTAAGGTACTCGGCTGCTGACCCGCAGGTCGCGGGATCAAATCCCGGCTGTGGCGGCTGCATTTCCGATGGAGGCGGAAATGTTGTAGGCCCGTGTACTCAGATTTGGGTGCACGTTAAAGAATCCCAGGTGGTCAAAATTTCCGGAGCCCTCCACTACGGCGTCTCTCATAATCAAATAGTCGTTTTGGGACGTTAAACCCCACGAATCAATCAATCAGTACTGCTGTGGTTATACATAATTACGCTTGCTGATAAGCCTGCAGCAGAGATTGAAATCCACTAATATTCCGTATTTTTATCGCAAGACAGTACGTGCATGCGATATCATGTAGGCACGCTCTCCGGTTCTCGTGTCGGTTCGAGACGGGCACCCGGCGACACGAATTAGCCAACTACGTTGACCCTATCAACACATCATAAGACTTGAATAGTGAACGCTATGTCTGATAAGTTGGTCGAGGTGCTGTACAAATCATGAGAGATGGTAGTGCGATAGGTGTATCTTGCATGCGCTAACAGTAGTTGGCCGAAACACACGCATGTTCTCGACTTTCCTGAAAATGCTTCACCTCATGCGAGCAAAGCTAGAAACAAAGCACGCTTCTGGTTGCGGTGGCATTTCGTAAAGTGCCAAAGCAATAGGCTTCTACGGTGCGATCATAGCAACCGTCTGCTGACTATTGTAGCGTTAATCAGGAACGTAGGCTCTAAGAAATCTTTGGTTGAGTCGTTGGAAAGCACATGCTGAGCTGTTAATGGAGGTTCGGTCAAAAAGCTCGAAAGAAGCGGATTGGCGGTGATGGTGAAGTCACGTGCGTAAAAAAAAAATAACTCACAGCTCTGGCGCGAAGGCGAAACAATGAACGCGATGGCAACAAACGCGATAGCCGAAAATTGATATCGCCTTCACTGGCGAAGGAATAAACGTGATAGCAAGCAGATTGAAACGTTCTCTGCGTTTGTCACGCACAAATGACGCATAAAACGTACTCTCAGGTACAGATGAACGTAAATAAGCGTCTCAGTTGTTACTTCGCTGTGTCTGAGAAGCGCGCCCTTTTCGAAAACGGAGGCTGTGCAAAGAATTGAAGTGATCTTTGTGCGTCCAGTAACTCCAACAGTATCGTTCCGACGAAACCCAAAGGCTAGCCAAGACGCACAATTCTTCCCACTGCAAGATAAGGGCGCGTGATCGAGCGTACACCCCTTTATTCTCTACGCGGGCCAAAGTACGCGTGAGAAATGAGAGCCGCCACGCGCTTACTGCGCCATCTTGCTGATAATGCTGAAAACACGATAGTTCCCGCTCCCCCCCCCCCCCCCGTGATGCCCGCCAACAGCGGTAAGTGGTAGATATGAATAGCTTGCCGTTTGAACGTTCAAGAAGGTAGGCCTTGATGGCTCAGTGGTTAACGCCTCGCATTCACGACATGGAGGCCCCACGTTAGATTCCACGCGCCGGGGTCTTTTTTCCGGATTTTTTTCTTTCTTGCGTTTTCATATATTTAAATACGTATACATATACTGTGCGTGAAATCGACACCGACGCCGACGTGGACGCCGACGCCGAAATCCAGCCGAGAGTGTCCATATAATTATTTCGCAATAAAATTGATCGCGACTGAGAATACTTTGACGGCTGAACTGTCTTTGGGAACACATAAGCGACGAAGTCCGTGGTTTTCTCACGGCATCACTGGCGCATTTATCTTCAGTCAGAACACAACACACTTCATGGGTTGCTGATTCTTGTTTTGCAAAAAAGCCGTTGATTGACTATTTAGTTGCGTCGACGCACGCTTTATGTCCCTCATGAATTGGTCATCACGTTAATTGTTTTTTTTGAATGCATGAAGAAGCAGCTAAAGTATACTTTGTTATGCAAGAAACGCTTTCTTTCTTCTTTCGTTTCTGTGAACGCACTGAAACTTTCACATGAAGGGATGACACGAGAGGGCAGCTACGTCATGACCTCGAGCGCGCGTCCCTAACGCAACCTTGATCTCCGATTGTGGATCTGGGGCGAGATAATATTGCAACGGACTTTACTTAACGGGCCTTAGAGCACAGGACCCGGTGCGTGGTGACACCTGATGGCAAAAAACGCACCTGGTCCAACCACCAATTCTGCTTTATGCCAGATATCGCCCGACAGGGGCAGTCTATAGTATGAAGGCAGATATACCGTATGACAGCCTTGTGAAAAATAAATTTTCCGATAAATACTGTAGAAGAAACCCTGGCTCTAGTGTCTGTGGGAGTTGCAACGCATGACACTTCAGACAGCATGGGATTGATTGGTAGTACGTGAATTTGTGTGAATTTCATTCTTTCGGCTCCATTTGGTTAAGGGTGTCCCGGAGCTGCTTTGTCGCTTGACGAAGTTCAGCAAATGTTCATGCAGTTCTACTCGACCAACGTAGCTTTTATGGGCTCACCAATTCTAATTGGCTCACGAAGTTCACAACGATCTATTCTACTATTCAAAACAAACACCAAAACACAACAAATGAAGCCAAATGTGCGTTTGAAGCCGCAGTCACGAAGCTCAGGCAAATCTGTGTACTACCCATCATTCCCGTGTTGGTTGAGCGATTGGAGGGCCTGAGTTCTTTTTAGTAAATATCGTAGGAAACTATATGCAATGCGAACCGTGAGTATGGGCCTCTATATGAAGAGATGGCGCTAGAGAAAGTGACGGGATCAAGCTGCGCTTGTGAACGCTTCTTCCCGCGCTGGACAGCAAAGTTTGCCTGAGCAGCTCAAGGCAGCATATGTTTACGGGTGTATCAAGGCGAAAGCCTAAGATATTTCATTAAACGTGAAAATGAATTGGGACGCCACACAACAAGACGTCACGAGATGACTTAATTACATTACATGGTCGCTTGGTCGAAAAGGGCTAATCTCGGAGGCAGTGCAACAGAACGAAAAGCGAAGTGCCGAACATCGAGTTTCCTAAAATTACTTACAGGGGACTCTGGCACAGCGATAGTTCAGCGACCAGGGGAATGATGCGTAGTATACAGATTTCCGTAGCCTTCGTACGTGCGGGCTTTTCACGTGCTTGTGCCTTTGTTTATTGCTGGGTTTTGCTTTTGTCTCGAACGAAAGAACAAACCATTTCGAACTTTGTGACCCAGTTTAAATTGGTGATCCTAAACGATTAAGGTGGTGAAGTGCATCTACTGAATAGTTGTTGATAGTTGTCCCGTGACAAAGCAGCCCCAAGCCACGCGAAGCCAAGCTGAGCCAGAAGTACGAAGGTTAGACTACTCCGTGTACTATTCCCATCATTCCCATGCTCGCTAAAGCGCCGTGCGTTGCGGCTCCCATTGACACTAGTGCCAGAGTTCTATCTGGTGTATTTATAGGAAACTCTATGGTGCAGAAAGCTTACGATACCTCCGATCATGAAAGCATTGCAAAACGACGCTAGTTGCAGGAAGCTTCCGGAGAGGGGCGCAGCAGGTTCAATACGCTGAGTTAGAAGAAGGAGATAACGGCTTTCGACTTCGTGTAGTCTTGGGCATATGCATAATGGATCCTGTGAGTTTTGTTTTTTCGGTAATCACAAGAGATGGCTTAGGTTTTTTTCTTGTTTTTTTGCTAAGAATCTCCCATGCGCAAACAAGCCCCTGCAGGCGCTCTGCCTTCTTTCTACCTTGCTGAGGGCCTTCACTGCGCAAACAGAACGATGAAGTATTTGACGCGCATTCACGACGCTCAATTGGCCATATCATATCTTACATTCACCTTTTCCACTAATACGTGCGCTATGTACCGCAACTGGCAGCACTGTTGTTCGCAATAGAGAACAATTGCTCAACTTCTCCAATGCCCCGTACCCTGACTAAGTGCTAATGCATTTCTATGTCATTTACCGCTAAACGGACGCTGATCTTTCTTGTTTATGCAACAATTTACGTAACGTGACCGGCTGTATAGCTGGTAATGTTGTCGTGCGTGTTATTAGAACTTGGTGCACCTAATAAGAGATAAAAGCACTTGCGCTTATCATATGAAAGAGGCACTTTCATTCAAGAACTAAATGAGCTCATTGAAACTGAGTAAGGCACTCCGTATAACAGAAATGCTCCCCAGTACTCAAACAATAGAAACACAGTCGAACCTCGCTACAACAAAACTGACGGGACGCACGAAAAATTTCGTTTAAGCCGAAATTTTGTTGTGGCGAAATCTGCCTCAGAACGGTGCCACATCTGACTACACCCTCCACAAACACCGTTTATTTTCGGGAAAAAAAGACTGCTACCTTCGTTTGCCGCCTTCCTTTGGACATCAGCGCAACGGTTCAACACTGGCACGTGGTCAGCAAGTGCATTCTAGAGGTCGTAAACGCGGGCACCAGTGAAAGTGCGAATGATGTCAAATGCCTTCATTCCATCACCTACAGTGAATACCTCACCGTTGACGCGAAAGTTATCGCTCATGATGAGCTAACTGACCGAAGGTGGCGCCAATGTGTGTTGTGCATCCCTTTCATGTCCGACGACGCGGCGTTATGGCGAACCTCCTCAGTTATTGCCTGGTGAGTTATCATGATGAGCGATAACGTCCACGTCAACTCCGATGTAATTGTCCATGATCACGTCTGTGTGAACCTTTACCGTGCCCAGGTCGCCGTAGCGCACTCGAGTGCGCAAGCACAAATGACAGGTCTGGCACTTTGAAAGACGCTTTAGTGCTTTTGTTGCACTGCAATGCTGTGAACGCGCGATCTGGAAAGAATGCGGACTGGCTCTTGTGGCTCTGGCATAGCAAAGCAAGCCTGTACCTTGCCTCAAAGCGGCTAGCCGCATCGCCATCACCACCAAACAATGGTGCTTTCCTATGAGCGAGCATTGGGCGCATATTTTAGTGGAAACAAAGTGCAGCTAATGTTCGAAAAGTTTCGTGGTTGACGATATGCTCAAATTATCGTAGGACAAACTTTCATGTCAAGATCCAGTGAGCGAAAGTAACATTGAAGCAAAAACAAGCCCGAAAAATGGCTTGTTGTGGAAATAACTTTGACGCATTGACTTTTACGGCAAGCTGATGGGGAATAAAAAATCCTTCACTGAAGTGAAAAGGTAATTGAAGCGACGTTTGTTGTAGCAGGGTTTGATTGTAGTTCTTTGACAGGTTCAAGCAGACCTAGCGCATGTTCACATAACGCACGTTGTGTGAACATGTGCTACGTCTTGAATTTTTGCATTCTATTTTGTGACTTTTCATTCATTTTGTATCGATATATTACTAGGTCGTCAGTTGTACAGTCTAAGTTGCTGATATCGAACTCGCTAGGAAATGTGGAGTAGTTCGGTGTACTGGAAAATCCTATAGAGGACTTTAAATAAATCATTGCAATCCTGATCCAAATTTCGGAGCGCAAGTTAGCTTCCCGAAATGCTCGAAATAATGTAATAGACAAGCCTTGACGGCAACGCCTGTGACCCACTTCTCTTTTTAATATTTTTTCGTGGCGTAGAGTTGGGGATGCGGAGTAATATGCAAGCCTGTATTACCAACACTCAATTGGCTACCGATGCTGAATTGATATTTAGCACGGCTAATGCTCTTCTTCCCGAGCAAGCTGGGTGGGTTCTTGTGCTTAGATGGTATCATCCAGCGTATTGGGCATGCTGAATCGCTAGAGGCGTCCTGTACTAGTAATCGCTAAAAAACCGGGCACCTTTTTGACACTTCTTCAAATGAGCATGTTTATTTTCGTTCTCTCAAAGTTGTGTCAGCGACGAGGCCCACCTTTAAGGTACTTGTAAACATTTCGAAAATAATAAAAACGTTCTAAACAAATTCTAGTTGTATTAGGGCTGAGAAAGTCTAGATTTCTTGAAGTACTTGATAGATATGTCAGTCGTGGCCATAATTCGTTTCCATAATTCAATGTAATCATTACCCGCCGCGGTAACACCTTAAGAGTGCTCGGCTGCTGGCACAAAACATGTGTTTTCGATCCCGAACACCACCGCCTCAAACCAATGGTGCGGTAAAACTGGGGGCCCGTGCATTGTGTGACATCATTTCTCGGTAAACAATCTCGGGTAGTCAGGATTGTGGTTTTGATACGAAAAACCGCTGAAGTTGTCGTTATTCCATATAAGCATTTTCAGATTTTCAGATTTATGATTTTGTGTTGTCTATGCTTCAACATTCCTGGTCAAGCACTGCCGTTTAACTAGGTTAGTACACATGAAATTCTACGGAAAGGTTTGAGAGTAATATAATCACGACATGTTCCTTAAAGAACTTCAGCATGTTATTGAAGCTAAACAAAATATTTTCCCAAAACAGTGGAGAAAACGTTGCTTTCTCTACGTAAGAACCGAACCCATTTCGATAAAAGGGTTAGCACGAAAACAACAAGGACTGCGCTCCTCCATTCGAGCTCGTTTTTTCATTTACCACTTTTCCGGCCGAGTTTTGGTTTCACTCGAGCTGCTTCTGGACAACAGAAGGAGAAGCCCTCACAAGCGCACATCAGCCTAAGTACAAATAAAATTATTTATTTTGATCCCCTTCCAGGTTTTGGTTACACCGCATCACCGCAGAACCGCAAAAAATCTGCGCCCCTCCCCTTCCGTCGCTCAAGCCTGAGGCAGACAGAACACGTGTCGGGCCTATAGAGGGCTCGACTGCTCACCGAGGTGGGAGAGGGGTGGGTGCTCTTAAAACCACTCTCGTGCTAGTGCATACGTCGCCCGTTGCGTGTGTGCGGGTCTAACGAGTGGGAATTGAGTTTGTTCAGGTTTCCGGTATCCCAGCAATTTGCGCAAACCAGATTACAGCGGTCTCCTCTTCTTTCTCTTCTACTTCCTTCTCCTCATCCCAGTACTGGTGCGGATCATGTCCTTCCGGCTGTTATCCAGGTTCCGCACACGGATGACTTGGCTGTGGTTAGCAAAGAGCCGCCAGAAAGGAGGTTGAGGAAGGTGAATGAGGAGTGTGAAAAGAAGCAGAGACGGTTGTGGGCCCGATATAAGTGAGGGGCTTTAGGGCACGTACAATTATGAGGCGAAGAACATAGCCGGAAATAGGCAAAGAATTGAAAACGAAGAGAGATACCGGAGCTTTTTTTCTCTTTTTTGTTCTTTTTTGCGAGCAAGGGCGAGGAATCTTTCTATATAATTAGGTTGAAAGCCTGCCACCGTTCGCATAAAAAAACTGCGCACGAGCCAATAATCACATTTGTATTCACGACGTACCTGATCAATAACCGCCCCCGGATTTTCGCTACTTTGGGGTGACACAGCCATGATGGTTG
This sequence comes from Rhipicephalus annulatus, assembly GCA_013436015.1. Classification (NCBI taxonomy): domain Eukaryota; kingdom Metazoa; phylum Arthropoda; class Arachnida; order Ixodida; family Ixodidae; genus Rhipicephalus; species Rhipicephalus annulatus. The sequence goes on from WOVY01000153.1 coordinate 702,542, forward strand.
TGATGCCTTGTGTTGCCTGTTTGCTGGTGGACCATATTCGCTTGAACAGTTTCTTCTTTTCTTTGTCTTTGCTGTCGTCGCTGTACGGGCTACGACATCGCCATGGGTATCAGTACGGAATGACGTTCAACAAAAATGTTTTGAGACTGAGAGTTCTGACTTGCATTTCTTAAACAGTGTCCTGCAAATGTTAGTAAGACGGAGCATACTCGTCCTTTCACCGCAGGCAAGCACTTAACTATTGCTGTGTGTATTTTTGCTGTCGATTCGTTTTTTTTTTTGGTGGGGGGGGAAGGGAGACACAACAGTATCGGGAAGCTCTTGTACTAAAGCTGAACGTAGATCTAACGCGTGCGGCTGCGCATCTGCTTGGCTCCAGGGTAGAAACATGTTTCATCACATATCATACTTCCAGCCTAGTACCCCTAGGCAGTACATAAGGTTGTATATCTGCTGTATAACGTGTGTTTTGCATGAGAACTTCTTCAAAAAAGACAATACTCTCTATACTCGGACCCGCAGGTCGCGTGTTCGAATCCCGACTGCGGCGGCTGCATTTCTGATGGAGGCGGAAATGTTGTAGTCCCGTGTGCTCAGATATGGGTGCACGTTAAAGAACCCCAGGTGGTCGAAATTTCCGGAGCCCTCCACTACGGCGTCTCTCATAATCATATGGTGGTTTTGGGACGTTAAACCCGACATATCAATCATCAATCCCGACAAGCTGCATGAGCGCGCCAACTAGCGTGGCAATAGTGAATCAGGTAACCACAAAATTGTTACTGCAGAAACATTGTGCATTGTACGTCTGCTGCGAAAACCAAGCCGCGGCGTTAGTACAAATGAGTTACGTTTTAAATCATTTTATTCATAAATCAAGTCAGTAATATTTCAAATGAATGTGAGCGCCACTACATGCTCGTTGTTGTCTTTATTTCATTTCTACACTCTAATTCCTTCATTTTTCACTGATTTTCCGGCCATCACGGTTCATACCCCTGAATCTGTTAATTTATGTGTCACGTACGCAACAACAATGGCATTTGTTTAACCAGAAGCGGAAGGCATTACGTACGTTTGTTTAAAATATTTTTGTGAATGACGGCCCTGCGTGAACGCCTCTGACTCGCGGCGGAATTCTGCACGCTGTAGTGAATTCACTGTCTCCCTCTCGGCTTTTTTTTTCTATTTCCCTTCTCTCTTTCTTGTCTGTTCGTTCACCCTAATCCCCCATTGTAGGGTGGCCAACCGGAAGTCTTTCTGGTTAACCGCCCTGCCCTCTCCCCACATGTTTGCTTCCTTCCTCCACACGTTGGGAGGTTTTCCGCGAATACTCAACTTTTACTTTAATTATTCTATGAAGATGCCGAATACTACAACCACAGCACACGCCACCACCAGACTAAAAAAAAACATCTTCTATTTGATCGTTTGTTTGATCTCATACTTTCTGGGCTGCTGAAACGATGTGCGTAATCTGACACCATCTTCTTCTTTAACGTACTAAGCATCTATAAGGATAAGGAACCTCCTTGGTGGATATTTATTTCTTTGGGTATATTTGATAGAGAGACGAATGGAAATAGTTTTATTGAGTAATCAGCATTAACGCTATTCCCGCAGCAACAGATGTTAAGCTGAAGCTCAGTGCCTTGGTTTCTGCGATGCTGTCTCAATGAGCACTCTCTCTTAAAAGCTAAATTGTGTCAGTATCGTATCACCTTATTTATTACCATACTCTTGTCATTATTTAAAAATGAACTACCTAATTAATGGGCTTAGTTGCGAAAATAAGAAGCTGCTTTTTTTTTAGAAGCTGGGAGCTTACTTCATGCACGAGCTCTTTCGTTTATATTGGCTTTAAGTACCGCAGAAAAAATACCGAAACGAAAGAAAATTTGAACTGCACTGCCGAAAGTTTTTCGTTTCGAAAAATAGGTGACACGAAAGCTTATATTTCGCGAAGACCGAGAGACTCGATAACACTGGTGTCTTTATGTTTTATTTAATGAGGAAGGGAAAGCTCCGCTTCCTCATTAGTCAGGTGTTTTATTAGTGTTCGAAATCTTATTCAAATAGCTGTTCCTTGGAGCCCTAACGATCGCTGTTTAAGCATTAAACTTCAAAGAGGGCTTATAATTGAGATTCTCCGGGTAGAAAAATCAAGCCTGCGATACAGTGTCGCCATGCAAATTACCGTGAAACTCAGTTTCCTTACCTGGTTACGCCGGTAAAGCGAAAGCGAACTCCCACTAAGTTGCGTCGTCTATTGGTTATGCCTATATACAAGAGAGGACTGCGTTTCTCCATCCGTTTTTTTTTTCTTTAGGTTTTTCGGGACGAAGAATCCGAGGTAACCAGCATGTGAAAGATATCGTTCGAGCACAGTTTTCATACTGCACCGTTTTTCAGCCAAGTTTTCAACTTGGCTGAAAAATGCAATACTAAACGTTTGTCGGAAGTGTGTTGACTAATTCTGTGCGGTACAGCTACGCTTACATTAAAGAAAAAAAGGTTTTACGATACAATACTTAGACGGTGCAATACGCCTGTTAGAGATGAAAAACGGCGTTATTCGTTATTCCCCATGCACGAAAAGAAATTAGCACTCATTCATTCAACTTCAAGAGCAAATTCTTTCTACTTTCCTCCTCGAAGAAAAAAAAATGTTAAAATAACTTTATCTATAGATATAAGGTGAAAACAGGCCTCACTTCATATTCATAGGCAGGCACATACAAGAAAGAATGGAAGTACAATCCACCGGTTGTCATAAAAATAATGCTTAAAATATATCCTTAGTCTGACAAAGTGAGTAGGCGTGCGTGAAGAAATTAGGCATGTCTTTGAGGACACATTTTTAGAACGCTTATTTTTATTCAACATTCAGCTTCCGAATCAGACAATTGACAAAGCCGTCGCGACGGAACCATGTGTCAGTTTTTAGCTTGCGAGGCTCACCCAGATTTTAGGTTTTGTAAACATCAATATATCTTCAAAGCTAACTACATCATCGCATCTTCTGTTCAGTTCTGTTGCAGTTCAAATGAGTTGCTATTGAGAGTCGGTGGTTTATATTGCCGAGGGTGGCCCATTTCCATAAGTTTTGCAGCGAAAAAAAAAACAGGCACTAAAAACGGAAATGAACAACTAAGAAAAATTTGTAAAGCATACGGTAACAATCTAAAGTAGCGTGATATTATACATTTCGCTTGCACGAGTTCACAGCAAAAAAGCCTACGCACGCACACATTTCTAGTTATATTCATGGCGTATAAACAGACGCATCATTTCGTATATAGCAATGAACGCCTGGTTATCACGCTCGCTTATTTGGTTCAGGGTCGACAAAGTTTTTCTGGATGAGGCTCAGTTTTTTTTCCGAAGGCGCTTTTCAGGCCATGACCGAATTAATTTCTGTAATATGAGAAGCCGTCTCTTCTGATTCCTAATTTATAATCTATTTTTCTCTTTTATTTGGGTACTTCCTAAAAACATATTCCCAAAATTTTCATTTTCTTGACCACGGTATCACTCCGGTGACCTGAATCGCTTGATCTTGCGCAGTATCATCTTTATCCTCGAATCTTAAAGTGTCCATTTGTGCCACAGAAGTTAAGAAACATCTAGATGACCTTCAAATAGAGGTTCTCTTCGTCTCGTCACGGTGATGACGATTGGAGGCAGCAAATTCGTTGCTGCGTGAATGCGTGATAAACGCAGTGTTCAGGAACACTACGACGCTAGGAAAATGGCTCCTTCACCTTAGGGACTTCCTGAAAAACTCATTACCGAGAAGTCCACTGAGCCGTGGCGAAAGGCGACTTGATTAGCGGTAAGAGGACAAGATAACAGACTTATCGACGATCGGCGTACGAAAGAGACACTCTTACTGCGCACACAATACGGCGCAAAAGCTTTTCATTCGGAAGTGAGTGGAAGCGGCCTAAAAGAGCACGCGGAGCGGAGCCTTGTCCTCGGGCATTAGACGCGAGACAGGAACCTCATTGTATCCTCTCTACCATGCTTCCTTCGCCGACATTGTCACGTGTTGCTGCCTGCGCGCTTCTCCAAAGCGGCCAATTTATCAGAGTCATCTAGGAGCGGGGCAGCCCTATAACTGCTTGCTGCGTCTTCGTGTCCTGCCTAGCAGTGGAAGCTCTAGCGTCGGCGTGCGAGGAGCATCCAGAGTGGCCATACAGCATCCAACGTGACACACCCCTTTTCCTTGCCAGCGTCAGGCAGCAGCAACAGGGCCACTGGCGGGCGTTCTGACAGGAGGTGAGAAATGAGGAGGGAGTGGCGGTGTTGGTTGGCGGGGGGCTTCTAGCTGCGTCGGACGGCGTTGCCGTTGTCGTCGCATTGCCGCGTTACTCACGAAGGTTGGTCGAGATAACGAGACGCACGCGTACTACGTGCTCTCTTTACCTTCCTATCGGACAAACACACCTGGCTGAGGCCTCGTGAGGCTAGAAACAAGAAAGAACGCTGCGCTCCAACCAACGGGTGCAGCAGGTTTCTCTTCTCCGTTCGCTGCCATGGCTCGCTAGATGGCAGCAGTGAGGCATTGTGCCGTGTGTTGTTGCTGCTGCTGCAGCCTTTCACACTAAGGCAATTGAAGAATGGCTCCGCTGCTTTCTGCCAGCCATTTGCCTTCTTCTCCTTCAGGTACCACGTCTGTTTCCATTCTCTTCGGAAGGCTCCTCCGCGCTTTCCTGCTCGCCAGCCTTAAACCCTTCCGTGCAACTGACCCAGAGCCTCGTTCTTCTCGCCTGCCGGCCCATTCTGCGCTGTTAAAAGATTGTTTTATCGCTCCTTTTGCAGCTTCCCCACTGCTTTTCTTTGTCCTAAACGACAAAAAAAGCGGCTGTTTTGTCCCACAGCGTTCTCCATTTCTTTTTGCTGCTTTATTTTTCCTACTCTGTTCTGTTCGTCCACTCTGACACATTCTCTGCTGTTCCAGAATTGTGGATGCATTGTTTTTGAGACAGCTTCTTTTTCACTTACGTAGAGTGAAAGAGGCAGGTGCTTGTCCCTTTTGCTTTCTCATTGCCCTCGATTTACTGTCCTCGCTGCCTTCTTTCCCCTTTGGGAGTTCCGCCATTCTACATCGGTCGCGTCTCTTTCGCAGGTCATTCGCTCTTTGGTCCCGAACTTCTGCACAGGCTAGCTTTGACCCCACGAGGGGGGGAGGGGGAGGGCTCTCTATTGTCCGCCGCTGTTCACGTGCCACTGCATCGCAACCCCTCGGGCTTTTGTTGTCACAGACGACGTGTCTAATTCATTGGAATTCGGTCGGAGCGATTGCTTCGAGGTGTTTTCTTTTACCCCTCCTATTAACGAGGCACGGGTGTGCGTCTGCTGTACGGCTTTGTGCCCGCGACTTTCAAATAGTCTGCGGCACACCTAGTACGGCAGTATTTGCTTGCTTAATCAGAATGCCAACCTCTAAGCGGGTATTTCATTACTGAAATAGGAATAACTAGCGATTCTTTCCCTGGCTTTCATTGTTGATTCCCATCCCCTTTATGTTCGTTAGTGACTTATTGGGATTGCCGTGAAATACCTAAGGGACTAGCGTGTGAAGTTTGGCCATGCTTGTGTCGCGCGCGTTGCTTGTGGAGGTACTCAAGATAATGAAACTCTGCAGTCGTGAAACAGCTGGCTAGAAAACCATGAGCTGCCAGCCTGAGCAGTGAACGAAACGAAGGTGCCGTTTTACGAACAGCCTGCTGTCTCCTTGTCACATATGATGACATAACGTGGAACCAATGTCCCATTGCATGTAGTCACATACATATGTTTCTTTTTTTGCCATTTACAAAAACCGCCCTGAGAAATTGTTTCGCACTCGTGCTCCCACCGCTACCTTAAAAAAAATGCAGCCTAAGATGCGGCCATAGTATGAATATGATGTCCTTTGTAGTAACTGCTTGCATAGTTGCAATCAGTCCTTAAAAAAGAACTCAGTAGTAACCTCTCCGCGTTGTCTGCTTGCTGATATTCAATAGCTATGTAGTACTTGAAAACCCGTCTTGTTCCAAGAAACGTGGCGGTGAGTGGACCTCGTGAACTCTAGTAACCTTATTCGGTGCCCTGATGATACCGGGCACTCATACAATCACAATGGTTCATGTACTTTTCCAACGTATTGGTAATGATGGCGTTACGTTCTTCATACTCTTTTGTTGCTATTTTACGTTTGTCTGTGTTGTTTTAGCCGCTTCTTTTTAGCTAAGCTTACATTTGCTCGTCACTTCTAGCTTCAGCTATTCGGTTATGTGGTAACAGACCCTCAAATAAGAAAGCCACATAACGCTCGCAAACCACATTTCATAGACCGAACTAATATACGGGGCCTATAAAAAATCCCTGTGATTAACACACATGACTTTGCCGCGTAAAAGAAAAGAGCGCTGAACAAAAAAAAAACTGTTGTTTCCGAGCAACCTGCGCTAAAATGGGTTCTCGGCGTGACAACGAAGCTATAAATAAATGGCACAGATATTTGGCGCTACTTGTGTATTTACTGCTGCTGGGGGCCTGGTTCCGTCATATTCATGTTCGTTTGATGATGCTACGAAAATAGTATGACTTGCATTCATGCGTCAGGAAAATAACGTCCACTCCAGCATAACTGTATGACTAAATTATTTTATTAGCGAGAGCAGCCATAATGCCTTTGCTGGTTATTTAAAAAAGCAAGTCGTTTCAAAATATGGCAGTAAGAGTTCCCACGAAGTCGTTCAATAAAAATTTATACGAAGCGCTATTTTCTGTTTCATCTGATGGCTTTTTAACCACGTGCCAGAACGCAGATTTTCTTTTCCTCCCTAATAACTCTTATTGCGGAAAGACTTTTTGCCAGGTGCTTTGCACTCTGAAAGACCCAACGAGTGCGAGTATCAGAGGCGCTGTACAGCTACAGTACGTTTATTTATTTTCTAAACGCACGTCTGTGTGCATTGGTAGGTTCTCCATTGCATTACGCGAGTTTTTATGCTCCCTGTGAAGAACGCTTTAAGTAGCTGGTGACGTTGATGTAGACACGTAATGTGAACAACAGAAGTATTATGGCTGAATAATGATGTTGATAGGATTATTTCACTCTTCTCATGGTGTGTTATATAAATCAACGCGGTTTTGCCTTCGCTATAAATTCGAGACATAGACGGTTTGATATTTCGTACTTTCTTTTCGAGTCACTGCATGCACTTACCAGCAATACGCTTTCTTCGCCGAAAGCTTGGTCAGCCCAGCAGGGGTTCCTGAAAAAGAATGAGAACAATTAGCATCGGGATGTACGTGCGAAAACCTTGTTATGTCACTTGCTGCGCTGCGTGAAATAACGGTTTGCAATACGCAAAAAAGAACGCTCTTTCTTTTCGCTTACTTTTTCCTTGGTCTTTTACATCTTCTTACTATGAGACTCGCCATATCATGTTCACTTGTTGGTTCTGCTGTCGTAGCCTCAAAGCCTACTCACTTAACCATTCTGAACAGCAACTCCTATTCGTTGGCAATCTTGGATCGCGGCAACAGAATAAGCAGAGGAATAACCACAGGGCACGAGCACTCATCCTCGTCTGTCTGTTGTGTGTTGCCGCGCTGCCAGTTCACTGAATGAATATCAAATAGTACCAACTATCCCATCTCTCTATTCCTTTGCTGAGTAGCAACAGCAGGCATGTCACAGCGGCATATGTTGAAACACGGGGCCATGAATTTCCACTAACACTTGTGTGCAATGAGCGTCTTAAACTCAAGTACCACGCAATCACGATAAATGTGGTACTATGAAATAATTACAAAATTGAACGAAAAAAATTAAGACATGTATGTGCTTCTGGCCTATATGATCAATTTATATGGGAGGCATTTCTATCAGCATTATGAATAGCTACTTAGGTATTTTCATCAGATAATTTATTCTGCGTGAAGCTCTCGATCAGCTAATAACAATCATCTACTTCTAAGCAAACAGATATGAAGTAATAAATAAAAACGGGTTGAATCTATGCGAGTTAACGGCATTAACTGCTGGTGTGAGTTAGATTATCGATTTCTAGTGCTAGGTAGAAAGAGCCATCACTAATAAAAAAAATGTCTAGTCGGCTATTTTTGCCCTCATACTTCTACTCCCTTTGCCTGCTCGTGGTGGCTTTGGAGGATGCCTTATTTCCGGAATACGCATTGGGACCATGAAAAAAGAAGAGCAATCCTTTTCTTCAACGTGAAAAACGTAGGGGGGGAGAGATACCAAGAAGGTCGAGCGTCCCAGGATAGGGCACCGCTCAGCGGGAAGCTGCGGTGGTGGCCGGGTAAAGCATCGAGTCATCGACAGACGCTTTCACAGCAGCAACAAAATGATGCCCGGGCTCTACCCGAACAAAACAGCGCGTCAAGACGCTGTGACAGCGGACTCCACCCGCAGGCACTAAAATGATGGGCGAGACATCCCATCTCTATAGCGTCTATTCCCCCACCCCTTTCCTGCTTCGCAAGCATTCGCTCTTCTACACCGGCTTTCACCTCCGAGCAAGCTAACCTTCGGGCCTCCGGTTCTCGATCTAAGACCTCCGTTTGAAAGTGAAGCAATAATTCAGCAGCGCCGGCGTACTTGTATTTATTTCATTTTTTCACTCTGTTCTAGCCTCCGCCACAATTTCTGCTCCCGTCATTTCCGCTTCCGCTGTCCGCCGCAATCCTTTATACGCGACCGCGAAAATGATGGAGAAGTTGCCCTGCTCCGACGCGGAGACCACCGGCATCTTCCGAAGGCTGCTCCCTTTAGTGACGGTGGTGCCTGACGCAGCCTAGTGGCCCGGCGTCGACGGCAGGGTGCCGATGATCAAACATAAAGACCGGGATGCTGAGGCACCCTCTGCCCCTCCTCTCCCCTTCTCGGCTGTCCTCCTCAGTGCCGAGCAGCTCTGCGCGCTTCACGCAGTGCCGACTCCGCTAGACATTCATAACGCCCCTCAAGCGCCGCTCGGCACTGCGGAAATTCTTGTGCCGCTGCTGCTTGTAGGGCAGTTTGCTTTCATACTTCCCCGTTTTTCTTTATCCCCTCCACGTCTTACGCATCGTTTTTGTTTCTCTAATTTTTTTGTTGTTCTTGCAAAAAAAATCCTCTCTTTTTGCTGGTTCATATCTACGCTGCTTGTTCTGTTTCGTATTTCTGATCCGTGTACACTCCCGCACCTCGTCTTTTGCTTGCGCTCGCTTCTGCATTTGCACCGCTCTCACCCGGCCATTCCTCAAACACCCTCGCCCCGATGACCGGCAGCGTCGGATCTCGGGGATGGTTTCCTTTCTTTTCACAGCAAAGGGGCGTTCTTTTTTTCTTTCTTCCTTTATATCTGGCAGCATTTCTCTTTGCGGGGTAATGTGTGGGCGCGAGAAGTCATTTATCTGCGGCTGGAGGTGGCGTGACTGAAGGCCGCTCCAGAATAAAAGTGCTGTGTACGCGGAGGCTTCTTCTCTTCACGGGACTCTCGGTCTTCTATTTTCTTTGGTTTCCGGCTAATCGACCGTCTTATGAGTATGCAGGTGGACTGTCCGTCTCCTAGTCAGCCTTGGGGCTTTTGTTGATTACCGAGTAAACTAAAGCTAGAGAGAGTACGCCTCCCGACAGATTCTTCCTTCCACTGCTTTCGAATTTACCGCATTTGCAGCATTTGACAGTATAGTGCTGAACCAGCACGTGTGTGCTTGTGTGTTCTCGTGCGTAGGATACCCCCCCCCCTTTTCTGCTTTCTCTTTTTTATGGAGACCTCATGAAATGCCGAAAGTAACCATTGGCGTCGGTGAAAGGCGTAAACACGAATGCTTAGAAGAGAGAAAAAAATTATCGCGTCATGGTGTCACGCTATGACAGCATGGGTCGCCAAAACTGCGACCTAATCAGTAATCGCGATGTCACTGTGACGTCACGTGACGTGCCACCAGATGCCGTCAACACATGACATTGTCATACGGTAAAAGCGGGGACAATCATGTAGGCACTATGAAATCGCGCTGCGGGCAGAAAGCTTGCACGATTAGTTAGGCACAGGAAGACCACATCGGATGCGAAACCCTACACGAGAAAGAGAGGAGAATCATCTGAATCTACTAAGAAGAAAAATAAAGGCAGGAGGAGGAGGATGAAAGGAGGAAGGACAGGGAGGCTAGCCAGTTCTCAGGCCAGTTGGTTACCCTGTGCTGGGGAAGGGGGTAATGGAAATAAAAGATGAAAGAAAAGAGACGTTGAAGGAGAGATACAAAAGGAGAAGGACAACAGTACAATCAACGACGCTTCTCATAGTCTGTCTTTACGAACACTTGCCTGCAAGAAGCGCAACAACGCTCTCAATGGCTTGCGTGCTGAGGACGGTCTCGGCCAGTGTCCTAAATACACTTTCTTCCGATAATTGGCGATTGTCTAGTAAAATAAAATAAAGGCAGCTTGACACTAATGATGCCACACCTGAAAGAATTACGGAGCTGGGCGGGTTACTTCTTTCTCTTTATCTCTGTCATTTTTTTATTTCATTTTTATGTAGGGTTTCTCCGGTGATGAGCATAATTTTGAATCACACGCTCCGTAGGCAACACAAGTACTTTAATTGTTGCCACGCTTTGTCGACTTCCTTTCTGTTAAGGCAGTTGACAAACACGTCGTCTGCAGCAAGCTTCATCAGGTTGTTTCCAAGATTAGACGTAGTCTTGAATACATAGTATAGCGGAAAACAAGAAGGAGACAGAAAGATACAGGATGACCACTCGACTTCAATTGCATTTTTTACTCCCTACAAAGGACATAAAAGTGAATGACTTGGTGAAACATCTTTTCTTGGTCCTCACTAGGCACGAGTTAACTCGACGTCACCTGGCTAGGCCCAAGAAAATCTGAACTGATTGATCATCACCACTGTGTCACCAAATCAAGATGCACGTGCCAAGCTACGTGTCGCGCATCCACTCTATCATTATGCTAATCTCTCTCACTCTCTTTGTCGGGGCTGTGTCTGTATCTCCCTCCTTTCTTCCCGCATCGTCCACTTACCACTGCATATGCGCGTCCGCTCCTTCTTTCTTTCCTCTCCTGCACTCCCTCTCTCTCTTCTACCAATCCTCTACTATATGGAGCGGTGCACACAACGGGTGGTGCGACAGCTGCACACTGCTCTGAGGGCGGCACGGTAGCTCCACGTTATAAAACGGCGGAGAGCGCGCGCCTCACTCTCTCCTGCGCAAAGCTGCGATCAGCAACAGTGTGAACGCCCCCGCCAGTGTTAGCGTTAGCGCCAGCAGAAGCTCTCAGTAAAGTGCACCATCTCTCCGCTGCTTTGCATCCAGACGTGATTCCCTTTAGCGGGAGATGGTGTAACCTCTTAAATGCGAAGCATTTCTTAAGCCACTTTGACTACTTTGTGCGTATCTATCTATCTATCTATCTATCTATCTATCTATCTATCTATCTATCTATCTATCTATCTATCCATCTATCTATCTAGCCCCCTACGACATTTAGGTCTCCTGGCCGTTTCGATAATGGTATCGATGCCAAAATTAGTATGGCATAACATGACTGTATGACGAGAAATTGACTAGTCATAACATGGAAATCATGACATGTATGTCATGAATGTCATGATTTGTATTTTATGGTCTTGCTGCTCTCGCGGTGGTTTCCTTCACATCACATTTTGCAATACTGGTATGGTATGACATGACTGCGTGTCAAACATAAATGGCAGATTCTAACGTGTAAATCATGAGATGCATGTCATGATTTTCATGTTATGAGTAGTAATGACGACACGCCGCACTCATGATGCACTCGTGGCCATTTTGCTGGCTTCACGTATACCTAATTTGGTATTGCGGCCCATGAATGAATGACGAACGTAATTGACACCTCGAAACATGATAATATTGATGTGCGTGTTATGTAAAACATGACTACAAGCTATCTAATAGTGCGCTCGTGACCATTTCGCCAGCTCCACACTCCAAAATTGGTATCACATGACGTTAATCATACGAAAAAGGTAAATGACACGTCCAAACATGACAATCATGATATGCGTATGATGCAAAACATGACTACATGCTACGCTCATAGCATGCTCACGGCCGTTTTGCTAGCTCTACATACCACGTCACGTGATACTAATTGTGATATTACGTGACGTGAATAGACGACGAAGGTAAATGACACATCCAAACATGACAATCCTGGCATGGAAGTCATGTACGGCATAATTTACGTCCGCCTTGTAGCGATGCGCTCATTTTAAAGTGACATATCAACCTTCCTACAAAAGTAATGTACAACAACCTCGGAAAAGAGAACCGCTTCCAGATAGGTAATAGTGCACTTCAAGTTGTAAAAGACTATGTCTACTTGGGCGGTGGACATGGGCCGGGCATGTAGCGCGTAGACAGGATAACCGCTGGTCATTAAGGGTAACTAACTGGATTCCCAGAGAAGGCAAGCGGGTTAGGGGGACACAGAAGGTTAGGTGGGCAGATGAGATTAAGAAGTTTGCGGGTATAAATTGGCAGCAGCAAGCACAGGACCGGGTTAACTGGCGGAACTTGGGAGAGGCCTTTGTCCTGCAGTGGACGTAGTCAGGATGATGATGATGGTGATGATGCTGATAATGATCAACCTTTCTCATTCGTGCTTCGCATATCATCAATTCCCATAGTACATGGGATCTGCCAATTTTTTTGTGGATGAGGACAATTGACCCTTGAAGGTGCACCTTCGTACCTTTCTGCCTCCATGTGTAAGTACATAGCCTTGCAAATTTCGCGTCAGTTCTTGCAAAAAATTTCAGCTTTTAACATATGTGGTGGTGGTACTGGTTAGAAAAAGAAAAAGGCTCTTAACTTTTGTAGCCCGGTTGGAAGCATGACACAGCGCCTATTGTAGTCACGTAGCGACGGAACGCCGACGCAAAGGTGGCGCAGGACGAGGTCAGTTGCGAGGCGGTGGTGCTTTCTTTAGCGCCTCGTTGGAGTCATCCCATGTTTCGAAAACATTCAGGCAATTTTAGGTAAATAAATGAATGAATTCATGACTATTCGTTAATGTTCTTATTTCAGACTGTTCGTTCATCTTAATTTGTGTTTGAAAACTGCCAGCATTGAAATGACCGGTATTGAATATTTTACTGTTAGCGTGATCACGCCACATGACACGAATAGACGGCAAGCCACGCACCTGATGGGCTCCCCACTTAGATACTTGTACGACAATTTGAGATCGATGTGTCTAAACGAACTAATGCTCGTGAATCATACGTGTTTCATACGATACCTCTAAGGTCCATGTATTGAAATGTCAGTATTGGGAATAAGTAATCTTACGACGTGATAGAGTGGTCAATCCGCACTTTTCCGCAACACTTTCATGCTTGTGAGAATATTCCGCAACAGATATCGCAACCACCAACTTTCAATTCCATGTCATTACGAAACGACATTTCCAAAAGAAATTTCTATGCTAACGCGACAATGACGTAAGTTAATATCATGTGGAGTTCTTGAATTGAGACGATCCATCTTCCTTAATGAACGTGGAGGATGAGTAGGCACATTTAGAAGGCACGATGAGGCCCAGACAGGGAGATATAGAGGAAGCCACGAATCATTGTCGCCGACCACTTTTTTTTAACTGCTTGCAACTGAGACGTCGTAAAACCGAATTTGCACGCCATGCCCTGCAGCGATCACTTAAAATTTCCCTCCATGTGAAACGGCGCAATTTGTGGATATTAAATATGCAGCTGGTAAACATGTGTACGTCACGCTGCGAGGAGTTGACCACAGAGTCTATAACTTTGTATGTGACAGCTGATACCACTCAACGGAACTTTTAGGCAAGAGTTTAAATTACTCTCATTTATACTTCAATGAGCCCAAACGAGCACTTCAAATAATGAAGCGTGTCTCATTGTAACAATATTCCCATTACACTACAGCATTTTTTTTATCATTTCACAGCACATTTTTGAAGAGGCTCGGCGGATATTCGTTGACATCAGAGTCCACAATATCGAGTTATCGGCCGCATCAAGTCCCGTTGCGGCTAGTGCCGCCAATGAATTTGCATCGGGTGTCACACGCGCTAACGAGCACCACTTCGCAGTGGGCTAACGACCGGCGACCGGTCCTCTCCTGTCCAGTGCTCATGTAAACACGGTGTTCTGTCGAGCTAGAGGCGGAGACAGCGCTGAGCGAACATGCGTGCATGCGTGAGACGCCATCCGCAAACAAATGCATGCCTCGCAGTCTCTCCCATCCACTCTCCTTCAGTCTCCGCCAAAATATATATACATATATGTTTCTCGCTGGAAGAGTTTGGTAAGAGACGGTAAACACGAAATCAAACATTCGAGAGGTCTAGGCGGTCCTTACACAAACTGTATTTTACGTAACTACGGGAGATACCGGAGACGTTTATGTGAGTGGTCTTATTGGTGACGCCAGATTTAAGTGCATTGTTTTACCAAAGAATAATAATAACACTAATAGTCACATCTAGGGTTTCACATACTCAAGCCACAATATGAATACGAGCCATTCTCATGTAGTGAAAGGCTCCCAAAATTATTTACTATCTGGTTTTTTTATATTGTGCACCGGCATCGCACAGTATATATAATATACATGCCTCTATCATTTCTTTTGTATATTCAAACTGAGTGGAGAGTAGTCAGACTGATGATGATGATGGCATTATCACCGGTACGTAGAGTGTATATTTGTTGGCGTTTGAAATGAGCAAGTGAGCTAATATGGAATGCTACATTTTTTTTTGACCAGAACACTCACATAACAAGTTGTGGTTCTTGTCTTTTTTTGTGGTGCATTACAGAATGCCGTCCTGCCCCGCCGCGGTGGTCTAGTGGCTAAGGTACTCGGCTGCTGACCCGCAGGTCGCGTGTTCGATTCCCGGCTGCGGCGGCTGCATTTCCGATGGAGGCGGAAATATTGTAGGCTCGTGTACTCAGATTTGGGTGCACGTTAAAGAACCCCAGGTGGTCGAAATTTCCGGAGCCCTCCACTACGGCGTCTCTCATAATCAAATGGTGGTTTTGGGACGTTAAACCCCACAAATCAATCAATCCATCAATCAATCAATCAGAATGCCGTCCTGAAAGCTACAGCTACCGTTATCGCCTGGTAACGCCTAAACTCCACCAAGAGCAATCATCGACAGACTAGTTACAACTGCCCATTATAGAATATGCTGAATGAGGTCTATGCGCAAGAAAGGTGGAGGTTTTGTATGGTCAAAGTTCAGCCTCTTATTCCAGGAAGTCAAATACCAGAGGCCCTCGGGTCTCAGTTTGGGCACACGTTAAAGAAACCAGGGTAGTAAAAATAGCCGCAGCCCTACTTATTATTATTATTATTATTATTATTATTATTATTATTATTATTATTATCATATAACAGTTAGAGTAGTAGTAGTAGTAGTAGTAGTAACTAATGCACAATACAGTCCAATGAATGGCTAGGTTAGGATGGCAGCAGAGTAATTCCGACCATGTCGAATTCTTATGTGCCACAAAAATTGCATGCTTGACAGTTCAGCAGTGCCTTCTTCCTTATAGCCAACCTATATGTGCGCTTCGGTCTTTACCTCAATCATTTTGCTTTCGAGAGCGGTACTCTTTAAGCTTTTCCTTTCTCCAGGTAGTGCAAACACGAAGGATCATCATCATAACCGGTGCGCGCTAGCTTAGTCTTCATCCACTTGTGCTTCCCTCCCACAACAGATGCGCCGATTAGTATAATAGAAAATCTATGATAGACGAGTCTGTTACGCGACAAGATATCACATGCACCACGCTATAAATTGCAGGTTGAATAAGTCATGTAACATCACGTAAAAATGGTCACGGGACATTAAATCACATTACATCATGCAACTTGTCACGTGATTATGAAACACGTAGCAATGCGCAACATCTGGTCATAGCTGAAAATCACGTGACACTCAGCCACATGCCAGAAGATCACGCACAACGCTTAATAGCTAGTCACGTTGTGTGTTCCTTCGTAAACGACGTTAAGGCCAGACACGGGACCATAATCACCTCATGTAACGGATACTAGCGTGGCCAGCCTAGACAACTCTATCATACCAGCAAAAGCTTAGCATCTCTATCAATATCTAAGCGCCACTGATAGTGCTTAGCTAGGCCGGCCACTGCTTTCCCCGATGGTTCCGGCCTTGAGCTGCTCACATTTAGGGGCGAAGCTCCTTAAAGCGGCACCCGTTCGTCCCTCGTAGTCGTAGTCGTAGTGTGTAGCCAGTCTTACGTTTTGACCTGCAAGGTGGTGCCGGTAGGAGATTTCTCCTGTGCGTTGTTGAAGAACAAAAAATTCGCAGCTTGCGCGTTCACTAGAAGCCGAATTCTCTTGTCTCTCATTCCCCATTAGCAGCCATTGGCATGTACATTGAGCACTATCTGGCAAGAAAGGGTTGCTACGTTATACTCGCTGGGCGTAACCTGCTTGGTTTTAGAAAGGTTTAGCGAGGGTTTAGCTGCAGTGCCATGAATAAAGTGAACTAGTATATACCATGAACTCGAGGTGGTTAAAGGTGGGAAGTAGACACGAAGCGCAAGCCGTAAGGAATAGTGCGTGTGCCACCTCTCGTTTAGTCCTTGGAATGTCCGCTGGATGGCGGAGCTTCTATATGGGGAATATATGATGAAAACATGCGAGATGGTAGTACTTGGAGTGTTGAATAGATGGACCAATGGACACACAGACATGCATGGACGGACGCACGGATTGATTTGATAATTGGACAGATGAACGCATGGACGGACGCAGGGGCGGACGCATGGATGTAAGCAGGTATGGGCACACGAAAAGACGCACGCACGGACGGGCGGGTGGACGCTCGGACGCACGGACGGACAATAGCTAGAACGAATGGAAGGACGGATGCTTCGCCCCACTCCCCGTTATTCACTCCGTGGATATGCTGCCATTTTTTTTTTACAGCGATAGCTGTTGCCCGCCTCTGCCACCGGTGCTCGTAACCACTATCACGCAAAATGAGAAAATATGCACGGAGTGAACGATGGATAGTGGGGCGAAGCATCCGTCCGTCCATTCGTTCTTGCTTCCGTCCGTCCATGCATGGGTCTGTGTGGCCGCCCTTGCGTCCATCCGCCCGTCCGTGCGTGCGTCTGTTCGTGCGTCCGCACGTCCATCTGTGCGTCTGTTTGTGCGTCCGCACGTCCATCTGTGCGTCCGTCTCTGCGTTCGTCCATGCATCCACTCCTGCGTCCATCCATGCGTCCATCCATGCGTCCATCCGTCCGTACAGCCATCTGTGCGTCCACCCATGCATCTGTCTGTGTTTCCGCTCGTCCACCTATTTAACACTCCAAGTACCACCATCTCGCATGTTTTCATCATATATAGAAGCGCCGCCATCCAGCGGACATTCCAAGGACTGAACGAGAGGAGGCACACGCACACTTCTTACGGCTTGCACTTCGTCTCTACTTCCCTCCTTTAACCACCTCGAGTTCATGGTATATACTAGTTCACTGTATTCATGGCACTGCGGCCCAACGCTCGCTAAACCTTTGTAAAACGTAGGAGGTTACGCCCAGCGAGTATAACGTAGCAACCCTTTCTTGTCTTCTATGCGTTGTTGAATATTAAAATATTTGCAGCGTGCAGTTAACTAAAGGTCGAATTCTCCTGTCTCTCATTCCTCCTTAGCATCCTTAGGCATGTACATTGAGCACTATCTTTTATTGTTCAACAACGCACAGAAGAAATCTCTCACCGGCACCACCTTGGAGGCCAAAATTTTATACTTGTTACACACTACTACAACGGCTACGAGGGACGAACGGGTGCCGCTATAAAAAGCTTCGCTCCTCAAACTGGAAACAAAAAAAACGAATGTGCGCAAAGGAGACTTGGTGTATCACGGTGACGTGATCAACGGCGTTTGTCGTGCGGTTCATGCATGCGTTCGTGCGTACATGCATGTCTGCTGCTTTGGTTTTTTTTCTGGAATTTTTTCGCTGCTCAACACAGAGTGCTGCACTGAATACAAAGCAGCAGCGGAAACGTTTGACCCTCCTGCACGAGACGCCAGATAGGAGAGAACTGTGCTAGAAAACCAAAAATATATTGAGTCCAGAAACAAAGTCTCAGTACCGGGTTAGGAACGAACCAAAGCAAGGTTGTGGTCATCTCTCTCGTGTTCACTGGCACGCCCAAATTCACGCTATGCTTTCACGAAGTCGACAGCGTGAACTTGTCCCGTTTTCTGTGATTGATGATAGTATGTGCGTGGGACTCATTTGAATGCGTATAACATTGACCAAAAAAATAATAATAAACTTGCCTTTCTTTATCTGTTAAACACGCTTTTTTCTTTTCTTTCTGCTTTTATTAGGTTGGCAGAGGCAAAACACTTCATTCTCGGTCAGTCCTTCACAGTGGGCGTTTACCGCATAGGTGAACAAGAACAAGAACAATTTATAGCAATCTCATGGCTCACTCAGTTCAACGAAACAAGTTACGATGCGTTCCAGGGGTGTCATTCGAGATAATTTCAAGTCATAATAACCAGATGAGCACGTCGTGTCCACCCGTTAAACTTATTTCACACAGGGCTGGTCTGGTGATATCACCCCTGTGGAACTTTTATTTGAAAATGGAAACGATCGAGTGCTATTTTTTTGTCATGTTGCCTATACAGTATACGGAGAAAAGGACTTCTTGATATTCCATTTGCCTATTTGGGGCAGAACATCACAAGTGAGAACACACTTTCCTTCGGTGCTGATGATTGATTGATATGTGGGGTTTAACGTCCCAAAACCACCATGTGATTATGAGAGACGCCGTAGTGGAGGGCTCCGGAAATTTCGACCACCTGGGGTTCTTTAACGTGCACCCACATCTGAGCACACGGGCCTACAACATTTCCGCCTCCATCGGAAATGCAGCCGCCGCAGCCGGGATTGGAATCCGCGACCGGCGGGTCAGCAGCCGAATACCTTAGCCACTACACAACCGCGGCTTGGCCCTTCGGTGCTTCGGATACGGGCTTAAGCCACAAGAGTGAATTTGATGCCATTTGTGCTCATCTTCAAGAAACGAAGCAAATGTGACTTGAAATGATTCTTTAAAAAGTTTGCTATTTTCTTGTGTTTACTTTATATTCAAAACAAATTGTATAATGTCTAATATGAATGCGTGAAAAACAATTACTGCACTCTTCTTTATTTATGTACGTTGTTCTGATGTTTATCGGAAGCCATTCATCGAATACTCTAACAACCTCACGCAGTCAGCTTCAGCTTTTGGCAATACTTCTGAGTCTGTATGAACCATGTTAAATGCGACAACAACATCATCAGATGTTAGCACGGCAGTCTCCGCGAAAGTCTCAATATGCGGTCCCTTGTAGGCGATATGATTTTACTAAGAGTGAGTTGGACAACATGCCCACTTCTGAAACGTCCGAATGCAGCTAAGTGATTACTCTGCCACACGCCAAAGCGACGATTAAGCATGTGACGTACGAAATATGCAATAATTTCAAATATGGCATCAACATGCAATGCAGTTGAGGGCATGTCTTCGAGCATTTTGGAGTAGCCACTAGAGCAGACAAAATCTGCTTTTGGAACAGCTACCTGTGCGTTTGGAGCATGCACGGGTTTTCCATTACACAACCAGAGGAAGAAAATTTAGCCTCAATTTAGTTTAGAGATCGCTCAGCTTACCTATTCATTTAGACAAAAGCAGCAAGCGGAAGAAATAAGCACAAAAAAAACGAAAATAGGATTATGCACAGAAGCGGTGATATAAGATAGTGGAAGCTAACTGCGGAATGAAGTTCATAGCAGCGTGCGCACGCACGCACACACACACACACACACACACACACACACACAAACACACACACACACACACACACACACACACACACACACACACACACACGTGCAACGCATATTCAAAGCTCGTTACAGTACAACCTTGTCAATATGTATGCACATGCCGAGAAGCTGCCGGGGACGTGGCTCACTGCGCACTAAACGTAGCAAGCATTACCACCAAACACTACATGAGCGTGAGCAGGGTTCCCCTTCAGGAAGGGGCGAAGGTTTGTCGCAGAACCTCCCCTTCATATCATGTGAATCAGGGGCAAAAATACAGGAAACAATATTGCGCTCTTTTTTGTATTTCTGAAGCCTGGTGATTGGCTATTTAATGCTCTAGTGGGTATCAAGCAAGTATGCTTGCAGTAGTTACCCAATAAGTGTTTTGAAAACTCTCTGAAAGGCCGCTCATCTAGCTCTCGCTGTGACTCTTCTGCGCCCTCCGCACAGGCCTGGCGATTTTTTTTCGGAAGTAGGGGGGTGGACACTACAACTCGACGAGAGAAAAAAAAATGCCCCTACCTCCCCAAAGGGAGTCCCGAGAAAATTGTAATGCATTTCTTTGCGGCGGAGAGGATACCGTTGCCGTCAGACATTCGCCTTCGCCGACTTCCGCCGTCGCCTTGAGAGGCACCCAGCCATCGAACGGTCAAGAGAGAGGCGCGGGCTACACCAACGCTGACTAAATTTCAAAGCCGAAAGGCTGCAGCAGTGACGTCAGAGGGTGGGGGCCCAGTCACGCCGCGAACGCGGCGGAAAGCCTGCGTTTCGTACACGTTTTAGGAGAACCAACGCTCCCGCTCTCGCAGCTGCTGCGGCTTGATTGGGCCGAATAAAAGATGTGAAAAAAAAAGTCTTACTGGGCATGCTCAGTTGGGCAACTGGGCCCCCAACCTCTGACGTCACTGTGGCAGCCTTTCGGCCTTGAAATTTAGTCGGCGTTGGCTCCACTCCACCAGACCGCAGAGTGGGGCGCAGAGAGGAGAGAGAGCAAACGGCGAGAGAAGGAGCTGCCAAGCACTGCACCTGTCATTTTACCTTACGGCCATAATGCCAGCGTCTTAGCAACACAAACGCTACGCAAACGCTGGCAGCACACACACTACAAACGCATTTCAAGTCAAGTCGCGTTCAAGTCAAGGAGGTGGAGGATCCGGTTGCTTGGGGTGAGAATAAGCGCGCGCGCGGCCACAGCTGTTGCTATGGGAGAAGATGGTGGACGGATCCCAATGGTCGCCTGACATAGTCAGACTAATAAATGCATTCGCATTTAAAAGTTATAAAAGGATCTAGTAGAAACACTTCTTCGTGTTCCTCTTTAAAGAATATTATACCATGTAGGTCTAGGCTAGAATATCTTGAGCAGTGTAAAAAATTGAAGGCAACACCTGAAGCGAAATCATTTTCCTTCAAGTTTCACATTAGAACATTGCCTGTAAAAACGTGGATGCAAAAAAAAAGTCTTGTTCGTTCCTTTGGTTGGCGTTTGCTTTCTCTTCGATAAGCCGCAAACAACCGATGGTCCTTTTCTTGACTGCTGGGATGCGGTCTCTTTAGGGACGTTTTTCAACCGGTTTTAATCTTCCCCTTGATGCCTACAGCATCAGATTTCTCCCGGGTACCAATGAAAGTGGTGTACCGTTCGACCTAATCATGTTACTGGGCCTGAACAGTATTTGGCAGTCTGGAATGGTGATACGTGACGCTGATGTTAATGTACGTCCGGTTAGACAGTACTTTTTTTCATTTATTTCTTATACGCATACATAAAACTGACGTGTTGTTATGGTGCGTCAGATGTGCGCAATAGTTGCTTTTCAATTGACAATCGCACAAGTATGAACGCTAAACCTTGAGCAATATTGGTGGGCACTGCGGATGGGGTCGGCCGTTCGAGGTATCGTTTGGTGACTTTGATGCCATTTGGGGTACTGTTAAGGGTAGACAAACAGACACATGTACAGACAGCCATACAGACAGACCCAATTTTTTGCGTCGAAGTTCCGCAAGAAACACTATCGTCTTTAAAAACTTAACGGCGTGAGTTTAAACTTACCAAACCGATTTTTTCGAAGGCATGGGACAGGAATGTCGCAGCTTTTTGGATGGAGTGCCATTTCTTCTTTGGTTGCAACCGAGTACAATATAACACACGTCTAGATGTGTACACCCTCATCTGGCATAAAATCAATTCAATTTGGAAAGAAAGCAGGTCTCCCACAACCAACCGGCATACGTGATAAAGCATGCGCCTTAAACACCTTGTTATTGTAAAAAGACAAATCACTCTCGAATAACTAACCCAGGTATTACAGCTAGAACAGAACTTGTGGACATGATGGTAGCACCGCCCCACGACCGCAGGAGCTATGGAAGCCACTGAGGCCCATCTTGACTGCCATTGAGGCCTACCCCGAAGGCCATAGCTGCTAATCTCGGAGGCATGCAGGCCAACCTCGGAAGCCCCAGAGTTATAAACACTAGCAATTAGATGACCCTACGTCATGTGCATTGGAGCGGTGCTCAGCGATGTCGAGCGAAGGTTCACATTCAAGCGGAAGCATGACAGACCCTGATTGGCTTGCCATAAGCTGCAATGACATTTTAGGGTCATTGAACAATTTCTATGCAACCCTGGCACCACCATCAATAACATTAATCAAGTATACTATAGCGTATCAGCGGCCAGCATTTGTCTCGCCCTCATTCTTGTCATTCCCATCTCCCTGAATTACTCTTTTCAGTTCCATTTCCTTTTACTGTTCCTTAGTTTAGAGTCACACGCAACAGAACATAAGTTGACGCATCAATATTACGAAAAAAGAATCTTTTTCACATTCCAGTACTCCAAGAGTGTCTCCTAAAAAAGACATCCAATTTCGAAGAGCCTACGCATCCTCTTCAGAAATGCATAGTATGCGACTGGAGAACTTTAAAAAAAAATCTTTTTTTTTTCTAAAATACATAGCATGCCTATTCACGTGCTGCCAATCTCACTTTCGTGTGCTTACAAAGGCCGCGTCTTGTTCAATGTTCGGTGGACGCATAAACAACCTGTCTTCGATTCAAATGGAAATGAGCGATACACGATACGTCTGCGCGACCCGCGGCCCTCCCTAGCTGGAAGGAAGTTTTGCCGAAGCCTAATATAAATTTTTGAGGAACTATCCAAGCGAAACAAAGGCTGGATGGAATACTGCGCAGTCAGTATGCCTGCAAGACATACCGCCGACTGCAGAAATGTTTTGAAAATTGCTAAATTTATTCGTTTACTTCTTTGTTTGTTAAATGAGCGAGTGAGTGAATGAGTGAGTGAGTGAATGAATGAATGAACTGTACCTATGATTGCTGTCATCGTGGAGTTTCATACATTAATACCTAGAGGGGAATTCGGCGCTAGCGTCTATGCGGGCTCCGCCAGTGGCGCTTGTACCCCCAAGGGAGTGAAGGTAAGTACACGCTTCGAATTCGCTTCGAATAGATTACGTTTTTAGATTCGGGACGTTTCTTTTGTGAGTGTAAAACAAAGTGATATGAACCCATATTTATTTGAAACTTGCTTCATTTATTTGTACGCAATTTTTGTTGCAAAAAGCTTTCCTGACCAGACGGCAAAAGTGAAACCGGGGCAAATTCAACCAACAGGGTATGTATTGCTCTGCCATAGCACTCCAAATGCGGCATCAAAAATTCATGAATCATTATTTACAATTTTTAATAGCAAAGGGAAAACAAAAGAAAGCTCAGCCTATCATTGCCTGCCGCCTTACCAAACCTGAATCGACGCCACGTGTAATTTCGCATACATCAATAATGGCATTTCTCAACTATATGTTAGCTTATCTAATATGCAAATGCGACAGCCGCCACGCGGTAGCACGAAAAGTCAAGGGCCTGAATTAACTGCTGATACATCTACGTGAACGTACAGGAAACGTCGTGCACGCAATGTCTTTGTTCGCTTTTCCCTGAAGCTGTACGATGTGTTCCATCTTTTGGTGTTTCTATATTGTGCTTCGTATGACCGAATGGGTGTTTAAATGATCGCTATCATTGAGCACACGGTACACACCAGTACGCAGCGTTGGTCGAATCGATTCGGCTGTTTTCCTACGTCTCGTCGCGTGATGGCCGGGCGATCTCGTCGTACGTATCCTGTGCGCGGTGGAGCGTTAGAGCTGCGTTGGTAGTGGCACGACATGCCTTTCTGTTGTCTTCGGTTTCCTCTTATGAGGCGCAAACAGGCTGATGTAAGCAGAACATCACAAAAAAACTATACTTTGAGACGAAGTGAAATGGAGAAATAAGGCGCATTTTCCTGACCCCAAAGACTTGATAAAGTGTGGGAGCAATCATAGAAAGTACACGCCATCACGTTCAGTACAGCTCCTTTCCGTGGAACAACGAAACTAGCAACAACAGAAAAAAATAATGGCAGCATATCCACGGAGTGAATGATGGAGAGTGGGGCGAAGCATCCGTCCGTCCATTCGTTCTTGCTTCCATCCGTCCGTCTGTGTGACCGTCCATGCATCCATCCGCCCGTCCGTGCGTGCGTCTGTTCATGCGTCCATACGTCCATCTGTGCGTCCGTCCCTGCGTTCGTCCATGTATCCGCCCCTGCATTTAATCCATCCATCCATGCAGCCATCCGTGCGTCCGTCCATGCATCTGTTTGTGTGTCCGTTCGTCCATCTAGTCAGCACTCCAAGTACCACCATCTCGCATCTTTTCATCATATGTTCCGCATATAGAAGCACCGCCATCCAGTGGACATTCCAAGGACTAAACGAGGTGGTACACACACACTTTCTTACGGCTTGCGCTTCGTGTCTACTTCCCACCTCTAACCACCTCGTGTTCTTAGTATATACCAGTTCACTGTATTCATGGCACTGCGGCCCAACGCTCGCTAAACCTTTCTAAAACCAAGGAAGTTACGCCCAGCGAGTATAACGTAGCAACAATTTCTTGTCAGATAGTGCTCAATGTACATGCCAATAGCTGCTAATGGGGAATGACAGACAGGTGAATTCTGCTTTTAGTTAACGCGCACGCTGCGAATTCTTTATTGTTCAACAACGCACAGGAGAAATTTCTCACCGGCACCACCTCGCTGGTCAAAACGTAAAACTGGTTACACACTACGACTACGACTACTACGAGGGACGAACGGGTGCAGCTTTAAGGAGCTTCGTCCCTAAAAGGGGACCCTAAAGCTTCAGCTTTAGGAGTTTAACAAGATAGCATATGCTGTTCCTAGTGCGTATTTCAGAGACTTAGTGCATGAGACATTCTCTCAGTAGCTCTAGACTCACCATGTATTCTTAAGGGCACAGTAGCATAGTTGCCTTTTGTAGTGGGTTGTCGGCTTTAAACAACGAAGTCATTATGATCATCACGTGTTCTGACGCTTGATTGCAACGGGCGCTTGTACCACGCATTATTACTGCAACATTTCATGTTGCATTGTGACGCATATGTGCAGGACGCGTGTGTTTGCAAAGCATGTGTTACTTTCACATTTCCGAGTAGAGGAAGTTATCTTTGGTCTATTCAAGAAGATACGCGTAGCCATATGGTAGAACATGCGCTTGCCACCCATTACGGCCTTTGTTCAATCCCCACTCAGACCCGGGATTTATTTCATTATTTATTTTATTTCCACCCTTCTCGACTTCTCGGTCACGCATAAGATCATGATTTTTCGCTCACACAACCAACGACAACAACGCCGGAATTTCTGAGAAACATGCTTTTTAACGCTGTCGCGTTATAAAGGTTATGGTTTTGCCGCAAGGGTGAAACAATGAATGCAATAGCAGCCTGTTGCACGAAGGCTAGCAGCACAACCCATTAGGATCCAATCTCGCGTAACTCTACAAAGCGCATGCGGCGGGAGAAACGGCCACTCGAGTAAATGCTGTGGTTTTCATATTGTGTGTAGCTTGAATGCGAAGTAAGTGGTCAAAACACAGCAAGTGCAAGGTTATGAGCCATTCACTTATCAGAGTCGCAACAGCACGTGAACAAATCCTTCGGCCACCGATCGCAGGTACTGGCCAAGTGACGCAACTCCCTGCTCCTGCTTGTACCCTTACTCTTTTCTGCTCCTTGACCCCACGAAGCCAGCCGGAGCGTATCACCCGTCAGCCGATTTCGCAAGCTTACACTCTCACGCGTAGGGAGATGTGACACATTTGGACCTTATTCGGAACACGAGGGTGGCTGATGGAGAAAATGCACCTCTAGTGTCGACATAAACTACTTTCGCAAAGAGAGAGAGAGAGAGAGAGAGAACATTTATTAGGTGACCAGCGAGGGAATGTGGGAGGGTCGCCTATTCCAGGAACCCTCTGGCCTGGACCGCCTGCCAAGCCCGCGCGACCAGTTGGCGCTGGTCGACCAGGTACACCTTGGAGATCGCAGCCTCCCACGCTTCCATGAAGAGGTTTGGGTCAGCATTCATTGCTGCTGCTTGTGTGGATGGGATGCTGCCTTCCATTGCAGTAGGAGGTGGCATTCTAATGCATCACTTCACACTAATGTCATACGACTACATCTGCCCACACTGTAATGTGGCAGACACCCTAGCTCACCTCCTACTGCTCTTGCAGTAAAAAAACAAAACTTCATTGCAACAGGTGAATCTGCTGGCACAAACAGTTGTGTTCGTGCTGAGTACGTGTGTGCGTGTCGCACGAAAGAGAAAAAAAAACTATTTCAGTATACATAAACGGCAAGCTACGTTAATGCGAGAAATAGTCCGCCCGGATAAATGGTTCCAATGACGCTGAATGATATTCGCTTTCAAACAACTCTACAGTCTCAACCCAACACCTTATGAAGCCTGCAAGGCTATTATTTTAAAATATTTAGCCGTTCCTCTTGATTAGCTGTCGATAATGTCACTGCCCAAGAATGAGTAGTGTTACGCATGCGAATCTATTTATGTGATTGACAAAAAAGACTGGATATCTCGCGTAGCAGTTCACTGCGTAAACGATGTTCACTGCCATTGCATTCCTTCATAAAGGCGGGAACCTTATATGCTCCATCAATCGCTAAATATCGGCTATCAGCGGCGTTAGCATCAGTGAAGCAAGGAACCATCACGTGATTACTTCATCGTGACGTCACTGAGGCGTCTCATTACGTGACTGCTTACCAGTCTAACACTACTCATCACTACATTGACTGAGAGAAAAAAGTAGAAAACTTTCGCGAGTTTTCATAGTTTGATTTCTGGGCAGCAGAGAGCGAGAAAGCCAAACCAGAAAGGCTGAGAGGCTAACCAGGCATGTCTTTGGTCGGCTAACCTACAGTTGAGGGAGGAAGGTAAATATAATCAATGTTACTCAGACTTTAAAAAAAAAGTCGCCGTTTCGCCTCAAGGGTGAAGAAATAAACGTGAAAGCCTGATATTGGGGTGTTACTCGAAGAAGGATAGGTGGCTCGAAACTTGCAGCGCGTTTCCGAAGCACAAAAAAGGACACTAGGAAAGAACGCCCAGGTATACACACAGTATACGCAGGATAAGCGTGAACTAACAACTTCCCCACTTGTTACGCCTTCGTGTTTGAACAACACACTGCCGTTGTTGACTATGCAGACCCCGTGGCTCTTACATAGTTCATTTTTTTTTACACTGCTGTGCGTGCAGTGACTTTTCCGCTTCTCCTGCCACGCGGTGGCGTGAAACGCACGGTGTGCTTTACGTTTTTTTTCTTCATTCCATTTCACCAGTGAATACAGAAAAGTGGCACATTTTTTTTTCTCTTTTGTGCGCCTCTCAAGGGTAGTTTACATATTAAAATATATAGTAGGAGCATTGCGTGATAGAGAACACGTTTAGGCTGTTCTGAGATCTGCGTACCGCTAAGTAAATGACGTGTGGCCGTTATTATGCCAGCTGATACTTGGCGGCTAGTAGAATTGTCTTATATGCCAAATGACGGTTAGCTGATTTTAATCCCAAGCCAAATGCCTTGAATTTTTCACCTTTTTGATATGTATATAAACGTATACGGGACGTGACGGTTACCACGACGACAAAACGCGCCGAGAGAATCCGTCGCAATAATAGATTCTCACAGAAACTACCAAAGGGAGAGCGTGAACACGCACAACAAGAACACGCACACAAGCAGTTCACAAACGGCGATCTAAATCTAGTCGACTTCATGGACAACATTGGAATTTTGGCACCCAATGTTTTTGTCCACCATCGTGTCGTGATCGTGGCCTCTCGAAGGGCAAACCGATCAAGCAGAATCACAGTATTCAGATACCTTTATCAAACTGTTCTCGCCTGAATAAGGCAAGAAGTTCTGCATGGTACTTCTTCAACACGTGTCTATGTCCTTTTAAGAACTTAATATTTATGTTTCGGCAATGGACACAGAAAGTATAATGATTCATAGAACAAGGACTGATCGTGAACATTTTATTTGGTGCACCTAAGGCACCACTTCTAGCCTTTAAGTGCAAGAACAGGGACAGGGTTCTTTGTGCCCTTAAATTTCTGAGGTAGAGTTTCGAACACAGCAGTGAAGCATGAGCACGGTTACCCAGCTGCCTGTAAGCAAAAATAACTCTTTTCTTGTGTATCAGTATTATTTCTCCTTTCTTAGCTGCAGCAGCGCTATTCAGTGTTTAGAATAATGACATAACCATGCCTTCAACGAACTTTGTTATACGGCCCTGCGAACTCTTTCCGAAAGTCGACGTATATTCTTCAGTGGGCATGTTCACACTGACATGCTTTTCTTTTTTTTTGCTTTTCACACTAATCTTTCACGGTTTCTTGTCAATAAGGAAGCCGGAATGGCATGGCCTCACTGACATCCCTGCTTTACCGTTGTGTTTCTATTTCTCTGTTTTTCCTCTGTACCAGTGTTTACGAAATCTAAAACTGGATAACGCCCGGATGCGACAAGCCAAGTCTAGAAACGCCTTCACAGCAACTTTAACTAGTGTAGCGTGGCGTCCTTATTAATTTAGGGTATAAGTAACTCCCTGCATTAGTCTATAAACCGCACAGAAAACGAGAAACATATGAAGCCTACGGTGTCGCGCTTGTGTCCGCCGCTTGACGGTAGCCTACGCCAGCGATTCTCTCCCAGTCTGTACAATGATAGCAGTGTTGCATCTTCCGAGCCTACAGCCGAAGTAAGGGGCACTATATCAATCGCCGTCTAATCTCGAGAAGCCACGTCGCTTTGTCGCGTGAGGGACAGCAGGCTCAGTGCAGGGACAGGCCGTGTCGTAACCGAAGCCGACGAACAAAACGGTACAACAGCTTTCCTATTAAGGGTCGCCCTAACAAGAGCGAGGAGTCGTCGGGGAAACACTCACCGAGCTGAGCTATCTTTCTCATGTTCATTACTCTGTCCCCGAGCACGGTACTTGCCAGCATGCAGCACTGGCACGCGCTGCGGCCCCAGTGTAACGTCTCTCGGACTCCGCCGTGAAGCCCGGTGGTCCGGCCAGGAAGACAAGTCGCTTGATCGATCTCAGAAGCGCGGTGGTTAATTACCGTCCTGCGGCGAGCCCAAAACAATGTTTCCTCGTCTCCAAGGTTGACCCGCGTCGGCACCCCGAGTAGGGGAGAAGACTTATGGGCCGGCTCTCGCTGGCGAGCGTTTTCTGCGTCTTTACCTAAACAGGAAAGAAACCAGCCAGGGATCCGGCCGCTTCTCTTTCGGGCTGTGTTCCTTGCCGGGACTCCGTTCGCTCGAGGCTTACCCGATCTCTCGCGGTATTTACCGGCACTAGTCCGAGGCAGGAAAAAAGAAAGTAGAAAAAGAGCAAAGCAGAAATATGGGACATATGAGGGAAGACAACGAAGCGCAGATCCGCACCTCCACATGACCGCGCTGGTCGGCTTGTGGTGGAGAGGTAGAGGGCGCTCCGTTAATTCCTGACGTTGTTGGAATTCCCGACCCGATCCCCTTCATTACTTAGGCGTCCCGGTCCCAGGGAGTTCCGGAATTTGTCTTATTGCCGCTCGATGAGCAGATCGGAGAAGAGTTGCGGCGAGATCCTTTGTGGGTCTGCCTTGTCTCGTCGCCGTCACCGACCACGGTCCACCGCTGCTTGGCGTGTGGAACGTCTCCTAAGACGTTTTTTTTTTCGTTTTTTTTTCATTCTTACTCGCTTTAGTGTTCCTCACACGCTCTCCTGTTTTCAGTTCAGCCTAAACGCGTAGCTCGCTGTGCAAGGAGGACGCGGTCAATATTAATGTCTGGAGGCCGCGATATCAGCCATTTTGTGCACCCGTCAGAGGCATCTGGGAAAGTGGTATGGTTCAGACAAGCTCCTTTCATTTTGCGTATAAGGGATAATAATGTTTTGCTTGAAAGGAGTTGAGTGACGTGGTCCTCGCCAAAGAATTGAAAAAAAGTTCAATTGCTCACCTGTGGAGAATATTAACAGATGAAGGCATGGACAACCTGTTCACACAGTTACGTGTCTTTTTCAGTTCCAATGTGATAGTCGCTGAGCCAATACGTTTTTCTGAATGACTAGTTAATCGAAGTGTGAATTCCTGGAAAGCAAAAAACACAATGCGCAGCACGAAAATGCTTTTTTTTTGTCTATCTTTGTAACTCCTCTCGAATGCGCTGGTGGAGTAGAGTAACAGATGCGGTGCTCTCCGGCTGTCCCAAAAGGCGCGGTAATTTTACCAAGGCCGCAGCAGTTGCACTTTGATTGAGACGATAATTGGAAGGCCTAGGTATTCAGATGTGGGGGCCCGTTAAAGAACCCTAAGTGGTCAAAATTCTGGAGCTCTACTCTACGACATGCCTTGTAATCATATCATAGTTTTGTTGCACAAAGTACATATATTTAATTACTTTCTCGAATAGGTAGTCGGCGAGCACACAGTTCAAATGTGGCAATATAATATTCGCGTATGAAATAACAGTTTAAAGGATGTTATGTATGATCGTGTACTTTATTAAGTATGAGCATTCTTAACACGACGCACACTGGGCTCTTGCGATAGATGTCGGGTGGGTTCTCATTCTCTATATTCACTTAACTATACACATGAATATCAGTAAAAAACACATCCGAAATACTAGTAACCAGTGCACCTCATATTTGCGGCAACAGCCTTTAGCAACCACCTTCTTTGGAAGGTATAATGTTGGTAGGACTCGAAGACTTGCCAGAAAGCACTCATCATACCAGGAATCAAAACGAGAAAAAACATCGCGCTCTTTCCAAGCACAGAGTGAAGCCCACAATGTCGCACTAATGTAGCGTCATGATTGGACAAGTGCTGATTCACTCACATTCGCTGTTACCAAGATATCAGTAAGTTTGGTTATCTCCCACAGTATGATTGTCACCGATAATGCATTTACTTATGGTCGAATCTGAGGTTTAGTTAAGTCACAGTTTCGTAAGCCTTCGACAGTGTTGATGGTTTGTTTTTTCGCATTAAGAAAGGATAAATTTTTAGCCTACCTACCTACCTTTCTACCTTTTATCTCCTTCTTCCTCTTCTTCTCTATTTATATGTCTCGAAAAACAATGCCCCAATAATTATGGTCGTTTCATCTTAATTCCTCGAGATCATTCAGGTGCGTGGACTGCTCGTAATTTCCACATATTTTTTGCATTCAAAACGAACACCTCTCGCTGGAAACAACTTGAAAAATCAAAACAGACATAGTGCACGAATCGGCACGTTTCGACACTAAGAGTCTAAACGAAAAAAAAATCTCACTGACAGCATGAAAGCGAATTCCCTTCCGGTTACGACTGAACGAAAGAATCGCCTAGGTTGGAAACGTTTACTAGAGTGAATTTCATACACCCGGTTGAGCTTTACGAAACTTTCACATTTATGAAATATATTCATCTCCGGATATGTGCTGCCCTTCTTTTAGTTTCGAAAACCACCTCTTCGTATTGTGTCCGACATGGCTCCCTCCTCTGACTCGTTTTGTACTGTGCATTCGTTTTTCTTGCCTTCCTTGAAACCCATTGCTTTAACGAGTAGTTGAAAGTGAGGCAATAAAAAGAAAAAGAATGCGAAAAGGAAATGATTCTCGTCGTATGTGAAAACCGGAAACCGTGGCAGGAAACATGGGCACACAGAAGCAGACATTTCACTTCCACTACCACAAAAAGTTATAAAGGAAAAATTGAAGTGTCATTCGTAACAATAAAAGCAACGAGAAAGAAAAGTTATACGATGTGGCATTACCTTCTAAAAGCTGACATTAAAAAAAAAAAGCACAGTCGCTTGTCGTGATAATTCTTGCAGTCCAAGTTTTACGGCACGCATCCGTGTGCTTTGTTCAGGCGTTTAGGCGTTTTCAGCTTCCTTCATCATAAAGCTTGAATTCGGCGGTATACGGCTCGGTATATTACGGCGTGAACAGGAGAAGTGCGCGTTTGTAACATCTGTGACGTTGCCTGGAATGTTAGGGTAGATCGTTTAAACAGCAAGCGCAGTGAAAACTCAGTAGTTAGTTGAATCGTTAGCGATAACATATAGAAAAAAAAAACTTGAGTCAAGCCCGCAATTTTGTTGCTCATCAGCTGTCTACTTCGTCTCCCTCATGTATTCTTTTGCCTCGAGTATCGCTTGCTGAATTGTATAGTGAACATGAGCCGCTACTCTTCGATAATTGCCTATCTTTCGCTAACTTTCCCTGTTATATCTACTTCTACGAATAATAATAATAATAATAATAATAATAATAATAACAATAATACGGTGTTTTACGTTTCAAGACAATGGTGTAATTATGAGAGACGCAATAGTGAATGGTCGCCGAAATTTTGGTCAGCTGGCGTTCTTTACCGTGCAGTGATAATGCTCAGTATACGCGCGTCTTAGCATTTGGCCTCCGTCAAAATCTAACCACCTAGGGCTGGATTGGGCCCGTGATTCATAGGTCACCTCTATAAAGGATGACCATTCACGTGAAAAATTCAGGCGGGTGGGGGTTTCGTCAGGCCGTTTTTTTTTTCTTTTCGCTCGCATGACGCAAACTCCAAGTATAGAACACCTGCGGATGTTCTATTCGGACTTCGTGTCAGAGCGAAGAAAGTAGAAACCTGAGCAAGGAATTTGCGTTATGTGGGAGTCGCTCGCTGTGGGCGCACAATCTAGACTTCGCTAGTAGAAAAAAAAGTGTCTAGATTTTGGAATAATGCTGACCTGACCCGCGAGACACGGAAGTAGTTGGAGCTATTCGGAGAGGTACCACGTGTATATTGGACGGAGTAAGTTTGTTTCACACGTCTCTCTTGCTGCACGTTCAATCGTTTATAGGAAGTTTAACACCATGCTTAAATTACAGATTACCACTGGTATAACATTTGCTAAGGCGTTTATTAGCCGGCAACGAGCGAGAATATACAATGGCGACAGTCACAGCCAAGCACGGGCTCTCAGCGCGAGCGGCGTCCTTGTTGGGTAGCCCCACTAGAAGGTACTCAAGAGTTCGACCCATTTCAGAGTTCGGAGGCTTCGCTACACATTGAATACTTTCAATGATTTGAAGGTTTAACGACCACAGTTGGGAAGTAATCCATCCTGTGCTAACCAACCGCTGGCACGTTGGTAATCGCTAAGCCTTGAATCGGCTGCACACAGAAAGAATATTAGCGGCCCGGTGTTTGGCACCCGGCTCAGGCGGCTTTTTTTTTCAAACGTAATCTTTACTTGTACATCATTAAGAAGTAAAAAGCTTTTTGTAGCCAGTATTTGTGCTTATGTTAGTGGCACTGTTCCGGTATATGCCAAGGGACCCACATATTCTGTTTATTTTTCGATTAGTGTCAGCCATTATGACCGTCACGGGATAGTTACAGTGAATGTGCTAATAACACCAAAAATTCAAAGTATTTCAATAATTGAAGCCGGCAAATCACTTGCCTTTAAAATAAAAATAAAGAAATTCTAGGAACGAACACAACAATGAACGCTCATACACGAACCGAAATTGAACAAGTTCTGTTTTAGCGAATGTCTATTCATTTTTCATCTGAAATTCGCCTGTCTTTCTTTAACACACATCCGTTCGTACGGGATAGTCCCTCTTGTCGTATCTCTTGAGAGTACCCGGGAAACGGATCGAGAGAAAGAGAGAAACAAGAAAGTATTTACCATTGCCACGTTGAACATCGTTTATTAAGCAGGGTGACCTAAACTGAAATTTTCCCTTCCGGTACACTTCAGGACGCGCCGCTCGAAAGATTTAAGAAGCCCCGGTCCTTAGGACGTCATTCTTGTTTCGCGGACAGCATCGTCTAGGGGTCCAAGCCAGGAATCAGTTATTTCCGAGATTATCACCCATTTACCCCACGTTTACTCTACATGAAAGCACGCGTAATGCCAGCAGTTTCTCTAACAAGGAGTATTGCTGAAACAACAATGCGTTGCCCGGGTGCGAAAAAAATACTGCCATATTAGTGAACTTGCTGGTTTCTAGGAGTAGTTCCCATTGAGATGTATTTATCCTCCGTGTTTCGCGCAGTGACACGGCCAACTTACTACAAGACGGCTACGCAATCAACTGCGAAAACACAAAAATCCCATTCGATCCACCTCACGCGCATTTCTGCTGCAACACCGGGGACCAATCGACATCAGACTCTGCCCAGGCAGCGCTGCCGAAAACGCCGCCAACAGCGCCCCTCATCACCGTGCTCCCCATAACTGGGTAGTGCAAATAGCCTGTCCGCAAGTGAACGTGCATAGACCTTCCCCGTTCGTTCTTGTTGTTGAGGTGCAGTTTTTCTAAAAATCGAGGACCTAGTAACCTTCTTTCGTCAATCAAACCTCGCTTAAGAAAAGTGGTAAGCTCACCAAATAGAACGACGGGTACAATGTAAAAGACGTTTCAGTTAGTTCGGCACAGTGAAACTCGCAATTGAAGTTCAAGCGAGCATCGCATGACTCCTAGCTTGAGGCAAGCAATCCGGCGGGCGTTTTTGTCAAACCGAAATGCGTTAATGTTTGCCATGCACATGAAGGCAAAGTGATGAAATACATACACGAGCAACGTGTCTTATGATCAGTGGTATAAAGCTCGCTTTATCAGGCACGAATGTTAATTTTCGCCAATGCATTTGTATTCTTGATCTATCTCTCGCTTCCTGTGCCTTACACTGTTTTATACGAATTCTAGAATGCTCCGTTGACGGTTGGTTTTTTGTTTGCACATACTAGCTGCAAATGGGGATACATGCGTGTCCACTTTCTGGGTGTACGTACTGTACAACGAAAGGCCAAACTGAAGCCTCCGAGATAGCTCCAGCAGTCGCGAAGACCAGCGTATGACAAGAAAGAGAGAAAGAGAGAGCTGGAGAGAAAAGAAAACATTTATTGTTGAAAAAAACAAAGAGAGCTTGGGGGCTTAAGCACGGCCCGGCTACATGGTCGGAGTCCCTAGTCCGGGACACCGCATGACGAGGCCCCGACTATCGCCCGTCTCACCAGAGTCCGTTGAGACTCCAGCGAGGAGCCGTTGAGGAGGGCAGTCTTCCATGCCTCTTGGGAAGGGGTGGAAAGGGGGGCAGGTGGGGATTTTTCGCATATGCCCACACCACGGCGAAGATGTCACGGGACAGTGTGGACACCGCCCACCCGTGTTCGGGTCCAATTGAGAGATAATTGCAGTGCCTGTCTGCAGGCGCCTTAAGATCGCTCATTCGCTTCGCTCTGTCTTTACACAGCACAAAATTTCTTAGAGAACTGGCTAAACAACATATACTGTCATCAAGCATATATATATATATATATATATATATAAATTCAGGTAGATTCTCCGTGAGCGGTCACAACGTGGTTTATTTCAACGTTTCGGCCTAGAGTCTGGCCTTCATATATATATATATATATATATATATATATATATATATATATATATATATATATATATATATATATATATATAAATTCAGGTAGATTCTCCGTGAGCGGTCACAACGTGGTTTATTTCAACGTTTCGGCCTAGAGTCAGGCCTTCATATATATATATATCAGCCTAATTTTTATAGAGCAAATGGCAGCCCAAAATTTGCGCAGATCCTTATAGCTAAGTAATTTTTCTATCCAAGAAAGACCTTCATGTTCATTCACTGCTCCAAAACACGTCGTTTCTCACACAGATCTGCCGCGCTGGTGTAGTGGTCATGTCTCGGCTGCTGACCTGGGTGTCACGGATTCAAACCCGGCGCGGTGGTCGCATTTTTTTAGCATGAAGAAGCGTTGTAGAGGCTTTTCTGCTATGCAATGTCAGTCCATGTGCAAGAACACGAGATTCCCAAAATTTCCGGATCGCTCTACTATGGCGCACCTCACAATCAGATAGTGGTTTTCACACCTAAATCTTATGTTACTACTATTATCTGATATGGTGCTAGTACTGCTTCCACGTCTCTGAAATCACCATGTTGGTTGCACTGCGTAGCAAAAAGACTTGAAATTCACGACATTGCGTTAATGCTACCAACGCATTGCTTCATCGCTATGAAGTTATTTTGTCATTGCGGAAAGGAGGCCCAAATCAGTAGAGCGGCATAGTTATCATACTGAAGCAGCTAGGGTAAGCACAGTGTGAAGTAAACTAGCAAATTCATGAAATTCATGATGGTCATGAAAGACACCACGTTGGTCAACCAGCAAGCTATGGATAGGCATCCACGACGTCACGTGCAACAATAACCATATATATAATATATATATATATATATATATATATATATATATATATATATATATATATATATATATATATATATATATGTGAAACAAAAATTGTAAATGTAAGCTTAAAGTAATCGATTTGCGATCATGACGATCATAAGTAATCCCATATCAATCTTTGTTTTAGATTCAGGAGGTCGTTTATTAAATTTCAGTCACGTAGAAGATGTCTTGACGAAAACCTACCCCGAATCACCAGTCATGGCTCTTCGTTCACCAATGAAACATCGCCGCGTGACGGAATGAGATGAAAATGTTCGCAGAAGATGTCCCTGTTATGCACGGATGTCGATAGGCAACTCCGATCGCAGACGCTTTTGACTTATGACAGTGCACTTCGAGAAAAACTCGTTTATTCGTGTAAGCTGAACGGTTTTTCCTGTACATATCGACTGCCTAGACGGAGCCATTCCTCCGATCGGAATTCGCGTATGCGCTTTCACTCTTCGATGCGTCTAGAATGCGAGGCGGGAAGGGGTACCAGCGTACGTAAAATGCGGACCAAACGAAACGCGTCGTATTGAATAAAAGGTCGGTATACGGGTGGCACTTAAAAACTTCGGTGACACCAATCGATGCGCTGCGCGCTCATCAAGTCAGGACATTTGGCGTGCTCCTCCGGGATAGCAGAGATGATATGATAATCGGTCCCGAAATGTTTACACGCCGCGTGGCCCTTTCGATCGATCTCACGTGAAACACGGATGATAAGCACAGGCTCCCCAATCTCGTACTATTGTTATTCTATACATGGTGGAGAACGTGAGGGTGCGCTAGCTTGGAGAGCGTTTAGGCGGAGAGGAACAGAGGCTGTGATGAAGGAAGCAATTTCAGGCGTAGTAGGAGGAAGAAGGAGGGGAGATAGACATAAATATTGCGTTTTCCTTCTTACTGAGATGACAAGAACAGGCTGTCCAATCGATTCGATCGGGTTTTGCTGGCCGCAGACACGCATTATTTACAACTAGGCAAGTGCCTGCAACCTCGAAGTCACGGGTATACTACCGGAGGTGAAATGGGGAGCATACAGCAAATAACAAATTGTGGAAGTACGCGAATAGACAAAGAAAAAAGCGACACCGCCCCTCATTCTCCGTGAGACTCAAAAGTTCAGGAAACGGGCGAAGGAGTTTCGGAGGAGGAAGTAAGGGAGTGAGGACGATCTGCGTGGCAGTGGTGTTTAGAACCTCCTTCCTTCCTCCTCACTCTCTCTCGTTGTCGTTAAATACAGAATGGAAAGACGTGGTGCTTGGTTCATGAGGGAAAGGGGATGGCCGGATCGGGTCAGCCGTCACGTGGTGGTTGAAGCAACGCAAGAAGCGGGGCCGATTAAACGCGCGGACCAGCCGCCCCGCTCGAACCAAGAACAGAAGGTGGCGCGAGTGTGCTGCATACTAAGTAAAAACTCCATCAAATACACGTGCGCTTCGTTCCACGACGCCGTTGGACGGTAGTGCTGATACCCCTCGGTGCCGTGTACGGCAGCGCGCTTCGACAATCGCGGACATTTTATTGCCCCTCCCCCCTCTCGCTCCTTCACGACGCTTCCGAGCCGCTACAGCAGTGAACACCTACACTTACTCACCCTACTCGATCTCGCATGCGGCGCAGCTGTCGCTTTAATGAGGACTTCTGGACTTGTTCTCTCGACTTCTTCTTGTTCCCGTCTCGGCTTCCTTTGTGGCCTTTTCTCTTTTCTTCGCGGTGTGCGGTAGTAAGCTAAAAGTCATCGAGTAAGTGCGTGAGAAGGCCAGGGAGGAAGCGGACGCAAGCTCAAGTTGAGTGCGAGACCAGAAGAATGTTGTCTTCCTTAATAATGAAATAAAAACGGAAAAACGACGTAGTCTTCCACGTCGCCTCGGAATGGCAATCAGTGCGGGTCTCGCAATGGAAGTAATTGCTGGAAGCGCTGAGCGTGGTGGAGCTCCACTGTTTTGAGACGTGTGCCAGAGGAGCCGTTGTGTATCAATGTAC
Source organism: Rhipicephalus annulatus (assembly GCA_013436015.1). Classification (NCBI taxonomy): domain Eukaryota; kingdom Metazoa; phylum Arthropoda; class Arachnida; order Ixodida; family Ixodidae; genus Rhipicephalus; species Rhipicephalus annulatus. The sequence continues at coordinate 741,197 of WOVY01000153.1, forward strand.
TTGCTTATGTTCCGCGGCTGCCATCTTACTCACACCTTTTTCTGAAGTTTTCATATGAATCGCTTTCTCAGTGAGGCTATAGCCACGCACACAGGCGGAGGTGATTCGTTAAATTACATTTCTGGGCTATTCTTATGACCTCTCTCCCGACACTTGTGCCTCTACATTAACGTGATTTTTTGCCGTAACTTATCCCGTCCGTTCGTCCTCACAGATTCACGCAATGATATTTATTATATGAGAAATAATTAATTATTCGAGCAAGACCATATGTCTTCTTTAAAGTCATTTGTTCAATTAGGACAGCTCGCCAGTGTCCCTGATCTTCCCCGTAACACACCGATAGCGGAGTGCAACGGGAATTTTCGCCTTCAGCGGCAGTCGTGAGAGAGCCTAGCCGTCAGCACGAATTGAATACATTGCATTTTTAACGTGAGTTTTAGAATACTTAGCCGGTGAACGAAACCACGTGCAGCACGTGATAGATAGATACAAACACAGAAAGTGTTCTATCTATCTATCTATCTATCTATCTATCTATCTATCTATCTATCTATCTATCTATCTATCTATCTATCTATCTATCTATCTATCTATCTATCTATCTATCTATCTATGTAGAGCCGCCTACAAATTTTATCTCTCCTGGCCGTTTGGATAATGGTATCGATACCAAACATGGTATGGCATAACATAACTGTACGACGAACATATTTGACTAGTAATAGCATTAAAATCGTCACATGTATGTCATGAATGTCATGATAAACATTTAATGGTCTTGCGGCTCTTGCGGCGGTCTCGCTCCCATGACATGTTGCAAAACTGGTATGGTATGACATGATTGCATGGCAAACACAAGCGACCGACCCTAACGTGGAAATCATGATATGTATGTCATGTAAATCATGAGTCATGACTACACGCCACGGTCATGATGCGCTCGCAGCCTTCTCGCAAGCCTCACATATACCAAATTGAGCGTTACGTGACGCGAATGGATGACGAAGGTATGTGACTAATGCAAACATAATAATCAAGAGATGCGTGTCATGTGACATTATGACTACAAGCCCCATATATGATTCCCTTGCAACCGTTTGGCTAGCTTCACATACACCAAATTTGGTAATAAGGGACGTGAATGGACGAGAAAGGGATGTGACTAATGCAAGCATGACATTCATATGATGCGTGTCATCTAACAACACAACTACACGCTACGCTCATGATGCACTCGCGGCCGTCTGGCTATAGAGTGCTCGCGTTTCGAAAACGTTGCGTCGCTGTGCCCAGCGTGCGGGCGCGTTAACGTTACATTAGAGTATATTGGGCCCTTCACGATGCGCTCGCGGCCATTTTGCTAACCACACATATACTAAATTCGGTGTTACGTGACGTCAATGGATAATGAAATATATGATTGGTTCAAACATGATAATCCTGACACGCGTGTCTTGTAAGAACATGACAACATACTACGATCATAGCGTGCTCGCGGCCGTTTCGCTAGCTCCCCATATACTAAAGTTGGTAGCACGTGACGTGAATAGATGACGGAGGTAAACGACACATTCAAACATGATAATCATGACAGGGAAGTCATGTAAGGCATCATTTAGGTCCATCTCGTAACGTTGTGCTGATTTTGAAGTGACATATCAACATTTCTCATTCGTGCTTCGCATATCATTGATTCCCACTGTACGTGGGATCTGCCAATTTTTTTCGCTTCGCACTTCGGTGCTTTCAGTCCCGAAGATTTTTGTCTCAAAAGAGTCCTAGCAGCTTTATTCACCTTTTCCACAGAAATCTCGCAGGCAGGAAGAAAAGTTCCGGGGCAACAGAGCGTTTTGGTGGGGGTTGATGCAGCCATGACTGATGATCACGACGCTCGTAGCGCCCCTTTCGGGAAGGTGGGGGCATTTTTTTGTAGTTGAACAATGGACAATAGACACTTAGACAGTCTCAGAGGTCAAGATCCAGTGCTTAGATAAACTGGAAAGCCAGTGAACGGTTCTACAGCACGAGCAGTCGGTGTGTTAAATCAAGAAACTCGCTAGCAGAGGCTGCCTGTGTCGGTGTTGCGAGGCGACTGGGGGAAAAGGAGGGGAATGGGGGCGCATATGGATAGGGTTGCTTAGAAGAGAGAGAAATTAAATGCACTGTCGTGGTATTCCATTCATTTCAGCTGTCGAAATCTTTTTGCTCCCGTTTCTCGTCTACGCAGTTATTAGTTCTTAATGATGTTTTCCAGTTTTTGTAGGCAGTCACGGGACCGCATGATCAAGCCATACGGGTTTCTATGTGTGGCATTAGACTGCCATGGCAACAACAACAAACTTTAAATGTGTGCAAGAAATAGGAATCGTGGACCCATGGACAGCCAGGAGGCACGCACGCACACGTTAAGGAAATGGCATTTCTTCTTGATTTTAGCTATTTCTGTTTCGTTCTCCGTCTCTTCTTTTCTCATAACCTTTGCATGGGCACAGTTTTTCATACAGCTGTTCTCATAGTAACAAATGGCCAAATGGACGCTTACAGTAACAACGAAAACGCCACCCATGCATTTGTTGGTGCATTTCAACATTCCAGTATTGGTACGCAAATGGAGTTGCACCTACGGCTATTGCCAGTTCTAGTCATTCTTTATGAAAACATTATAGACATTTTTTTACACTACTTCGTACATTACAAGTCTTATTTGATAGAGATGTTTGATGTTTTGTATTTTTTATGAGAAGAATCAAACCTCCGAAAAAAAAAAACTGTATATCTGCAGTCGTATGAACGCGCGTGTGTATGCAAGCAATGATCGCAACTGTGAAGTACATCAATATTGATTGATTGATTGACTGATTGATTGGTTGATTGATTGAAGTAACTTTATTCAGTTCCTATGGGACGCGCCCTAGCCTGCACTGGGCCACTCCCACGTCGGGATGCTGCAATTGTTGCAGAAGACCAGGTCATCTCGTTTCCTGTTGTTTATTTCTTTTTGTGTCTTGGTGCAGACCATACAAAACAAAAAAAGATATTGATCTCTTACATGTGAGGAAAAGAAGGAATAATTCTTTTCTCGTGTTCTCTTCTCATTTTGGTACAAGCATATTTGTATTGTATTTCATGACACTTTACCTCAGCTGTGCATTTTCCATGTGAAAGCAACAAAAGAGAGTGAGAGAAAAATAGTTCTCGAGAACACGAGGAGAAAATAACGGCACAACTCACCGACAAGTGCAGCGTCAAGCACAGCCCAATTTAACCGAAAAGTGCGTGTTTGCCGTGGTGCCATTTCGGTGCCACAACAGCTCTAGACCCCTCCACTGTTATTCAGAGAGGTTTGTTCTGCGCTAGGAAGCAATGCCTCGCATGAACAAGCGCGAAAATGTCGGCGCTGTCATTCGGGCTTGCTTGCATTTTTTCATTGAAGCCGTCCCAGTGCGACTGAAACTGTGTCGCGTGGAACACGTTTTTCTTGGAATCGCCGCCTATTTTCAGTGATGCGTGCTTGTACGTTTCAAGCAGGCTGGCGAAACGGAATCGAGTACGGCTTCCTGTTTTTCAGCTTAGGAACCATGTCTGGCGCGTCACTCGCGGTTACTGTTCGCCTTGAACTCTCGTTTGTGATGCGAATGCACCGGACCTTTTTTTTTTACGTTGAAGTGTAGTCTCTCGCCTGACGCGAAGAAATTTTCAGACGAGACAAACGCCGTGAGGATTTTCTCAATATATGCTTTCTTCAAGAGTTTTTATGAGCGAACAATAGTCGCCGCATCATTGCTGCAAAAAAGCTTTTTTTTTTATTCTTCCTATTCGGTGCTTTTGAATCACTCAATTGGTTTTGGTGAAAACGCATCCACCTTCGGAAAAGTTAACTGTTCATCTTCTTGCAACAAAGCGAATGATTCAGCTATTATGAAGCCGGGGACGAATTGTGCCTTCAAAAGAAAAAAAAAAGAAACGTCGCCCGTATGGTGCGAATCAGTTTACGAGCCTGCCCGCACTCTATTTATACCCATGTGAAGTATGAAGCTCATTTTAACTAGTACAATTTTACTTTAATTTGCGCTTTTCCTCCCGTCACACAGCAGTGACGTTTGCTTCGGCACTGGCGTTTTTGTTCTCCCCAACTCCAGTCTTCGAAATCTTGTTCTCACGGAAGAGTTCTCGCTAACTCGTAAATTTCGCTAATGTTATCCGCCCTTCTGTCTCTCGATGCTACGTCTACTTCTCTCGCTCTTTCCAACGCACGCCTAAATTTAGTGCTGCTTCACAAAGATCGGCGAACAGGAAAGCAATCTTTTGCCCCACCATCACCTTGCCAAGTCTAGTCTGTACATTCCGCTTTATTCTTCATTACATTTGTCTGTTGTTTGTTTCATCGTTTAGTACTTGTTTGTTTTTCATGTGTCCGTTGGCATTGGACTACTCGGCGCCGCTGATACGTGAGAGTAACCGGAGGACCGCTCACGTACGACCGCTCGTCTCGTTAGAACTTACACCGGGTTCAACGTCGACCCGTTGTCTGCTCTCCCTGCCTGCTTCACATGATCTGCCTCTGCCGCCCATTTCTCGCTCTCTTCCTGCGATGCGTCCACTTCATTGGTCATCTTTCTCTCTCTCACTAATCCACGCTGTTTCTCAGAACCACGCGACGAAATGGAGCTTCGTTCTCAGGGGTGGCAGTAATGCTGCCGAGATCTACGCTGCTACCACTGTCTCTACGCGGGTACAAGAAGAAAACAAAAAGAAATACACAAATAGAAAAGATGCGTGTCTACAACCCCCACCATGTCTGTCTTTCTCTCTCTCTCTCTCTCTCTCACTCTGTCCGGCACTGTTTTTATTTTTTATAGCCATTACTTTCTCTTTCCGAAGGGAAGGGACGAAGCATTTACGTCTTGGGAAGTGCGGCCAATGCGCGTCGTGTGGACCTCCGGCGACAAGGGTGTGCACTTAGAAAGGTCCATTTCTGCCTAAGCTCTCTCCTGTGGGTCGTTGTGCGACCTCGTTCGTCATCAAGCGACACACTATCCCCATTGCCCGCTGCCGACTTCGTTGCGGAGAAAGGAGAAGGGGCAGGCCGCTTGGTAGCAGATGGCTCCGACTACGTCGTCCAATGATTCCTTGTCTAGCTCGGCTACACGGCCGTCTAAATATAGCAAAAGCTGCGGAATCGAAGTGGTTGCGCAACACACGAAGCTACAACTAAAGAGAGAAAGAGAACCCCTGGTTGTTACGCGGAGCTAAAAGTTCTCTTCTCGGCGTCTCTCTTGTTATATGGTCCTCCTGGGCGTTATTCAGTTCGGTTAAAGTTTGACACCAGTTATGTGACCCAACCTGCACCACATCTGGTCGGTGCTTGGTAATTTCTATTCCCTGTAGAGTGAGCATGCGGCAAACGTTGCCACCACGTACAATCTTCAATCAATTGTAACACAACCATGCTTGTAAGGCGAGGGGTCACTTTACGTTGCAAAAATGTTAAAAAAAAAACTTCAGTTACATTCGAGTTAACGCAGTAGCATGTGGCGTTTTTTGCCATCTCGTTATGTTACAATGACATGGTAGATCATGGCATAAGTATGCTTTCCACATTTTGTTTTTGTTCCTGCGATCAATAACATCTCACCTTAGCCCTCTCTTTTGACGTTCCTCATCCAGAACGCCAAAAAAAAAATATGAGCTTATACAGAAAGGCTTTGGTATATTTGCGCCAGCAAAAAGTTTGCTCGACACTATTAAAACCCCAATGGCTTTTTTTTTCTGCGTTCGAGAATAAATTTTCATTTGATAAACTGACGTTTTTCTTCCTTTGATTTTTTTTGTTGTTGTAGCATCACCCGTGGAGTCTACTGTGCAGCACGTCACTTTTTGCTTATGTGAGCTTTAAAGTAAGAATGTGAGAAACGCGAATTTATTTCAAGATTATTTCGTTCCACTCAAAGTTATTAACTGCTATAATTATAGAATAATTGCTAATGTTTAGTGTACCAAAACCACAGCATCATTTTAAGCAACAAATTAGTGGAAGGCTCTAGTTTTTCGACCATCTCATGCTCTTCAACATGAACTGACATCGCACAGTATATAAGCCTCCAATGCACTTCGATCAGAATTCAACCTCCACGGTCGAGATCGAGGTGATTCTAAAGGATTGAATGCTGTAAGCAGTGGACAATTGCTTGTTAATAAAACAAACTTAAACACAGTGGGGTCGCTATCTGCCTACTTGTCTTCTTCATTGTTACTCGCTCACTGTGCGACTTGGACCGGTTTTCACAAACGTTTGTGAACTATCCGCTGGAGTTCGTGCTGTTTGTGTTCACAAACAAACTAATACAAAACAAGAGATCAAAAACAAGAAAGTGACAAAACTAGCGCTTGTCTTTTCGTGTTCGTGTCAACAGTTTGCCTTTATTTTAGTGGTTTATTTTGGAGTGCATTAACAACACTCCGAACAACCTCCCCTTGAAATATATTTTGTAAAGCGTGCTCAACGTGTAACTTCGCTGTACCGCAACAAAGCCACCTTGTGAACAGAGGGCTCTCTTTTTTGTTTTGTTATTATAAGGGGCTTATTTATGAGCATTGACACTATGATTGGTACACACTGTCTATCTTATTAAGGATGTAATGTACCAAGTCCGATGAGAAACAAAAATCACAGCATATCCACGTAGTGAATGATGGTGAGTCGGCGAATCCCCGGAGGTACATCGGTAAACCGTGAATCTTCCGTGAATTTTGCGTAGTCGATCATCAAAGAAGTCAGAAACTTTATAAACACCACGTAATTTTATTTGTAAACGGTAGCGAGACTTGTCTTTTGTAACTGCTTCATGGTCGGTAAAGTGAAGGGAGAGTGGTTGTTGGATCAGCCGTAGTGGAAAGTTTACAAAGACAAGTTCCTCGGATAGTGATTCGTTGCAATTGGTCGTGCGATATGCATCTGAGAGCATATCGAGATGGCATGTGCGAGGCGCGCTGCAGAAACTATCCGAGCCCCACTCCTCCACCCAGTGTGCGTTGCTCATACTCGAAGCGCGCTGACTGCCAAGCGAAAAAGAAAGCGGCAAGCGCCAACAGCGAACGCGTTTACATATTTGGCTCCCTCGCACTCACCTATTACACTATAGCACGCATCGGCGTGAGCGCATTTATCCAATGAGAGTGCAATTGCGTTGTCTAGTGGTCTTCTATCACACTAAAGCATGCGTCCCCTACGTATCGGAGTGGAGCGAGCGCCGGAGAACCATCTATTGAGCACTCCGAGTACTAAATGTGGCTACGATTGTCGCCGAGGGGCTAACCTACACTCTTAGGAGCTTCATTCCTTCAAGTGAGGAAGTAAGACGAAAGCACTGCGCACTACTTGATTTTCAGGAAAGTATCCCACGATACATAGCTTGTGTAGAATGCCCTTATCATGTGCTTTTTTTATGGAAATGGGTGTGCAGTTTCCAGTCAGAATTGCAATTATTGCAGACATTAAGTTGCCCCACCTGTGAGACATGTCTTTACTGGTTGACATCGCCACGCGTTTTTCCTGATGCAAAGATAAGGGCATATACATGCACCCGCATGCATGCATATGTACGTGTGCGTGCGTGTGTGTGTTCATCATATCCGTTCGGCAACTCCCTTCCTAAACGTATTGCAGCGCAATACAACAGAAAAATTTAGAAAAAAACGATTACCCGAAAACAAAAATGGGCAATTACAAGCAAAAGCATTTAGAAAACTAAACCAAATACGCAAAATGTTGTGGCAGTAGACAATTGACCCGATGGAGCTCACTTTGCAATAGAAAGTTCATACGAACATTTTTTTTTTCACAATGCTCACTCCTTTCATTCATCTCTACTTCTACAGAGCGTACGCTTGGCCAGCTTTGATATTTTTTTCAACATTCTGTCATTGCGTCACACGGTGGTATGCCGTGGACGTAGTGCTAAATGCTTTCTCCCGTATACTAAGCAATTTAACAATTTAGAAAGCAGTATTGTGGCTGCCATTCGGTTATTGAAAACGAGTGATGGTCAACTGGGTGCGTTATGTGCCCCTCTTCTCACTTTCCACATCAAAGTCTGACTACCTTTACGAATTCTTTATGCGAAATAAGCGTAAAAAGCCTAAACTAACCTGGAGTAACCTTCCAACATATTCAGTTACGGTACCGCTAATATGAATCAGATAATGAATCTTACAAGACGACAAGTACTTGGGCTATTGGACGCGTCAGAAAATTTCACATTCAGAAGCTGAGGATCATAAAATATTGTTTTCTTTTTTTCCTTTTTTTCATCTTCGTTGGCGCTTCAGCGATTAGTTATTTGTGACTGAATTCCAACGAGCTAACGTCAAACTTATGTAACTGCTGGCGTAAATGTGCGCCGTTAACACTGAAGCTTCCAGGCCAGTTCATTGCTTCTATCGTTCATAAAATTCACTTTAATCTGGTTTGAAAATGAATAGCACTAAGTACTATGTTGCGTTTCCCGTAGCTTAGTGTGAGAAAGGCCAGTAAACTTCACTTGTGAAATGAGAGAAAGGGGAAAAAGCAAGGATCAACGATGAACAAGAGATTTGTGCTGGCGCCTGTGGTTGGTTCAGAAATCCACTTGTTTATGTAGCGGTGGTTCATTGAGCTCCCTGGCAACGTGCAGCGGTAATAGGAAATCATCACTGAAGGACACTCACTCAGAGTGGTGCAGTATGCGTACGCAAACGTATGTTGGTCGTTGCACTGTCAAACAAAATATTTATTATGCGCAAGAGATTTAGTTTTCACTATTAGCATGCAAATTCGGAAAGATAGACAAGCTAACACTTTCTATTACTCTAAGAGTTGGGCAGCCCTGTGGCTATATTTAGTAAGTTTTCTCCTGTGTTCCGCGTAGTAACGCACACTCTAGAATTTTTTTTAATTTTACAAAAGAGTTTTGCAAAACTCTTACATCATCACGGATTCTAATTGGTTAAGAAAACGCACAGTTTGGTTCATATCAAAGAGACTAAAAGTAACATCGTTATCGAAATAATCTTGGAAAAGTTAGATCGTACTGTTCACAATAAACTAGAACGCCTGCATTTTCGCACAAAAATGGCAAGTGGCCATTTTTTTTCTGGAAGCTTTCTGTGAATAGCCTTGTAGCTCTTTTTAATTATGCATACAAATGATAAGTTGAAATCGACCTACTTCAGTCATCGATCGCATGGCATTTGTTTTCGTTCGCTGTAATAAAGAATCGATGTAACGCTGTGGCTCTTGATAAACCTCTCTCCTCTCCTTTATCATTTCCCTCTTACTACAGCAACACCGTCATTTGATCTTATATGCGATCTGACAGTCTCATTACGACCAGTAAAAACATTCGCTGTGCAGTACATAAGTAAAATGTTCGATGTGCCTAGAAACGTATCAAAGCCCGACCACCAATCTGTGTTGTCGCTGCTGCTCTGGATAGATTGTGGACATCATTAAAAGTTGGCCTAATGTTGGCTGAACACGGATGAAATGCCCTGTTCCTAACTTTCAGTAGCCTTACAGTGCAAGCGACTATTTGCGGGCAGCATCTTTGGCCCTCAGCTCGATACAGCAAAGTGCGCGCACGTGCCTTCGTGGCGTCTCCTTTCTTGTATGGTTATTAGCTAGCCAACGATTATAACCGACAGATGTCATCCGAGTCGAGCAACCAATCCACGAAATACTCGAAGGTGCAACGCGCTCTACAGCAACAGGATATAGAAGTGCCCTTTGGGGAGCTAACACGAAGCGATCCGAGCCCTTGTCTGCAGTTCGGAGAGACTGGCGTCATTGGCTGGACAACCACGCGTGTTTAATTGAAACGTTACCCGAATTCGACAAAATTGGGTTTAATATGCAGTATTTTAGTAGGAGGTGATTGTCGGGTCTGTCTCGCGTATGCGACATACAAGCTGAAGCCAAATGACTTATTAGCATGTTGAATACTCATCTTTTAAAGAAGAGCAGAGCACGTGTCAGCTTGGCGTATAGAGGTAAAGTATTTGGCATGAATACGAAGGTTTTGCACGCTTCCATTCGTAATGGCGGAAAGACTTCCTATTTTTTTATTTGCGTTAATTACTTTTCTATCTGCTCATCTACGTAGGCACTGTATATATTTATATATTCTATTTTGTTTTCTTTTTAATTCTTTATTTGTATCAATCAAGCGGAAAGGCGTAGCTGTTGCCAAGTAAGCGGTGACAGAAGTATTCATTCGTTTATTTTTATTTCAAACAAAAAAACACGTTTGTACAATTATTTATGTGTGACAGCTTGATACAATGGTCCATTATGCTGTAGAGCCATTTTCCACTCACGTTTTTTTTTTCAGTATCCATTATGCACCAGCATCCTACAGCATACACCATATGCCATCTTGGTTCGACGCGCGTTTATTGCCTCAGTTTCAGTTACCCGAGTTACACGTGCAAAATCTGTTATCAACGTTCGGCGCAAGGCCATGCCTCAACGTTCTCAAATCCTAAGGACTGTCTGAGATCAATGCGTTAGTATTACACGCTGTACGCGAATAGTCAGGTGTGTTCCAGAGCTGTCGCAAGCGCCCGAAGTAAAGCTTGAAACTTCTATGCCGCATGTACAATGGTCGACGCGTCCTTACCGTCGATCAAATTATTGATGGTCGATGGTATCTACGTACAGCGTTCATTCTTTGCCTAATTTCGCCCTTCCGTTTCCAGCCGCAAGTTCAGCCACATAAAAAATTCATCTTGGACACGTCGTCTGCTGCCTTCGCCGAAGCCACGATCCTGTCACAATATTCAAGCGCCATGATCTGCCATTCGACATGGTGGTACACACGATTTTCTTTTCGACTCATAGGAACCGCCCTATTGTACTAATAAACGTTCGTTTTGCAGAATTTTTTATCTCACATATAAAATTATCGTGGTCTCAAAACGTTGAATGTGCCGTCAAAACGATTTCGTGCGTGTGAGTTTAGCGTAGCATTGCTTGTTGATTTGATACGAATAGTAAACTGCAACGTGATCAGTTCGAGATCGCGGCACTTGAGTGCGTTTGGAAAATGGTGTATATTTCCGGTAGTGTATATTGGTTTCTGTTTGATTGTACCAGCTCGAGCTCATTACCAAGCATGAGCATTTCTGCATTCGGCCGCCATGATGGGTGGTCGAAACCGAATACTGCTGCTTGATAGCCCAACACGGTAGCCTCTAGTTCGCCACAGCGAGTAAGATAGTTGCAAGAACCAATGCGCCGGGATGCAAGATCGTTGCCGTGTTTCTAATTCTACGCCGATGAGGTTTCACGTCCAAGTTTCGTTGATAAAACCTCGTTCGATAAATAAATAAATATATTGGCCCCTTCTCTATTCAATTTCTTCAGCTTACAAATTTTCTGTGAAGCACACAAATAATGTTCTTACTCGCCTTGATTATAGTGCCGCATAAAGTGGGAATGAGCTAATTGCTTGTGTAAAGTTAACCTTTCTCAACTTCACAAACCAGAATGTTCTTTCTTGTAGTAGAAACCAGTTTCAAGCTTCTTAAAATTAGGTACTCTATGGTAAACATAAATAAAGCTATTATTTCCGCTCACACTTAACTAGATTACCCCATGCGTCTAGTAGACAGCTCTTGTGTTACCTTCCACTGTAGGTGCGTCCACGTGAAGGTGGTAACTCCTGCAATTAAAGGACCTTGATGCTAGTCTCAAAAATTTCAGAAACTTGTTTACTCATGGTAACCATCCCTTCGGTATTTTTGTTTCTGTTTGACGTTGTTATTGACACTTTTATTTGTGTCGTATGCAGTTTCCTTATGCCTGAAACTCTGTTGCATAAGTAAACTGCATGCTTTGCAAGTAACTGCTTACCTCTTCCTGTAGATCTCTGGGTGCGTACCACTGGGTTGCCTTTTGTTCTAGTGGTGAACCTGCGTACGCCAGAAAGTAGAAACCTCAGTAACAAAGTTATTCGACTGCTTGATTGCATGGAACTGAAATGCCGAAGAATACACAAGTAAATGAAACAAAAAAAGAAACCAAGAAGCAGTGGCTGAGAAAAAAAATAGAAATGTTATACCTTACAAAATGTCAAAATATAATATTCTTGGACAGAATACCAGGAGTGCTCAGAGACAGCGCCACGTGCAGAATAATCAAGCAACAAAGCGCAGAAACTGGGAGTTAGAACTACGCTCCTGGAAACTAATAAGGTAATTGCTTGAGAGGACAACATCAAGCTACAAAAAAATTATATATTGTAGTACATATGGCTGGGAGCTGCAGCAGCATTTGATTATTATTATGTCAGCTCCCAACAAACAGTAACTAAAAAACGACTGCGCTGTCGGCACCATCAATCATCTCATTCATCAATCAATTTATTTCTGTTTCAAGGTTGAAAAAGCGGAATTATCTGAAGAAAAACTGAAATCAGTTTTAATTGAGCCCTACGGATATCTACAGTAATGGATAATTTTTACTACATTAAAAACTCAATACACACATATAAGTTGGTCAAATCCACACATATACAGAGCAGTTTATTAAAAGAATGGAAAACGCAAAACAACACAAGGATAGTAATATATAGATGATCGTAACAGATCGCGAATAATGATAGCGAGTGTCCACTGCGGGACCTGTGAACAGTGCCGCGATCTCTGAGAAAAACAATAGAATTTAATTGGCTTTCATCGATCTCATGATGGCATTTGTGAACGCATTTACAATATGCCGCTGAGGCAGCTTCAAATAACCAGGTGTGGTTTGGTAACATTGTTCACGCTGCCATCAGTGTTGTATGTACAGATGGGTACACTGTTAAAGGGAACACCTGCATGAGCAGCATGTTTAGATTTCGCTATCTTACGGAGTCATAGCGGTTTAGATATGCATAAGACTACTGGTAATTAACAGTTCCGACTCCTCTTGACAGGATATTGACTTGCATGAAGATGAAACCACTTGCATAAAACCACTTCTCTTAGAGGGCCAGAAATATTGATGGTGTGCAGTCGAGTGTTCCCTTTAATAGTGGACCATACTGTACATACATACGCGTGTAACCACAAAGCTCAGACTGCGTTGCAAGTGAGTCATATCGCGTAGAACTAACAAGTGGCGCTATAGATTGGTTTGTAGCCAATACCATGAACTTTATTTCTGATAGTGTCTTCTCTCGACTGAAACGTCACTCTAATGACGTTTTTCGTACAGACCACGTGTTGTATCCCGTCAACTAACAAAACGAGTCTTGACATCAAAGGCGGCATAAAGAATTGATAAATCGATACGTGGGGTTTAACGTCCCGAAACAAGCATATGATTATGAGAGACGCCGTAGTGGAGGGCTCCTGAAATTTCCAACACCCGGGTTTCCTTAGCGTGCACCCAAATCTCAGCACACGGGCCTACAGCATTTTCGCCTCCATCGACAATGCTGCCGCCACAGCCGGGATTGAAACCCGCGACCTGCGGGTCAGTACGGCATGAATAATCACGCACCCTGTAGGGTAGGTATGTCTAAGCATAATGCAGATGCATTTAAAGAGTTCTCATAAATATACCAAAACTACCGCATTCTCACACGCTATACCTGGTCAAAAATTGATGTATTCAGCAGAGGTACACAAACGAAAGAATACAGTACAAAATGGAAGTGGAAGTCTGAAAATCTTTAGTGGAGCTCATATTTCCGCGCTATTTCTTCCTCAAAATACTATAAGTTTAAAGGTTCTTTTCGTCTCCCACATGCTCCCATAACTCCGCTGAAAGCGTTGAGTATATATTTTGATGGTCCACGCGACTTTAAGATGCACGTTAAATTAACGCAACTTCCAGTCGTCAAAGTGCGAAGAGTATTCTCCGCAGAAAGGCGTATAGGCATTCGGAAGCAAACGTCACAAGCTCTAAGGGAGCCTGAAGGAACAGAAGGCAATGAAAATCACTCAAGCGTGACCAGTCATAGAATAAATAGCCCGGTGCTCTCTTTGGGAAGGCCCCGCTATCCAAGCCATCTGCGCCGAAGGGCCCGAGTCGCCGAAGAATCTCTCTGTGCCACTGTTTCTCTTTTTCTTTCTCCCACCCACGCACGTGCTCTTTTCGTCTGAGTAAATGAAAGTCGCCTGTGAATCGGAAGCAATTCCTCCGATTGATTGAGCGAGCGATAGAATTTTGGCGCGCAGCAGCAACAGAGACTCAGTGGCCGAGATGAGCCGAGCACGCTCGGAGGCTCTCATCGCCAGTCCTAGGCACGTACCGAGAAGTGCTCTCCTCCCTCCTTCTTTTTTCTCCCCCCTCTCTCTCCTTTCTAACAGCCTTAGTCAAGGCCCCCCTCGAGAGACAACCGCTGTGATTGCGGGAACATAAGGACGGCCTTCCAGAAGTGTAGCCATTAGGCCTCCCTTCTTTCCCGCGCTCCCGTTGAGCCTTGGCTCCGTTGAATCTTCCGCAACTTTAACTCTTCTTTTTTTTGTCTTTCGCCAACTCTTCAGTCTCAATATCCTCTTCCACGTTGACCGGCTTTCAATTAGAGTGACACTTTTCTCCTCTAAAGTCCATCATGCAGCATGTCTGAGTGTGCCGTTGAAACCGCGATCAAGTCATTCCACGACAATCGGGAGGAGATGTAATTTAGTCGAAGCAATGAACGAGCGATTCAAACACAACACACCCTCACCCCTGGGTTTCGCTTCTGTTCTGTTGGAACAGGCTACAGCTGAGCGTGTACAAAACCCTACGCCGATAGTTCAAATACATTTTCACGAGACCACTAGAGCAGCAATTCTGTCAGACCATGCCACTGCACAAACTCGCCCTGAATGATACCAAGTCCTCTTTGTAAGGAGTGGGTTAGGTTGCACAAAGAGTGAACACTCAATTTCTTGCACAGAGTAAGGTTTTCTATTATTTGCATCGGCGTCGCACATGTCTTTCAGTCCTTCTGTGAAGCACACATTAGTACCCACCGGCAAAGCGAACACAAAAATACCCAAAAAACGCACCTAGAGAGAAGATTCTTCAAATATTTTTAATCCATCACAGAGTTCAACGGCTCTAAAAGGTATTACTTTTACTGTCAATCCTCGCCACTTGTACTAAAACGCCCAAGAGATTTTATGAGTCTGCAAGTCCGGACGGCCCAAACTGCTGAAGAAAAGCTGGCCCCCAGAAGGATGTTTGCTGTTACGTGGAAAAGGCAAGTTAGTCCATTGCGTACCTTTTTTTGTATCCGTTGTACCGACGTCGTTCCGCGAAGAGAAATTACTTGCTCTAACAAATTTATTTGTTTGATTGCAGGAGAAGTCAAGGCATAAAATTAAATAAGAATAAAGCGAGGTTCTAACAAATAAACGCGGTTCTCTACTCTCGCAATCGCATTTCGAAAAGTCCGGTGGGCATTGCGAAAAGAGATGACCGAATAGCTTTGCCTTCTATTGGGAATTTCGGTTTCTCCATTTACCTTTCGCAACGCCCTGCAGAAACTGCGCTGCAAATTAGCCATTTGTAACTGCCGTACCAAACCTAACGAACATTTACTTTTGTACACTGTAGCAGCTGCAGGAGCTGATGCTGTGTCGCTGAAATATAGTATAGGAAAAACATTCCACTGAATCATGATGTTTTCTCCAGTCATTCATCGAACGTTAACAATGCTACGTGCACCATGACGCAATGAGTTGAAAAAAAGTGCAGCGCCGCGCTTTCCTTCAGCGTACACTCACCCATACGCATACAGGTGATCTTGTTTGCAAACGTGATCAAAATGAATGTTCACTGTTTTCAAATCAATATATGATCCGCATTAATTTGCTAGCCTGCTAGCCTGGCCATCCTGCATCTTTTGTAAACGTCATTAGTTGAACTTTGTAATACAGCAGTGTGGCAGACCGAATTAGCCGGAATATTTTCGAAGAACTTCGCACCTGACTCAAAACACTAGTAAATAATATTCAAACGAGGGATATTTCGACTCACTCACTCGCTCTGTTGACACGATCTGGCAGCTAAGTAGTATGCTGCGAAAACCATAAGGCTAGCCACACCACTACATATCTAGATACCATTGGCTCACGGTTTCTGCGCGCCCCTGAGGACGATTGCATTGGCAGTGGCCGACGAGATGGGGGCACACGCCTGGGATCAACCATCACTATAGGAACGGAAACGCAAAGAAACAGCAGAAAAAATCAATACTAACAAACAAGGAGCCCTTCAAAAAGCCCCCAGTCAAGAGGGGGACGAGGATCGAGACAAACACAAACAAAACCCCGAAAGCTCACAGTTGGGGATGCTAGCCTCCGGCGCAATGCGATGGTTCCCCACGGTGTTGTACGGCTGATCTGGCACGGTCCGTGCGTTTAAGCGTCCCCGAGGACCCGCAGCTTCCGGTCGCCGCCACGGACTCACTCGCGCGGTGACGCCTGTGCCGGAACGTCTCGACGGAAACGGGATCCAGTGTGTCTGATTTATGCATAGTCGGGCTTGTGGAGCCATCACCACAACGGCAGGCATTTCACGAACGCGGTCGTACATGGCCCCCCTTTAGTCAGCCGGCGCACGTTGGTGTTTGCCGGTTTGTGTGTTGAGGCAAACGATATAGGCGGTGTGTTTCATGAGTGGGAACAGCGCCTCATGATGTGTGGAAGCAGGTATTATCGACAGCGTTGCGCTGTGGTGGCAGGTCGTTAATGCGTTGAGGCAGCTGACGCTGCGGAGAGGAAGTGTATTATCGGCTTGTTCAATGAGGCCGTATAGCGCTTTTTTGTAGGTGCAGGAGGCTGATTGCATAGGCGTGGCAAGCTCGACGGCCCAGCCTGCGAATGGTTTCAAGAGACATTAACCAAATCGATCCAAATGATGGAAAAAGATGCGCATCTTAAGCAGACGATAGTTACCTTCCAGCTTTATCCACACAACAAAGTTCCACGATATACCACGCTGAATAGCACGTGTTAGCGCTGAATTCACATTATTTCACACCAGACTGCAAATTGATGATTATAGTTAGGTACACCGCTTGACAACTGCCATGTTGTAATTTATTATCCTCATTCATCATCAGCCTGACTACGCGCACTGCAGGGCAAAGGCCTCTCCCACGTTCTGCCAGTCAATTTGGTCCTATGCTTGATGGTGCCGCTTTTTACCGGCAAACTTCCTAATTTATTCTGCCCACCTAACATTCCGCCTCCCTCTCATCTATTTTTCACCTACTTGCCTTCTTTTGGAATCCAGTCTGTGATCCCTAATGACCAGTGGTTGTCTTGCCTTCACGCTTTACGTGCCCTGCCCATGACCATTTCTTCTTCTTGATTTCTACTATAATGTCCTTAACACCACTTTGTTTCCTGATAAACTCTGCTCTCTTCTTGTCCCTTAGGGTTTCACGTATCATTTTTATTTTCGTTTCTTGCTGCGTCGTCCTCAACATAAGTTGAACCCCCTTTGTAATGCTCCAGGTTTCTGCTCCGTGGGTAAGTAACGGCTAGATACAGCTACTGTGTACCTCCCTCTTGAGGGATAGTGGCAATCTACCATTCATGATTTGAGAATACTTGCCGAATCTGCTCCACCCCTTTCTTCGTCTTCTAGTTACTTCAGTCGCGTGGTTCGGCTCCGCGCTTACTACCTGTCCTAAATAGACGTACTCTTTTACAACTTGGAAGTGCACTGCTACCTATCTTGGAACGCGGTTGTTTTCAAAGATTGTTGTACATTACTTTCGTTTTCCGCGTAATAATTTTAAGACCTACCTTTCTGCTTTCTTCATCTAATTCAATATTCCCGAATCGCAATTCATCCCCTGAGTTTACTTAGCAATGCAATGTCATCAGCGAAGCGCAGGTTATTGAGGTGCTCCCCATTAAAAGCGTATTCATAACTCTTCTCAATCTAGACATCTGAAAACCTCATGTTGTAATCAATTCATCTTTATTTCCAGCTTCCCCTTCCCTGACGCTGCACCATGCTCCCGATTGCGATGCAGAGTTAAGCACCATTTCTATGACAAACACTACTTCTACTACTACTACCACTACTACTATTACTACTACTACCACTACCACTAATATTACTACTACTACGACTTCTAACTATGAAAAAGCAATCAATTCTTAGTCAAAGGGCAGACAGGCAAGCGTGCTGAAAGAAACAAAACGACGCTCTCATGCGTTTTAATTTAGGTGCGCGAAGGAAGACGTAATATAACAATAACTGCAAGATGCGTCCCAGGATGTATGTGTAAATCAACCACTTCGTGCGTCTTGTTTTGCAAACCGCTGTGACAAACGAGAAACCGCCTCGCGTGAAAGCTGTGCTGACTGACTATGACTTTTTACGATAAAACAATACCATGAAATGCTGCCGGAGCCCTTAGCGCAGTGACTTACGTGAATAAAGCCCAAGCTCCCTACCTTACCTGACAGGCCTTTCCCTTCGCAGTTTTTTATGGATCACTAAAGAAAACTTCTCCCCGAATATAGTCTGCACGTTTAGGGATCACATCGTCTAATGAAGTTGAAGGCAGAGCAACTGATTACGTGGGTATTATGACATTGTCTTTTTTTTTCCTGAAAAGCGCGCTTCAACGTGAGCTTGCGATGTAATTGTTGCGATCGGCCAGGGCGACTTTTTCATGGCACTCGTTGCGTGGCATGTGCTCATGTTTCTCTGCCCGAGCTGCGCCTTCAAATTTCTAATGATAAGTGAATATGGATGTATGAGAACACGCCACGAACAAATAAAACGAACAAAAAATTGCTTCCTTTTGCTTCACCCAGTAATAGCAGTCATTCTAACATTGCTCACACCCCCTAACATTCCATTCACTGTAACAAGGTTTTTGACTGGGCTTGTTGGTGAAGATGGAAAATAGCTCACAGCGCACTCAGAGATACGGACGAAGAAGGGAGCCACACAGACGATGGATCCCTTTGACGCAATGGTGCAGCAAATGCAACAATCGAACCTAAGCGTCGATGTAATTCGCACTATTGAAAGCAGACTATGCATTGATACTGACCACACGTAAACTGAAAAAACTCTGTGCTCTCCACAAAGTGAATAATGACGAGCTTGCGAAGCTAGGTTCTATTAGAATCTAGCTTCGCAAGCTCGTGATAATGTCTAAGGTCTATAATGTCTACGTTCCATTCACCGATTAGTACAAAGTATTAGAGCTTGTAGGTGTTTCATAATGTTTGCTCACAAATATTATTGATACTAGTGTATTGTTAAACCTTTTTCTCGTGTCTTTCATACATTACCCGAGCATTGCCCCCCTCTAATGTTAATTGAATGACAAAGTAACATTGAGTCGACGACAAACTCGTTCCTAAGCTCCATAATGACTTCGTTGAAATCACCGACTAGCATAAAGGGTTTGTGCTTGTAGGAGTTTTGTTGTATTCTTTCCTCGCAATAATGTTTGTTGTTCGTCTATTGCAAACATTTGCTTTATTCACATACACACACATGTTTTGACTGTAGCAGCGGTTGTCTAACAACCGTGAGACGGGACAGTGAACGTCAACGACAAGGACATAGGTCCTGAGGTCCGTAACGTATACATTGAAGTCGCCGGCTGCCTTGAAGGGTTAGTACATTTAGGGGTTTTATAATGCTCTGTCACAAATATATGAATGATATTTGTCAATTCCGAAACTATTGTTGTATCTTCCATCTACAAATCTCCTCGTTACGGACACCACGGAAGAGGCTGGGCCTTTAGGTGCTTCGACCCTGAAGGTATTCTACCAAAAACACAAGCAAGAACACCGTATACCTGAGAATTTCTAATCATGCCTTGTGACTTTGCAGTAAAAATGAGGTATTGTTCCATTATCGGCAATACTGAGGATGACTTCACCCCGCAGTCAGGTTCTGCTTCATGGAATATGAAGCGGCTGATCAATAATGCGAAAGACCGTTTAAACTTTGAAATAGTTTTTGGTGCCAAGTTTAAATCTGGACAAAATAAAGAGTGTGGACCGTACAACCGACGAAGGCTTTACAAGGTATACTGACAGCAGTTTCGTTGAAGGCTGGATTTATTAACCCTGGCTGCGCGAAGTGTAGAAGAAGCCATGAGTAGAGTACCTCATGCTCTAGCTTCTCCTTTATTAAATGCGAAGCATTTCTTAGTGAACTTCAGCGACTTTGAGCGTATCTATCTATCTATCTATCTATCTATCTATCTATCTATCTATCTATCTATCTATCTATCTATCTATCTATCTATCTATCTGTCTATCTATCTATCTATCTAGCCACCTACGACTTTTAGTTCTCCTGGCCGGTATCGATACCAAACTCGGTATGGCTTAACATGACTGTATGAAGAACAAATTTTACTAGTAATAACATGAAAATCATGATATGTATGTCATCAACGTCCTGATTGACATTTCATGGTCCAGCAGCCTTTGCGGTGGTTTCGTTCACATGGCATATTGCAAAACAGGTATAGTGTGGCATGATTGCATGGCGAACACAAGCGACAGACCCTAACATGAAAATCATGACACGGTTGTCATGTAACAACATGACTACATATCACGCTTATGATGCCCTCGCAGCTGTTTTACTAACATCACATATGTTAAATTTGGTATTACAGCACGTAAATAGATGACGAAGGTATGTGACTGGTGCAAACATGATAGTCATGAGAAGCGTGTCATGTAACAAGATGACTACATGCCACGCTCATGATGCGCTGGAAGCCATTCCGTCAGTTTACGCATATCAAATTAGGTATTACTGGACGTGAACGTATGACGAAGGTATGGTACTGGTGCAAACATAGTAGGAATAAGATGCGTGTCATGTAACAACGTGACTACATGCTACGCTCATGATGCGCTCGCGGTCGTTTCGCAGGCTTCACATGTACCAAACTCGGTATTACGTGACGCGAACCGACGACATACGTTCATGACATATGCAAACATGATCATCAGGACTTGTGTGTCATGTAACAACATGACTACATGTCACACTGATGATGCACTCGTGGCCGTTTCGCTAGCTTCGCATATGCTAAATTTGTTATTACGTGACGCCAATGACTGACGAAGGTGCGTCACTGATGCAAACATGATAATCATGAGATGCGTGTACTGTGAGAACATGACTACATGCCACAGTCAAGGCGCCAATGCATTTCGACGAGACTCGGTGCGCATGCTCGCCGGCGTTGATTTCATCGCATCACGCCGGTCCTGCTATATACTCACAGGCACGCAGCGCGCTGCATTGCTTAGACGCATGCGCATTTCAGTGCGTCCGGCGTCCCTCCGTCACGAAAAGAGGGAGACGCAGTGTTGTCTGGGTAACGCATCGGCGCGAAATGCAGCATGTCGCATTTCACGCCGGTTACCGGCGAGTCACACCGACGGACACTGGTCGCGCCTGGCGTCTGACTATAGAGTTCTCGCGTTTTGCTAACGTACCGTCGCTGTGCCCAGCGTTGCGCGCGTGTCAACGTTACGTTGGAGTATATTGGGGCCCTTCATAATGCGCTCTCGGCCATTTTGTTAGCTCCACGTATACCAAATTTGGTGTTACGTGATGTCAATGGATGACGATATGTATGGCTGGTGCAAACATGACAATCCTGAAACGCACGTCATGTAAGAACTTGACGACATACCACGCTCATAACGTGCTCGTGGCCGTTTCGCAAGCTCGACATATGCTAATTTGGTATCACGTGACCGGAATAGATGACGAAGGTGAACGATACATCCGAACATGATAATTATGACACGGAAGTCATGTATGGCATCATTTACCTCCACCTCCTGACGTTGTGCTGATTTTAAAGTGACATATCAACATTTCTCAGTCGTGCTTCACATATCATCGATTCTCGCTGTACGGGGGATCGGCCAATTTTTTTTTCCTTTTCGCATTGTCTGTAAGTGTAATGCAGCACTGTAAGTTACATCGTGTATATGTTTTCTTGTTCGTACGTGCCACTGAAGTTATTTTGTTACACCAGACAGTAGCACTCACCTGAAGTGCTGTTACTAGTAGGCAATAAACTTTCGTTTCACTGTTCCATGTAGGTTCCTGCTGCTTGGACAGCTTAATTCTCTTTCATAGTAGCGTACACCGTACTCTAAATCATCGAACATTTCGTTCTAAAGATATGCCTCTCAAATGCTCTCTAGATACTAAAGTACGATCGTGTGCTCTGAAAGAAAAATAATTTAGAAAGCTTTGTTTGGTGCTAATTTATGACTAGGCGTTCTCGCTTTCTTTCTGTCTGACAGGAAGTTTACCCTGAGAAGTGATCGATACTCCTTGGGCAGGTCAGACAATGCTTTCACCCAAAGCCTGTCATGAAGTAGGGTCGCTTAGTGTTGCTTAACCTTGTTGATTGGCAGTTCGAGTTTCAGCAGGCAAATCCAACAGCGTGACAGGCAGGTGTTATCACGGGAAGAACGCATGATTGTGCTTAGGTTTTCATTCGCATGCCAATACTCTGTCAGGGTGTTTTTCCAGAGCAAAGGGCTTTTGTCCTAAGTTAATGCCGTCCTCCTCCCTTTTCACAACATTTAAGTTCACCACCAAAAAGGTTCCGTCTCCGCCTTCACGCGGTGCACATTTATCGTCCAACTTATTGTCCAGCGAAGCGTGCCTCTCGGGCGTCCCCAAAAGCCAGTGCGCGTCCGCTGACAGTTACGGCAGCCTGAAGCGGAACGGACGTCGTCCCTTACCTGTCGTCTTCGGCTCTCATTGATTAATTGATTAGTCGGAACACTCCTTTCTTGTCTACCGCCAGAACAAAGGAGTCTGAACCGGGGGCCCGGTCGGCTTCATTTCCGGAGCATTAGAAGGAAGCAACGCCCACTTTACACGTACCCTCTTTCATTCGTCCCTCTTACTTCGGTGTACGCATCCGAGTGAATGCGCAGTGTCCTCGGGTCGTCCGAGTCGAGAACGCAGGTACACCGTGCGCACAAAGCAGCAAGCCGATCGGACTACCCCAGAGCCATTAACGGTCAGCTTCCCTACGTGCCTTTGTTTGCGCGCGTGTTTGCGAGTGCCGCACACCGCCTCGCTGGCTCCATATTCGTGAGCGCGCGGCTGAAGCAATGGTCGCCACTCGCGTCCCATTTCTTAACTGTCCACCGTGTACGCCCCAACCTCCCCCGCCCTCTCTTCTCTTCTTTCCGGTTCTGCAATCAACATTCGTGTTGTTGTTTTTTTTTCTGTCCCACTAAGCCTCGCCTAGTTCTCATTGTCGTGCGCGTTGGTTCGCTTCCACGGCGGCCACTTCGATTGCGATACCCATGCGTAGATGGTACAGGAGACGTAGCACAATACGACTCCGTATATACGGCAGCCTAGGGCAGCGTCCATTTTTTTCATTTTTTTCTTCGGCCAACCAGGGCCGATAAGAAGCGCCGTTGCAACTTCCGCGAAGACGGCCGCATAGAAGGGAAAGGCTGTTATGTTTACCCAGTTTGAAAGCGTCTGCTCCCTCTATCTCGAACGAGACAATAATGCTTCGCAATATAGCATTGATGGTCCACCACGTCGATGAAAGTATGAAAAACAAACATTTTTTTCTTTCTTCGTTCGTGGCTTTTTTAGTGGTCCTTTCCAAACCTTCGACTATAATATTTCGATATTACAACAATGTGCACTTCTTTAAAGCGTGGCAGGATCTTACATACGAAAATGGAACTCATGTTTTTTTGTCTGTAAGAGCTGTTGCGGCTTTTGAAAGAGCTTCTCGATCACGCTGCAGTTATCTACCTATACCAGCTTTTCATCATTAGGAAGTGAAGTGATTCATTAGAAAGTGAAGGCTGGACCTGATAAGCCTTGACCCGAATCGGGCCAAATTTAGAGTATAGGCTACCACCCCGCTGGAAACCGCCAGTGCTCGTTTAGTATTACAAGAGGAAAGATGGCCAGGTTCACTAACAAAACACTTTGTCTGTCACACTCAACCGCAGAAGAATGAACAATACAGCTATTCAGCCCAGCTGAAATACTCTCACGTTTAAGAAACGCGAAAAAGAATATGGACCAAGCAGAGACTACACACAGGACAAACGCTTTACAGTTACAGCTCATACAATTTTCTCGTTTGTGACTTTGGCATAATTCTGTGATGAAAGCCTACAAACTTACTAATAAAATCCCTTTTTTCTTCTCTCATATCTCTTTAATACATGCAAAGACGTTAGCTGAAGCACTCCGGAAATTCTACATGCTGTGAAGGTATCTCTTAGCTTTTGTTTGTAAATATCAATATCCATCGCCTGGCCTCCATGCGATAACCGACCGCTGAGTGCCCTCCGTTTCCTAGAGGGCACTCAGCGCCAGAGTGCCCTCTAGGTAATTTTGGGAAACTCTATGCTCTGAGTGGCACGGCTCTGTGCGCACCGTCCCGAGAGAAATTCCGAAAAGCGTAATCACGTTGCGCAGGTTGAAGGTGGGACGAGCTTTCTTGTTGTTGTTGTAGTTTCATCACCCACCAACTGAAGCGTGGTGGCACGACTGCGCACTCTTTCCATGCGTGAGCAATAGAGCAATGCCTTGGAAATAAGGTCTACCCGTAGGTTTGTCACGTCTTGTATACTTCCAAATTACATTATCCGTAGCGGAAGTAGCCCTAGCGCCGAGTGTAATTATATAAAACTGGACATCTCAAACACTGATTGGAGGAACAAGATACCACAGGTCGTGACAGCAGCACAGTTTGATTATTATTGTTATCATTCAATTTGCATACACATATACACAGGGACACTGAGAATATATGGATCAATCAAGCTGGCTATTGCCGCCTAGAGGGGTACAGCACCTGCCTACTATTTTGAGAGGAGGGGAGAGAGATAGAGAAAAAAGCAAGGTAGGAGGAAAGAAAGAAAGAAAGAAAAAAAGAGAAGAAAGTAATGAAATAAAAATGAAGCAAGGCAATCAACTGAGAAACATGCGCCGCCTTTCGTTCTCTTCAAATACACACCCATTTCTAAACGTGGCAATCTGAGTCATAGAGTTTCCCACAATACTTACTAGAGGGAACTCTGGCGCTAGTGTCTATGGGAGTTGCAACACACGGCGCTGCAGCGAGCATGGGAATGATGTACACACATTTGTCTAATTTTCGTAGTTCTGGCCTGCTTCTGGCTCCATGTGTGTTCGTGTGGCATGGATCTGTTTTTTCACGAAAACATAAATTAGCAAATGTTCACCGTTTGTGCTTCACAACCTTAATCTTTTAGGCTTACCATTTCGAATCAAGTCCTTAAGTTCAAAAGGGTTCGTTCTTTCTTTCAAAACAAAACCGTAACCAGTAATAAACGAAGCCGCAAGTACGATTCGCCACCCGCAAGTACGAAGACTAGGCAAATGTGTCTACAACCCATCCTTCCCATGGTCGCTGAACGATCTCAGCGCCAGAGTGCCCTCTAGTTAATTTTGGGAAACTCTATGCTCTGAGTGGCACGGCTCTGTGCGCACCGTCCCGAGAGAAATTCCGAAAAGCGTAATCACGTTGCGCAGGTTGAAGATGGGACGAGCTTTCTTGTTGTTGTTGTAGTTTCACCCACCAACTGAAGCGTGGTGGCACGACTGCGCACTCTTTCCTCCCTCTGTGTAACTTCACCACACCACCTAATCCTCCTGCTCAGCTGGAACGCGAAGTCCCGAAAAAGCTGCGCATCCCCCTCACGACTGCCGTCTGGTCGCCGCCGTATTTTCGCCGCGTCACCGTGTTTTAAAAGTATCGAGGAAGACTATTTAGAACGTGTGTCCCAGGAGAATTATTGCCGCGTGCGGTTTCCGGTGGCGCGCGCGCGTGTGCATTGAGCAAGCATGATAGAAGCGCGGTGTGTTGCCGTAAGCAAGGCGCGCTCCGCGAAACCTCCTTAGGCCCGCTTGCCTCGCTACTTGGCGTCTGTTTAATATCAGCCCCCCCTCTCTCTCTCGCATCCACCGTTCGGTGCGCTCGAAGCGCCTAGCTCAAGGGCTGCTTAATAAAGTCAAAGTTATGACCTTGAATTATGGATACAAGAGGGCTTGTCAAAAGACACTCAAGGAAATGGCGTGAACTTCGCTCTCGCTTAAAGTAGAGGGTCGAGGATACAATGATAAAAGAGAATGATGAACTGACTTTGCCATACGACGGTATTGATCCGTTCAGGTTGGTTAAATAGGTTTTCGTTATGCTTTCAAACGTACCATACGAGGCAGAGATACATTAACTGCTGCGGAATGGCTGTGTGGTGCGGGTTGATTCAGACTTGTGAACGCGTACTCAGCAAACACTATTCGGCGTTTGCTGTAATATATTTCGCAGCGCGTGAAAAGCACAAATAGTAAGCTACCAAAATTTGTTACCATCTGTTTGGGTGAATCAGAAGAAATACGGGATGCACGCGAGATAAAGCATGGGGTAATATGTGAAATCTCTGAGCTACTTTGGAACGTGTTTTTTTTTCAGCTTCTGGGTTTCTGGGCTGTTTTCCTTGGTTTTCTTATGATTATTTATTTATTTATTTATTTATTTATTTATTTATTGTTCCGTATCCCGAGCGCTTTCCACCATGACTACCTGAAGTGAGGAATTCACGCTCCTGAGGTTGAAGGAAACGCGTGCCTGATCGCACATCACTGTTTAATTCTTCTTTGTTATTCCGGGAGACGCTGCTGTGAGTTCCAAGGGTAATATTTCCCTCGGCTGTTCTTTTTTTGTTTTTTTTACTTTTCTTGAGTGCCAAGCAAGTGCATATAGGTCTTTCTTAAGGCACCAACATTTGAACTATTCATTTGAGCATTGGTAGCGTCCGCGTTATAAAAAAATATTTCGATATAGCCGACTAGACCTAGAAATGAGTCAGACGAATCATGGATCTTTGTAAACGCTGTTCACCTTGACATTGCCAGTTTCGTTTACGTGCCTTATTAAGAAAATTGCAACCCAGTCAAGTTCAAAAACGATCGTATGGTACAATATTGTCACGGCGTCGTGACGTGACTGAAGGCAGGAGACTCAATGGTCGAATAATAAACTGTTTATTCGGGCCTAACTAGTGACCATGTAAAAGGAAAGTCAGGTTACAGCAAGACACCAGCACTGATAGCAGCGAGCAGAGCGTCGGCCGTCGATCGACTGACAAGCGGCGAAGCGCGACGGCATTTATAGACTTGACACGGAATGCTCTAGCGTTATCGCTAGCGGCACCGTAGGTTCCAGAATAAGCTGTAATGTTCACGAAATGGGCGTAACCTAAACAAAACGATCTACTACAGCCTCGAAGCTTTTTGAACGTCGTAGGCACGGTTTACACTGAACGTAGTGCAACAGGGTGATAACAAAGCTTTAGAAAAGAAACGTGGTAATATTAAATTATTTCAAATTAATTAGTTCCTTTATAGTAGTTGTCAAAGTAGTAGGGGTGGCAGAGCTTCTGCCAGTATCACTGATTATGCAGAAAGTTTTTTTCTACCTAAAACATGTCACGCGTTGTTAGTGCTGGTCGGTCACCATACATTTTTTTTTATGAAACCCTCGACCTAGCAAGGATGTAGCCAAAGGTAGTGGGGAAGGAGGAGGGTTCAACTTACCTTTTGCCGAAACTTCTTAGTTTTGCGTGCATATATATGCGCGCACACATAAAAACGCACCTCCTCCCGCCACCAACACAAAATTGTTTACAAGAGTATGAAGCTTGGCGTATTGGTAATACATAACTGATCACGTAGCGCAAAAAAATATATAATATATGTGACAAAGGACAAAAAAAAAGAAAGGATGCAGATAAGTGCTTTGGTGTCGTCATACTGTGCCAAATATATATATATATATATATATAATATATATATATATATATATATATATATATATATATATATATATATATATATATATATATATATATATATATGTGTATATATATATATATAACTCATCCCCTGATGAAGGGAGGACCCCTCCCGAAACTGTTGGGAAATAAATATATTATCCTTGTTGACAACGCTCCCGTTGTGCCATATCCCATAGCTTCACGAAGACTAACTGGCCCATTGAATTATTACTCCCACTATATATATATATATATATATATATATATTTATATATATATATATATATATATATGTGTGTGTGTGTGTGTGTGTGTGTGTGTGTGTGTATTAGTGGTACGTGATCACTCCCGGAAATGTTCATCATCCACAAAATTTGAGCTACGCAGGTGGCTCGAATTCATCGAATCATTAAGTCACGTGCCACCCGCACCCCCCCATTTGAGTGTTTCAAACAAAAAAGACCGTTTTTTAGGACTGATGAAAGATTTAGACAGTGTGTGTTTTATATATTGAAGATGTTCAGCGCCACTTCAATCTTAATCAATAGCGTTCGCAGAACTTTGTGCTAGGGATTCATCGACAAAAGGCGGAGAAGGGGGAAGAAGGGTTTCGCCATCTTGTTATGACAAGCGAGACAATAATCGGTAGTGTGTTATCTCGTGCAAAGATGGCTGGTTATCCTGCAGGTTGTTGCACACGACTATGCCTGCTCTGATTGCGCTATCTATCGTTTGTAACTTATCGCTACTGCATATAAAAGTAGTATTCAAACTGTCAGGACCAATGGCGTGAGGAGGGGGGCAGCTGCACACCCCCCTTGCAGACCTTTTTGGATGCCGACGCACTTATTGTATAGTAATGTTACCCAAAAATACTCCGCTGAAAATAAATATAGTTACTGTTTCTTGGGATAATATAGTTACTGTTTCTTGGGATAATTAAAAAAAGCCGCCTCCGTTTCCTCACCTGAAAAAAAAGAACACCGCTTTTACAGGTATTGTCTATAATATTTTGTTGACGCAGTCTTCGAGCGGGGTACCCCGAAACAACAAGAAAAAAATTAACGCGTGTATGTATTCTTAACTCTCTCTTTCACAAACATATTCACCAGGCAAATCTGTTTGCTCGCGTCTGGCCTGTAGTTCTAGTTACGCTCGACTTCATTCTTTGAACTTTGTCGTGGGCAGCTTTGAGAAGGGGCCTCTTTTCTCTGACGGCATCACTAATGGCATATTCTGTTTGCCTTCAAGGAAGCTTACGCTCCGTGTTGCTCGCCCTCGACGCACTCGAACCAGAAAAGAAAAGTGAGATTGTAAAGTACGAAAAAAAACTACATATCACTCGGCGCCATCAATAGAAGGCGTAGTGGCGAAGAGTCGAAGCCACCCTTTACTTTTCACTCCCTCCAGTTTTTAACAGGAAGAAAGAGATTACTGTTATCATTCATTAAGCGGCAGGTCTCGAGAAGCTCTGTTGTTTACGCGCTTACATCATGCTTCCTGCCTCTGACCCTTTGTTCCTTTGCGTGCATGCTTTTGAGAGTGTTCTTGTGTTTCGTTTTTCTGCGAGTGCTTCAGCATTGCTTCCACTTTTGAACGAGAGAGCGAGTCTAGGCTTCAAAGCAAACCTCGAGGACGGGGATGAGATTCCTGCTCGGTCGTTAACTGACGCGTTCAGCGAGTCGAGTCCGAGGGTATCGTCAAAACGGGGCACCGTTCTCAACCAAAGTATACGCAAAGAGATAAAACGGTAATACGGGTACGAAGAGGCTATTTGGGGGGAGGGGGAAAATAAAAAAAAGCTACGCTGCGAGAAGAGACGAGCAACTGAAAAAAAAAAAAGTTTGGAACAAGAAAGGAAAGAAAAAAATAAGCGAAGTACTTCCTCAGACGCTGGTCATGAAGCGAGTCGCGCTTCGCTTGATGGACTCGAGCGGGGTGGGTCATGGCCGGACGGTGATGTCATTTTGATGTAAACGATAAGTAGCAGCATTGGGTGCACTGTCGGTGACAGTTGAAGGATATTGCTGTCTTTAGTAACAGCTTGGTCAGCGATAGGTAGCTACTCCTTTGTTTTCTGCCAATGCGTTTGTCTGTTTGTTCAAACATATTATCACTTTTATAAATGTTACATGCTATGTAGCTAACCAGTTAAGACCATTTGGCAAGACCAGCACCATTTCATGCAGCGCGTTGGCCCGGCCCTTTCGTCATTCCCCCATTAGAATCGTTCTCTATGACATCTCGTACACACACACTCATCAACGAAAATCCGCTTTGTAAGCGTTGCTGCTACTTGCAAGCTGACTTTATTTTGGTTCCAATTAACGTTACACGCGCCATTTCGGTGCACAACGTTCATATGAGAGATTGAGGAGAGATACAGCACAAAGCTCGACTATCACGGGGCATTTCCTTTTGTCCTGTAGTATGAATTGCACTATAGAAAAAAATACTATTACTATTTGTCAGCCCTGATAACGTCATTATTATTCACGTTATTCATAACCATCCTAGTGATTATAATCCACTAATGGCGCGTTGTGGCCCGACGTACTGTGTGTTATAGATTTGCATATTATAGGTTGTTCCCACTTTTCGACGCAAAGATAAGAAATTCAGTTATGCATGAGATGTAAGCAAAAAAATAGACGAAACATGAGCTTTCTTTTATCTTCACTGCAGGCAGTCATTCTAACTTGTTTTGCTGGGATTCAGAAATGACGCAGAGGCGAAGGAAAAGCAGAGAGAAACCCTGCACCAGGAAAGAGCGGGCGGAATAAGAATGAGAAACGGTAGAAGCATTCGCATGATGCTCTCATTGCGTTATTACACTGCTACTGCATCATCTTATTTTATGTCCTATGCACTCTAATACACAACACACCCATCGCGCCACTTCTATATGAAAGCCGTCGTGAGCCTAGAATTTCATTATCGCAAACATTGGTGAACGTTCAGATGGTTCACCTAGTACTCTTTCTCATCACTGTAAGCTTTAGTTTATTTTGTCTATATGTGATTATTTCTATACACAATTCTTATAACAAAGGCTGCTAAATCACTAATACGTGAATGATTTTAGTAAAGATCTTTGCTAAAACATTCCTGCGTGCTTCCTATGTATACGTATAACAGCAAAAATAAGCTGACCCTGTCACGAATTTCATCCGATTTTGGCCGCAAAATAGCCTCACGCGAAACTGTTTTGATCGGTAACGCGACACCGTATAATTGTTCACGTATACTCGTACGTGTTTTTTTTTTTCGGGAACGCTACCTGGGATAATGAGCACCGTGAGCCGCAGAAAAGTATTTTCATTTTACCGCAATGGTATTCTGTTCAGATTATAAGCGCACGTACATACATGGGTAATTGGAATAAGTATTGACGGTTAGCTAGTACACATGCTTTCCCTTTTCTGTTCGCTGTCAGGCTTAGTTACGGCCACAGTTTGTATTATACACCGTGGTCACGGCATCAATTCGCCTTTCACACTTCATGTGGGACCCGAATAATCTTTCGTGACCACGTGATTAACTATATGTGAGACTGTGCTCTCATGCTATCGCTTTGTGAAGGTGTTCCATTTGTGATTCATTTTTGTGTTAAATAATGTTGTTTGTCTCTATGCACAGACATAATATAATAAAGTATTATATAACATATTTACACAGCATATATATTTCAATATAGTATATATAATATACTATGTTATATTATGTCTTTATTTGAGTGCCCTAACTCCAGCTTCAATCTTACACCCCCCATGTTTGCGAATTTGTACTCATTATATCGATCGTCACGTTCATCCGTCCACTGAGCTGTTATCAGCTAGTACTTGAGTTTTTTTATTATATCGAGAAATACGAAAATGAGCGGTGTTTCAAAGTGTCTTTTTTTTTCTGGGGAGGGGTTATGTCGACTCTAATGCGAGTGGCAGTGATGTGTGCCAATTAGTGCAATCCCTCTTCCCAAACTGGAAACTTACAAAAAAAGTGCGCCCATTCCTGGCTAACAAAAACATAATAACCACTTCACACGTGTACTGTGGTACATTCACCTCCGTTAACCCCAAAGCTGCGAATTCAAAGAGGAAAGAAGCAAAATAAAGAAGAATGGAAGCGTCAGGACGGAACATAATGAATTCTTCAAAGCCGGTCGTCTTCATTATGTTGCCGGGCTGTATATTATGCCTTCCCGGGAATCGTCTTCAGATTCTTCTCTTTTGCCTCGCAAAGTGTCGAGGTAATGTGATACAACAAGAGAAAAGGTCAATCTAAACTGCAGTGCATATGCACGAGTATATAGGAGTGAATAACGAGTGTACAACGAGATGATGCTTGAAGTTCACTTACTAGTAGACACGAATACGGACAAGTTAAAAAAAGTACTGGAAGAAGTGAAGAGGCGACTGGAGACATATATTCAAGGAAGTACGCGTTTTACCTTCTCTGCCTTTTTGTCTCTTCGTCGTCGGCTGTTGTCACTCTTTTTTCCTATCTTTCTCTCAGAAAGCGAGTAAAAAAAGGCGTATTTGAAAGTCAAGGTTCTCGCGGATCGCTGCAGAACCCGAGTGCGCGGCACATCTTATTCTCCGTGCTTAGCGACGTGCGCAGGAGGCCCTGCCTGGCTGCCTGCACAGCTCATTGCTTTGTCAGGCCTCGTGGGACATAATTAAATTTCAGTTCCTTCTGGATTTCCGGGGGAGCAGTGTTCCTCCATATCTTGATCTCTTCCACCCCTCTTCTCCCAACCTCTTGCCTGACCGAGTTCTTTCACTATCTCGTTTGTCTTTGTTCAAACGCCCGATCGTCCCAAACTCCCCTCGGCCCTTCCATTCGCACCCGAACGAAATATATATTTTTTCGCGTTGTCCTAACGATATAACTACAACCCTGCAGACAACTGCGTCGGCGTAGTACATATGGTGTTGCCGTCCAACGTTTTCTGCCCGGTTTCGAGCTGCGTCTGAGCTCGCCTAGTCGCATTGCGTAGGCCTCTTTTGCATTTCCTTCCTTCGTTCTCTTTTTTTCTCTGGACAGATCCGAAACTCGACGACTTCGGGGTAGTTTAGTTGTGTCGTCCAGGCACTCAGCCGCGAATTTCTCTACGTAGCTGACTTCTCGAGAAAGATCGAAAGCAAATAGAAGGCATCGAGAAAGAGGCAGAAAGGGGGAGAGCAAGAAACGAGCGAGAGTGTTGAATGAGAATCGGATAATAAAATAGGTATATCCGCGGGGACGAAGGACACGTTCTTATTCGAATCACGTCTGCGTTATCACATTGCGACGTGCGGCTTATATACACTCGTAGCAGCCGGCTCGAGCCCTTGGTTCGGTGGGACGAGACGCCGATCGACTCCAACGACGAGAAGAAGAGGTTTTTTTTTTGCTTTTTTTCGATTAACCCAGAGAACTCGAGCATATGCGCCGCGTACCGATACGTGCCTTACACAAACAGTCCGCTAGGGAGAGCCACCAACAGACACGAAGAATTTGCGAACTTGTAGAGCGCACTCGGTTCCTTTTCCAGCCTTTTTTTTTTTGTTCGGATAGTGTTTCAAGCGAGTATTCAAGCCTTGATCGCTGCTGCTATTGTGTGCGCTCAATGCCAAACTCTATTGAAATGAAATTGATCTCATTTTTTCTTGTACAGTACCCGATTTCTATCGGCTGCAAAGTTCGAAAAAGTATAGTTATTTTTGCGAAACAAGAGCTCCTATAGCTTTCTAGGTACTGCTTTGCACTCCCCTCCATCCCCGCACCTTTTGTGCCATTGCTCGAATTTTTTTTATAAATAAATGTTGTTGGCAACAATATCATTGAAACATCATTAAGTAGGAACGACGTGAACATGTTGAATAATGTTTCTTAAATATACGAAGATATTTCTTTCCTTGACGGAGAAATACACACACTCAAAACCTTTCACATAACGCATCCAACTGCAGAATCATAAGCGAAAAAATCTGCATTGTAGTCGTCGTCATTTCAGTTTCATAATGAATATGGGCATCATGCTGAATGGCTTGCCAACGATAAAGGTAAACTATAATTTTACTTGCGTTTCATATATTACGGATAATTTCGTTTTCAAAGAAAACTTCACCAATTACTCAGCATTAGTAACAGTTAACGCATTTTGGTTGGCTTGTGAACAGAAAAGCTGTTTTCAAATATTGTCCGCTTCAAAAGACGACCCCATCTTCCATACTCGCACTCTGTTTGAAGGGCGATCACTCAGACGATCTGCGTATTATATTCATGGTGGATCTCGCATCAGTTTTGCATTTCATATATTTATTTGTTTATTCTAACGTCTGACGAGCATCTATAGTCACTCAAGCAGATCAAGAGCAGTCTATGTGCATCCCTTTCCGTTGGCTTTTAACTTTTCCAAAAATACGCAATTGGAAGCCTGTGTTAATGGGGTCACTTGACATGTACGTACACTTCTTGACATTACTGTGTTACCGGATACCAGTAAGAATATACGCACGTGCTATATCTTGCGAAACGTAAACTACTCTACGGCGAGGCTTTATGTTAACGGCCTTAAATCGCCGATCCACCTTCATTCGAGCCTACTCACAATATCAGCTTGCGGAGAGTTTAGCCACCGAGTCAGAAAAACTGGAGGGCGCTTCGCCTTGGAGAGCAGATCGCAATAGCGTGATCCGGACTTCTGAACTGCTAGCCTGCTTCAGTTCTTGGTACATACCAAGACCATGCAATTAGGAAACGAGCATCTGTGCGCGAAACATTGGGCGTTTCAAAGTATCATTGAGTGCCTATGCAAGCACACTTGTTAAGGCTCCCACTGCGTCATAACTATTCTTTCTACAAATCGGCGAAGAGCTAGCTCACTGCGTGTCAATACAAGGCAAAGCGCAGACTTATGCAGCTGTTCCCTTTATCGATGCTTGTGTTGCTGATTAGGATTAAATCTGTCTGCGCTCTTCTTTGTAATGTGCGGGCCTTTAAAACACCCACTCGTCGCTCAATGGGCAGGCATCTTTTGATGGCTGACGCGATATATGATGCGTTAACGAGACTCTTTTTTCTATGTGACATTCGCATATTGTTTTTGAGACGATAATGTGTGTTCAGAAAATGTATTTAATTATTTGGGGGTTCTTTTAGGAACAAATGATAGCAATAAATGTCGGACGATTTAGAGCTAGCCATTCCCAAGAAGAGAGAGGGTGAATAAAACGTTCATTTGTGACCGAGGAAGGAATGTCGATGAGTGGGATCCTTAGTCCGGGATCCTATTTGCACGGGCCACTGTCCTTGCTTCGTCTGACGAGGGCCTCTTGGGTCTTCGGATCCGAGCTGGACAGAGCTGCCTCCCACCCTACAGTGTTGTGTTGTGCTCTAGGTTGTAGAGGTGGATTGTGTGGGCATTCTCATACCATGTGGTACAGGGTGGCTGTTTTAGTGACGGAGAACCTGCACTGTGGTGTGTATGTGTCGAGATCTATCTTGGACAGTATGTGTGGATTGGGGTAAGACAAGGTCTGCAGGCGATGCCACGCTACCTGAGATTCTTTACTGAGCTTCCAGGGACGGAAGTTTCCGTCTTTCGAGTCTTTGATGCTCTAGAATATCTGTCCATGTTAGCAGCGGGTCCAAACGCATAGCCGAGGGCGGATGCGATATGCCGGGGTCGGAGATCCGGAAGAGTAATTCCCAAGAATTGTTGACATCTGCACGTGGCGCCATCTCTCGGAAGCAGGAACGGTGGCCTTTAATTATAAAAAAGGACTCTGGGGGTTATGTAGCAGAGACCCACTGGCACATTATGTCAAAATCGCAGTATCGCACGCACTACAGAAGGTGTGGCTTCCCAGGGCAATGAAATACCGCCCACAGAAATACATGATATTCTATTGCTAAATAATAAAAGCTGTTTGAAGCTATATAGGTGGTTTGTGGTGTGGCACTCTAACTATGCCACACCGTTCAAGTTGGCCTCTGCTATATAAAACCGAAAGTAGTTTTCAATAAGTGGCTTTTTTCGTCAGGCCACCGCTGTCACCGACGAGAGACGGCGCTATGCATGCACGCGTCTCCAAATTCTGGTCAAGGATTAAAAAAAGAAAGTTTTATTGTACACTTAATTTGTACATACAGAAACGGAACATAGAAAACACGTAAAGACAGTGTATAGATCTAACAAATGAGCACCAAAATCTCATTTATCAGTGTGTATTCGAATGTTACAAGTTATAGGAAAACTAAAATGCATCGAGTTAACCACATTTCGTAGAACACCATGCATGCATACTAGATTTGGCTCATGGCTAGTATTTTAAAGCACAAATATTTGTTTGTCACACGGTTCAGCCACTCGCCCAAAGTTTAAGCACTTGCTGGACGTCCAGCCATATTTTGAAGTGGTGGTTGCGTTCATACTTATGTACATTGTCCATCAAAAAGCAAATATTATGCCTATCTGAAGCGTGACATTGGTACGTAAATATTAGGTGGTATTTTTCTTTTCTATAGTATACAGAGATGCGTATAATTTTCAAGACCTTATAGTGTTTTTTAGGCTGCGCTCAAAATGGGGCGCTATGCTCCAAAGAAGACCGGCAGAAGAATGTCGTCTCACGACGACATTTGCAGTGAAGCACCCATGTACGCGGCGAATTTTTCGTCAAAGCCGTTTCAACAAATATTGTACATGTGTGGTAGAACACCTGCTGCACGCGGATGTTCTGGCTTCACTCCTCACTCTGATCTGGAAGTTTTTATTGTTCATTCTATTTGCATCTTTCTCTAATTTTCTGTCATAGAGAAGAGGACTTTTTGCTTTTTTGCTGACGATAAACGACGCCAACGCTCATGCCGGAATTTCTGCGAAACGAGCTCTTTAACGCGGCAGCGTTACTCCTAGTTCACACCAGCGCCTCCTTTATTTTTTCTGTGCCTGTTGCGTCGCGCCCGTCTCAATTGCTCTACGATTGGCGCTCTATTTCTCCGAGTGACCACGTGAAGGCGTTAGGTTATTACCCTCTCGCGTGGCCTCTCTTTGTCTGACTGCTATGGGGGTATGCGGCGCAGCCACTGGCTTTTTCCAATTCTATGCCATTACTTTCCTTCGTATTTTGTAATTTCGCATTCGTGCGTTTGTTTTGGTAACGTATTACAAAAAAAAAACGCGTCGTAAGGTGTCTCATTCTTTGTTTGCAAGCGCTCGAAGTAGTGATCTGCCGAATATCGATGCCGATCGAAATATAAGTGGAATTGATAGTTTAAAGCAATGAAAAAAAACATAGCAATTTCATATGCACAAAATACAAAAATAAAAAAGAAATCAGTCTGTACAAGTGAAGAAACAACCGGTTGAAGTGAAACCACTTGTCAGTCCAACGTTGAAGGTTCGCGCGTGTTGTGCAAGCTTTTAAAAAACTTCAAAAACTTCCGGCTTCTTTTGATAAAGCCTGGCCACAGATTTTTTATCGGTGAAGTGGTGAAGTCGACAGCATAGTTTGAACAGCGGCTTCATGAACTTTCTGCACACAAGTGCTATTGATTTGCGCCTTTGGATTTGGTCACAACGGTCACACACCAGTACTGGGAGGCCAACATTTACATCCGCACCCTTCGCGACGCACGTCTGTAGAGGCTTAAGGAGAGCTGCGCGGTGCAGAAGCATCAGGTCCACAAATCTTTTCAGGGCATGCAGCACACACGAACTCCGCAGTACGTAGCACAAGCCACCTCTGTCCTGGTGGGAAATCAAGCCGTCCGTAGCACAGGTGTTGCTCCCTTTTGCCTTCAAGACTAACGACACGCAGCGCTCGCAGTCAATCTTTTCACTCACGACATGAGATATGTATCCTGCGACGAGAGAAACAGCTGCTTTACCTGGCGTGGGCATAAACGTCTCTGTCTAAGTGCAGAGTTCTTGCAGTAGGTGCTGTGCCGAGTTCACTGCTGCGACTGCGCTTGTTGATTTGATGCTTGACTCGCTGTTCCTAATGACGCTCCCCGAGGAAGCGAACGAAGCTGAGCTCTGCACAATGCTTGTGTGGGAAGCCACAACGATGCCCGTCTTCAGCATCTTCTCAAGGCTCGAAAGAATGCTTCTGGCATCAAGCATATCATTGCAGCCAGCGCTGCATGGAAGCGTCCCAAACAGGGATTCGATGGGGTCGCTTGAAAACTTTCTAGTCAACACAAATTTCAACCCTCTATCTAACAGAAATTTGATACGCTGGAAGTTGGCGACTGTGGTGAATACCAATGCATGGTGAGTTTCTTTCGTTAGAAAGTTGATTGGTGCGCTTGTCATCTTGAGTTCTTCAATGTATTCTAAAAAAAAACAAGTTCCATCCAATGAAGTCTGGAGTCCTCAGGATTATCAAACCGCCTGGTGTCCAGATGATTCTGGTGAATATGCTGCTGGCAGTTGCTGGCGTCCATGAGAGTAAACCATCTGCTCACATTATTCATGAACCCAAAGGTTGGGCCGACGCTGGCAAACTTTGCGTCGCACGTGTGCCCGGCATGATCTTTCACGAAGGACAAAGCCACTGTCACGGCTGGTGAAAACAACTGAACGGCAGGCTTGACTGCCAATTTTTTCACATTAGACGGATAGACGTGTTTCCTCGTGAGAAAACGGACCGGCTTGATAAT
The DNA here is from genome assembly GCA_013436015.1 of Rhipicephalus annulatus. Classification (NCBI taxonomy): domain Eukaryota; kingdom Metazoa; phylum Arthropoda; class Arachnida; order Ixodida; family Ixodidae; genus Rhipicephalus; species Rhipicephalus annulatus. Next base: position 779,705 of record WOVY01000153.1, read on the forward strand.
CGAGCCCCACTGCATCTTGTAGTGGGGCTATATGTAGGTTCAAGAAATTTCGCCATTTGTTCCCAATTCTCATGCCAGAAATTGTGATCGGATGTTTTTGAGAATGTGACTCTGATTGAACGCCAGAAACAAACTGCGGCTTGGGTCGCCGAGATGAGGCACTCGGGTTTTGGTTGCACACCTGATAATATTTCCATGCAGTGACGTTTATTTTGTGGTTGTCCGTCAGAACTATAGCTGCCTCGAATCCTATTTCTTCTGTTTTCTTGATGGCGTGCTTGGTCGTTTCCGCAAGTAGTTCGCCAGTGCATGATTTGGTAAAAAAGTATCCCACTGGTATCTGAAACCTATAGCGTGAGGGCCACAGATCAACAAGCACAAAAGCGAGTTCGCATGTTCGCTTCTTTCCGAGTCCTACAAGACATGGTTGAGAGCACCCATGTGTACGTCTCTCAAGAAGGCGTCTCGTTGTTTGTCATATTCAGCCTTTGTTTTATCTCATTCGTCTATGATGAGGCGGCAAATTTCGACTTGCTCGGTTCAGAGGCCCTTGATTTCAGTGTTGAGCCTCTGCTTCATTAGCTCACTCAAGCCTATTTCTTTGGAAGTTGTTCCCTTGTATCGTTGTAGCATAGTTCTGCACGGCAGTGCGAGGAGCTCTGTCCTCTGCATGGAAGCTTGGCCATAATAAAAATTAAAAACGTTCTTTAGTAGTTCAAGGTCGAAAACCATCTATTGCAGCAGAGAAGCACATAGTGGTTCGAAAACGGTCCACCGTTATACAAAATAAGTTCTTCGAAAACCCCTAAGTAAGATAATAGTTTCGAAAAAAAACTATCAGCTAATAATAGATCCCTATTATCTGCCTAAACAGATACCTAATAGATTTTGTGTGCGTGTGAAAGAGGGGCGGAAGGCGTTGCGGTATTGACCTGGAAATTTTGGAAGTCTTTCTCACTTAGTATTTTATTACAACTTTCACCAAGTTTTTCTTTTTCGGAAATATGATGCACGTGAGTAAACTTCACCGGTATCGCGTCAAACTCTCGTCTAAATGCCACATTTTTTTTCTTATTTTTTTTCAACTGCGGATCCTTTCTCGTCCAAATTAAACTTCCTTTTCATTTAGTTATGTTTCAAGTGCAACATCTCAGAGCCCTCCTTTGCTCTGACAAGACAATCGCGGCTATCTTTTGAAACCAGCGTAAGAGACCGTTACGTAGATGTTCTACAGACGATCGCACTGACGCATAGTACAAAACGCAATCATCGTTCCTAAGCGAGAGAGCACTGAAGACACGTTTAAAACACGACACACAGGCCAAACGGACCGATGCACGCAACAGGTATAAGCACCCACCACGCTAACGTGATTATAAAGTTTCCACTTCCACAACATTCCGATCTTTAGTGTTTCGACACGTAAAAAACACTGCATATAACGGCGATACCACTAATAAATTTTAACGCTCACGTCATCGCTGCGAGGAAGCAGAGTTCGATCGCCGCCCCACATTGCTCCGCCTGGCGCTGTGTACATTTCCTCATAATGAACCCTGCGCGGAGTTCATGACAGCTGAGGCACACGCTTAGGTGCTTTTGACCTATGCACAGCAGTGTGTAACTGATGCGGAAGGTGCTTACTGTTGATAACAGCTCGATGGCGCTGAAAATTGATGACCGCGACATTGCTTTCTTCATTTCTCGCACTTTGATTGATTTGCTTCCTTTCGCAACACTTCTTTTCCTGCAGGATACCACCGAAAGACGTCTCACTAAAAGCTTGCCTGTCGCATGTGCTTTTGCTTTAATGTTTCGGGTCGCTAATGTGACGCCAAAAACACTTTGTTTAGCCCGTTCAACGCTGGCAGGGGCTGTAATGGTGTCTGACACGCGCAGTCGAAACGAAGAGGCCCCTTTTGTAGTTTCGTGGATTACTTCACCACCTTTACATACTTTTTTTGTTTTGTTTCTTTCAAAGCCATTCTTTTAGTCACAGCCATTGTTCTACTCTTTCCATGCGAATGGGTGTGGCTTCCGCCAGAATGTCCGTCGTTCGCTTACTTACTCTATATGTTTTGTGCAAGTAGGTTTATTCACTCGTTACATTTCCTTTTCTCACATGCGTGGCAGCTTTCACGGTGTCTTTTTTTTTCGCATCTCTGTTTTCGAGACTGCTTCTTTAAATATACCTAACATCGTCCGAAGAGCGAGAAACCCTGCAACTAAAGCTTCTTATTTTCTATCTCTCTCTTCTTTCACCGATGCGAAACACATGAGAAGAAGTACTGACAGCGAAGTAAAAAAAAACGAGACAAAAACATTGGCAGACAATTTAGAGCTTGTAGGCGAAGCGTTAGGGTAACGCTCGTAGGCGTGGGACGCCGGAGAGGTCACTTGACAAGAGGGCTATTTTTCCGCCGTAAGCGATATTTGCATACATTTATCGCGCCCATCCGGCGAACTGATCGAGTGTGCTTCCCATGCTGTCTTTTTCTGCGCTCCTTTTTTTTTTATTCTTCACCTCTCCCGGTCTTCGAGTGCACGGAGAAAAAGCGACTGTACATATTCACCCCTCCTTGTTCTTTCTCCCCTTTTTTTTATTTCATCTTCTTACCTGTTTAACTTCCGATTCTTCCTTCTGTGATTCTCAGTTTTGCTTTCTTTCTTCCTTCCATTTCTTTCCAGTGGCTTGCTTGTTGCCAGAGCCCGTGCCCATGCCACCGCAGTTCCAAAATACGATGACAAAGCCCACCGGTGCAAACTCGGCGACTGAGTTTCCGCTCAACGGGAAGCGAAGGAGGAAAGTTGAAAGGAAGACCGCACTTTTCCGTCTTGCTTTTGCATACAAAGCCCAACAGCGGACTCGTCGAGCGCCACGTTCGTATATGCCTAGGAGCCAGCTCTCAACGTAAAGGGCCGATAGGATTCGCGTGTTGTCGTCGTGACGTGCTACGAAGACGTCTCGAACGGAGCCGGGAAAAGCGGCGAGGTTGCGTTGGGGAAGGAGGGCACGGGGGGTTCCTATAGCGCGGGTCGAGGGAGAAGTGAGTCTGGGCCTCAGCGTCGTCGTCAGGTTTCCCCGTGGCACGCTCGCGAAGGAAGTGGGGTGCGAGGGTGGGTACTGGCGCACGAGCGGTACAACCGCGCTATATACGATCCCGTGCCGAGCGGGAAACCGTTGGGCCCCCGCCCTACCAGGCTGTCTGCCGGCTCGAATGGCGTGAGTAGAGGTGCTTTGAAAGAGCACCCCGAAATGCGCTGCTGTAAGTCCGGTGCTTTCCGTGCAGGGTTGAAGGGAAAGAGAGTAAGGGAAAGGATAAAGAATGACGCTCTAGCTTCTTTCCTGCTCACCCCTTACGCATGAATGGTTTCCAAGCACACCTTTTCTTCCTACCCATATCGCCCGTCGCTCAACCTGCTCGTCACCTCTTTTCAGAGACCTGTGAGATGATGGCCATCTCGCGCTTGCTGTCTGGGCCCGAGAAAGGCAAGAGCGTGCACCCCTGTCGTCGTTGCGGGGCCTAATTTGGCTGCCTTCCCTGCGTTATTCGCAGATCTCGTGCGGCCAGGTGAATGCGGGAGGTTGGGTTTGGAGAGGGGACGCTTCCGATTTCGTTTGCGGCTCTCATTGTCCGCACTTGAGGGCCACTCGTGCAGGGCAGCCGTTGAGGTTGAATCGCGAAGCGTAGCAGGAGGTTAACGAAGGGTCAGCGTTTTGTGGTCGGAATCGCTCAGTTTTTTTTTTTGTAACAATGGTGGCACTACAAAGTGCAAATTCAGCTTCCGTTTCTACGCTACAATCACGCGTTTCACCTGCGCGAACACGACCAACGTGTATACTGTGTTTCCCCCTTGTTTCATTGCAAATACGGCGTCATCACCTTCCATATCGCAAAGAGGAACTAAGCGGTTTCAAGCCATTTGTGTGCATCTCCCGTCAACAGCGTTACCTCAGCAGTGTTTATTCCCATCGCTCTGCTATAAATACTTTGTATGATTTATATTCAACAAAAGGTCGCACTAGGCTAACTTTTTCTTAGTGATTGGCATTTTGTACGAACCCGCTTATTGGGACTGATCACCCATGATTTGTCAGGCCGCCTATTGACTTCGCTTTGTGTGTAATCGCGGTTGTTCTAAGCGCATGACGAGGCGGATTTTACAAAACGTTCGCAGTCGTTGGAAGTTATTGATGACGCTGTATTACAAATTAATCGTTGTTATTAGCCCTGCTATACCGATGATGACCAAGCACCGCGTTCTGGCAGGTCACAGCTGCACATGTCTTTCGGATATGTTCAGAGTTACACAACTTTTGCTGACGAGCATTTTCAAGCTCAACCTTCTCTTTCTCTTAGCTGCAAACAATAAACTGGTGGCGCTTGCGACAAATTATTAAGAACAAAGATCCTTTGCTTTTCTTGCAAAGCCAAACAAAACCATGGCGTTGCCTGGGCCGCCGCAGGGCAGTTATTGTGCTAAATAATCAATGTTTCATGGGACACTAATGTGACGCGGCACATAAGCAGGTCAGCCTAATTTATAAATACCTCTTTCACTTCATTATTGGTTCTTGGTTCACGCACAATTCTTGTTACTTTCTCCCTGGTATTGTTATCAAACGATTCTAATTGACGCTAGTAATATCTACATCCTGCTATCATATTAACGTGCTAGAAACTATAAAGGGACTACATAGACAATTGTCCAATTCAAGACATTTGTTTGTTTGTATATTTTTTTACATTCTTGCAAACATGCATTATTACTATTAATAATTTTATGAGCAAATGCTACTCCGGATAAGTGGGGAAGGAGAACAAATGCGGTGTTCATTGTACTCAGCCGGCATCCTGCATTGTCACAACGCACAATTATTATAACACGTGATGTCGGCCTTATACACTTGACTTTTTTTGGACAATGTCGTATTTTTAACTGGTATTTTTTTAATTGTTGTTGCTGTTTTTTTATTGTCACTGGCCACACACATTTTTTCCCTTAGTCATTATAATGAAAACGTGTTTAACTTTTCGGACAATGACATTGAGCTGGTCACAAGTAGTGTTCGTTCCCGACGTAAAATCGAATCAATAGCATGCAGCACTTTATCGAAGTTCCCCAATCATGTACTTACCACCAGCTATTCTGAAAAATGAGGCTTAATTGCTGTACGCCTTTTATTCTCAGAGAGCTGTGAAGTGTCAATGAAGCACGTTTGTACAAAAGTACCGCTACTTGGCATGAAAATCAAATATATAAGGGAAATGTGCTAACGTGCCACCAACTATTCCCAAAAATACGTAATCTCAAGAAGCTGATCACATTCTCTTACGTTTATTGGTAATAGAGCACAAAATGTGCTCTAAAAGGAACAAACGCAGGCTAGATTTTTACAGTCGTAACACGTCTGTCGGTTGCGCGAACCACGTGTGAAAAGTCAATATTTACCAGAACCAGTTTTCCGGGTTTGAATAAGATGCAAAGATATATATTCTTTCGAACGGAGCCGTCTCAGCGGAACCGCATTACCATATCCCGCAATACAACGTTTAAAGCCGCAGTGCTCTCCCATATAGCTCAATGTCACCTTCGTCTCACCTGTGCGCGTCCTTTGTCGTGCCCTATTGACGTGGCCGAATGATTCTCCATATTCTGCCCGCTCGAAGTGCAGGTCGCAACTACCGCGCATATAAACGTCTTTGTTTTGTCGTATATTTCTCGATACGCACGAGAAAAAGCGACGTGCATTGTGATTGGCCGTGCGTGGGTCGTATATATATATATATATATATATATATATATATATATATATATATATATATATATATATATATATATATATATATATATGGTTTACAATTCCACATCGCATAACTGGCACGCGTCTCCTTCTCGTTTATGCGAGAACGGGCAAATAAAAATAACAAGCTTCCGCAAGATAAAACTCTCCTTTTCGTTAAGGCATTTCAATGCATACGAGAAGGGATTAAAAATATACACACACAAACAACTAGAGCGTACATTACGGTGCTTTCCGTTCGTCGTGTGCTATTTCGGAGCTCGGATCAATCACAGGCGCAGCGCGTACGAAAACAGGGTTGCCAGTCGATACGAACCGGGAATTGCGGTGGCCTCTCCCTCCTCCACCTTCTCCTCTTGGCTGAATCACAATCCCCGTAAAGGGCACTGCGGCCGATGCGTCCTCGGCCGCATCGGCAACCACGCCGTCTTGATCACTGCCACGTTTAGACTGGCCTGCCTGCCCAGGTCGCCCGCAGGGGTAACGAGCAGTTCTTACCGAAACCGTTGGAGCATTAAAACGTTGCACGCGTGGGCGTAACGATTAAACCATTTCTTACTTTATGCTAGAGCTGCATTCGATAGGCGTGCGTGAAAGTGGAGGTGTGAGTCCGTAAGGTGTCATAGATACGCCTACGATATATCACGAAGGATATGTTCGGATGATAAGCTACTTATCGAACTTTCTTGACCGGAACCGTTATTAATGGTTTACTTGGGCCAAACTAGGAGCGTTTTAGTGCGTGAGCGGGTTATACGAAGGAGCAATCAGACGTTTAACTTGAGATTGCGTTGGATCACAAAGTAAAACAAACACAAATAATGCACTACTACTTTTCAGTTGAAAAATAGACCACTCAACAAACAGCGATCTACCACCATGCTGTTGATACCATTTAACCAGTTTTACATTCACGGCTGTAGAGGCCGATAGATTCAGATCATGGTACCGTAAATGTTAGGAAGAACAGTTTTAGAGGAAAAACAAAAAGTTGCAAAGCTTCCGTTATGAACGTATACTGCGTAACAAAAGTTGCATCGATGTCTCTTTTCTTTCCATACTCGCTTTCGCCGTCTGCGTTATACTTTTCAGCCACTGCCTGAGCCACTGCGGCGAGGCTATTGGTCTGTCCGTTTGAAGAACCTGACCACACCTTTGTATAATGCAATGCGAGCTGAGGGTGGCAGCACGATGGGATGCGGTCAGGCGGTATAAAAGTGGGCAAATGGTTTTATTCTTTTCATCATGATAGAATTGTTAATTTTAGCCCTTAACACATTTGCTCGTGGTTCTGCTGCATCCTGACCAAGGCATCCTGTCGAAGTGGTGGCGCCATCCCACGGCGTCTTTGTTCAAAGTGAAGTATTCTTGCCCTACATCGGTGACTTGAATGAATTGTATCCCATCATGTATCCGCCTTTATATTGCTTGCGCTGTTGACTCGCGATCGAGAAATATCGCAGCGCGGTCGGGGTTGAAGGGATGGGGGTTTCTTTCACCCCTGCAATATAGGTGAGCGTAGTTCAAGAGCGCTCTGAAAGAGCCCTGCAAGTACATGATAAACTTACAAATAGATCATTCCCCCGCATCTATTTAGCGCAGCTAGACTGCCATATTTTCTTAGACTTATCCACGTTCATCGAGTTGTTGTTTGGACAGTTTTTAATCAGAGACGCTCATTTGCTGTGGAAGGCCGTCATAGCAGCGAGAGGACATTTCTAGGCATTCACGTCATCGTTCATGACGTCACTTGATCGTGTGGTCATCTCGTTATGACGATTCTTTATTCACGCCACTCACGCGGGACGCCGATCATCTGAGTTAGCGTTTGATAACACACCTGAGACATTCGCCTTAAATATTATTAACATTGTTGGCACTGCCGCTGTGCGCCTCTTTGTAGAGCCAAAACTGTACCGCACGAAAGACAGCTTACCAATCATTCATTATTCGTTCTCTACACAAGAATGACCCCGCATTGCCCTTGGGCGTTACGGCAGCGGCGGGGTTTGAAGCATAGATACGAATAATTGTTCGTTTGCGCAGCACAGTTGTTCTCTTTTATTCGTCTGCACACTTCAGAAATGAGAAATTAGCGAACTCTCATATCCTTGACCGGTATTCAAAGATGTTAAGTTCGCGATCGTTCCTTTTACAAAGATAGAAAGATGGCTTTAGGTAAGTTATCTTGGTAATGCCAACCTTGTAAAATATCTCAGATAACAGTACTTCAGTTTGTTATTTTTGCCTTTTTATTTATTAGTTTGTCCTCCGTGATGGTACAATGGTCATTGTGCTCGGCTGCTCACCCAACGGTCACGGGTTCGATACAAGCCGTGGCGATCACACTTTGATAGAGGTGCAATGGCAGAGGCCCGCGTACAGTCATCCTTTATGAAAGGGAACACGCGAATGCGTGGCCTGCGCTCTGCTGTCTACAGCACCATTAATCGACAACAAAAGGAAACACGTTCGCTTTCATCGTTATCTGCTTCCAAAAAAAAAATAGCAGCATATCCACGGAGTGAATGATGGAGAGTGGGCCGAAGCATTCGTCCGTTTATTCGTTCTTGCTTCCGTCCGTCCATGCCTCCGTCTGTGTGACCGTCCATGCGTCCATCCGCCCGTCCGTGCGTGCGTCTGATTGTGCGTCCGTCCCTGCGTTCGTCTATGCACCTGCCCCTGCGTCCGTTCATGCGTCCATCCATTCATCTGTCTGTGTGTCCGTTCGTCCATCTATTCAACACTCCAAGTACCACCACCTCGCATCTTTTCATAATATATTCCCCATATAGAAGCACCGCCATCCAGCGGACATTCCAAGGACTAAACGAGAGGTGGCACACGCACACTTTCTTACGGCTTGCGCTTCGGGTCTACTTCCCACCTTTATCCACCTCGAGTTCATGGGATATATATACTAGTTCACTATATTCATGGCACTGTGGCCCAACGCTCAATAAACCTTTCTAAAACCAAGGAGGTTATGCCCAGCGAGTATAACGTAGCAACCCTTTCTTGTCGGATAGTGCTGAATGTACATGCCAATGGCTGCTAATGGGAATTGCAGCGTGCGCGTCAACTAAAAGCCGAATGCTCCTGTTTCTCATTCACCAATAGCAGCCATTGGAATGTACATTGAGCACTATTTTCTATTGTTCAACAACACACAGAAGAAATCTCCCACCGGCACCACCTTGGAGGTAAATATGTTATACTTGTTACATACTACAGTGGCTACGAGGGATGAACGGGTGCCGCTATAAGGAGCTTCGCCCCTAAAAGAAAACGACTTATGGCCGGTAGGCAAGGGCTGCTAGATTGAACTCCATCCCGGCTCACGCCTGCAGTGCGTAGTCCTCTGCCAACATGCCAAACGTTGTGCGCGACCACGGCGCAAGCTTCAGTAATCGCCTGATATCGCTCGAGGGAACGTATTCTATCTGCGCTTGTCTACCGGTCATGACTCGTTATCTTATTTGGCCATAGATGATGCCACAAGCGAACGTGCTTTCTTCACTTGTCGGTTGATGTTGCTGTAGACAGCCGCCGCAGAGTGCTGGCCACGCGTTCGCGTGTTCCCTTTCATAAAGAACGACAGTGTACAATGTCAGTGCACTTAAAAATAACGGTGAAAAGTTTTAGCAGGCCTGCGCTACAGCCTACTGCCTTATCATATTGATTTCGGAACGCAAATCCTGACATATTATTATTATTATTATTATTATTATTACTATTATTATTATTATTATTATTATTATTATTATTATTATTATTATTACCAGATCTTTCCACTGTGCCAATATAGTATTGCGCAACGCACAGATTCTTCCCCATTCTTTCTTTCAGAAAGCCTTCCGCATAGTTCTGTATGATCCGCACTATTTTTCACTGCCATTCCATTACTCCTGTCTCCTTTTTATAGTCTTCCCGTTCTGGTTTGATTTCCTTACGCCTGTGCGTTATTATTGTTCCTTTTATTCGTTTTTATTTTAGGTCTGTCTGTATTGTATTCCTTATTTATTGTATGGTTTCATTTTTGTGTGAACCTGCACAAAAACCTAATGGTTATTTCTGGGAACGTTGATTGATTGATTAATTGATTGATTGATTGATTGATTGATTGATTGATTGATTGATTGATTGCATATTGATTGGCAGACTGATCAACTCAGTGACCGATTGGTCAATGAATTGATTGTGTGAAAACGCGTTGCTTTATGGGCACCATGATGTCATTACTAGGCACGCCTTGGAGGAGGGCTCCGACAATTTCGACCATCCAGTTTCCTTTGACGTGCCCTGACGTGGCACAGTATACGGCCTCCATCATTTAGCCTTCATTGACAAAAAATTGCCGTGCACGGAATCGAACACCCAACTTTCGGGTTGCCACGTAAGACAAGTTGCTCTAAAAATAAATACATAAAAAGACAAAGTTTCTTGACCGTGTTATGTTTCAAACCTAGGGCTGCATGATAGATGCGTAGTGCCTTTCTCGCTATAGGCAAGACACCCCCACTGCAGAGTAAATACGACCGAAGCATTTATGTGATTAGATAAAAACCACATGGAAAAGTTAACCGGGGGCACAGAAGAAATACAATATTAGAATACTTCCTCACCAGGCGAGAGGCGTTATTTCGGTGAAATTCTATTTCTACTTTATCACTCTTAGGTTCTGCAAATTGGTTCTTGGAAAGCGAGAACTTCTGAATGCGTAATTTACGGGAGAGAAAAAAAAAGCCTTCGCTGTTCCAACACTTCATGTCAGGCATATTTGCGTACCTATAGTTATAACACTACTAATAATATCTGCTGGTTGAACGACCCTAAAACTATCATATCATTGCGAGAGGCGCCTAAGTGAACGGCTCCGGAAATTCGGACCATCCAATCGTTCCCCTAAATTTAAGTGCACAGGCCTCAAACATTTTCCGCATCCACCAGACATGCTGGCCCCGTAGCCAGGATTCGAACCAGCGACCTGTATGGATCAGCAGTCTAGTACAGTAACCACCAAGGACGTTTGAATTTTTTTAATTCCTCTGGTAACCACTACACCATCATGACCGGAGTAGTTCTAACACTCCCCGGAACAGCACATGCACACGAGAATGTTTTATTCCAACTTATTTACCGTTATCTCGTTGAATTCTTTAAACTCACCTTGCTCAGTATAAATATTGAGGCAAAAACAACAAGAGAAAGAGGAGAGGGTTACGAAAATACCTCTCTCTTTTTTTCTCGTCGGGCACACACCCCTTCCCTTCACTCACCTCTTCACCTGAACCGTAACCCATGCGAGCACCTTTCCGACATTACCCAATACACTTTTATCGAGAACGCCGTATGGAAAACAATCCGCCGGCGAAGCCGGGGGAACAGCCCAGCACGATGGAATATTCAACGTCTTCGCCTGGACAATTTTACAACCGGATTTAAACGGGCCTCGAGGTAAGACAATAAGGTGGCTGTTTTCCTTCCTTCGCGACGAAGCCAAAGGAGCGACAAAGACGTTACGCTGTCGGCGCACTTGGCTGACGTTCAACACCGCGAGAAAAATCCCGAGCTTAGCGTCGAATTATGCTGCGTTTTTACAGCAGGTTCCTCCATTTTTCTTTTGCTATTTTTCGCGCCAACATGCATGTCTTTTAGCTAGCTCTTTTTTTTTTACAGTGCGCGCGCGTTTCCTGAGTTACTTGCGCTTTTCAGCGCGAACGCATGTGTTTGTTTCGCTCCGCCGTCGACTCGGAATAGCGGGTGCATGCTCGCGCGAGCGTGCAAAAACACATACTTTTCTTTACGCGGCTTTGCCGGCGCGGTGGCCGATCCGAGCACGGAACCGTAAATAAGCGGTCGGAATAATAGGTTTTTCTCTCTCTCTCTCGCTATCTTTACCGTTGTTCTTTTTTCTTCCTTCTTCTCCTTGCGGTTGCTTCGGCTTGTATTACGCCGCCCGCCTGTTTCGCTTCGCGGTTTGCCTTTTCGTTCTGCGAACCCCCTCTGCCCTCTCCGAGTCTCTCTCTCTCTCGTACCTCCGCAGCAGTGCAATCCCCAATTCAAAGAAGATTGCGTATGTCGTGGCGAGAAGGCGGGCAGCCAGCTCTTTGCGGCAGGGCGTTTTTCATTCGTGCATATTCGGCGCCAGCCACCCTCGAATCGCGATTGAACACCCCCCTACCAGCAGGCATCCCCCCCTCCTCCTCCAAATACACCAGTAGTAGTGAACAACGCGTTTCGCTCGAGAAGGCTGGTGGGAAATGTATGTTCCGACGCAGCGTGCAAATTTCCTCCTCCGACAAAATGCAGATTGCTGTATCTTGTATAGCGGAGAGACCGAAAATAAAGGCGGCGCGCGCACTGAGCGAGCAACGCAAGCCACGATGAAATTGCAAACGAACGAGTTTCTTTCTCACCCATCGAGCGATTCTGTTTCTATCTAGCCGCCGTATCGTATATCGTGAATGTTGGGTATATACTCCTTTTTTTCGATTTGCTCTCTCCACTTGTTTCGTCTTGGTTTGCGCTGGGCTCGCCCGTAGCGTCATTTTGATGTGTTGCGTACGCAGAACCTATTTGCACGGAGTGAAAATAAAACAAGAGCGCAGTTCACTCCGCATCCTTCTCAGTTTTGCACCAGTTACGTCGACCCTATTGTCATTCACAGTGAGCTGTCAGCGCTTCTGTAGGTCCTTCACACCGTGTCTTGCAATGAAAGCGCGTCCCTATAGGCTGGAAAATGCAAATTGTAGTCTCCAGTTTGTAGCCAAGCTTCATTTTTTCTTTCTTCCTCTCGCATCTTAGAACTTTCCTTGCGCCTTCTGGTATCTCCCGAAATGGAACCCATTGCGGTTTTGCGACCACGTTGCCTTGTTCTCAGTGTTCCTATCTGCACACGTACTTCCTCATCGAATCGCGCAAGATCACGCTCTTGTTGTTGCTGATATCGGCCTTCCTTTTTGGGTGGAACAAATAATAACGCGAAACACGCTCGTCCTGGTCTCTTTCTTGTCCCGTGTTCTCATTTGCGCTCTGCTTTATGAAGAATGGTGAAACGGGAAAGCAGACAGTATACTATTGTTATGTTATTACAACAGAATGTTTAGTGTCTGCGCACATTTTAATGTCCTCAGCATTTAGGCTTTCATAAACCCACTTTAGTCCAGCGCCATCTAATATGAGGCACGACAACCTCGTCAACGGAATCTTGGTTCGTCCTTGGTTCATGCGTTAGAGGGGTTCTGCACCGAGAGAAGCATTCAAGAGCATTTAGGGGCACTTGTGCCTCACTGAACCTTTGCCTAAAGGACAAGTTAGACATGCGTGACTGCAGGTCAGCTGCCATTTGTAATATGACGCCGCAAATAGGTTTTGTACCCACTTGGGATAAGCGGGCCAATAGGCAAGAGATGAAGTAAGAAAGACAAGCAGCCGTATTTGAGAAATGGTTGAAATAAGCTGCAAGTTCAGAGTTCGTAGAATAAAGTCAGTTCCTCTAACCTCTTTGTGCTCCTTGGGGGTAAATATTGAACGAGAAAAGTTGAAATACAAAGTAAAAAAAAATGCGGTGCTTTTTTAAGGTCGCGCAAGGCTGTGTCACAGTAGATCTACTGGGCACATAACTGGTTTTAACTTAGCTAGGCTAGCCTCCTACTTGTCTCTTTCCAACCTCTCATTTTACTGCACTATACATTGCTAGGCTACCCACCTACTTGTCTCTTTCCAACCTCTCGCTTTACTACACTATACATTGCTATGGCTCATCTCTCCTACAGACATTTTCCAAGTTCGCAAACAGTGGCAGGCACCTTCGAAATTGTGAGGCGCTTGTGCACCGGCATTGTGCACCGAAACATGCAGCCATATCACTGGTGCTCGCGTAAGCTTTCGAACAAACTTTCATTCGCGTCCTGCGTTTAATCTTGACGTAATGAGCGCAAACAATCGCGAAGATTCAAAGCAGTGGAGCGTATCCTTCACTGAGCGCAGGTAGCAGTCTTTGCGAGTGTCCCGTTCCGGTGGTCGATATATGGTGGCTAAGATACTCGGCTGCTCACCCACAGGTCGCAGGATCGAATCCCGGCTGTGGTGGCTGCCTCTTCAATGGAGGAAAAAATGCTGTAGGGCCGTGTACTCAGATTTCGGTGCATGCATGTTAAGAACCCTAGGTGATCGAAATTATCCGGAGCCCTCCACTACAGCGTCTCTCATAACCATATAATGCTTTTGGGACGCTAAATCCCACGTATCAAAGTCTTTGCGAGTGAAACGCGAACACATCAAAAGAAAGCGATAAAGGCGCATTGTAATATTCCCGATACCAATAAAACGAAAACAAGAGCAAGCACGCAAGACAAGAAATAAAGGGGCAAACGACTGCCTTGACCCGTTCTTTGCATTACATCTTTCCGTTCTCTTCCTCCTACAAGTGCATGCTTAATTACCTAAGCCTCGCTGTGTTGCACAAATATATTTATCATAGGGTTTTTTCATTTGTACAACAACTATAGGAATAAAATTTGCGCTAACCAAAACCACATTTGCTTAAGCATGCTTATGCACTTAAGCGTGTTATCCGTGCAATTGATAAAGAACCACGAAGCAATAAAAGACTCGCGACGACTGTGGCGCAACGTAATAATAATTTCTGGTGTTTAACGTCTCAAAGCCATCAGATAATTACGAAAGACGCCGTTGTGAAGGGCTCCGGAAATTTTGATAACCTGGAGTTCTTTAGCATGCACCAATATCTAAGCGCATATGGGCCCACAGCAGTTTCGCCTCCGCCGAAAATGCAGCCGCCACAGCCGGCATTTGTTCCCATGACCTCCGGGTCAACAGCCGAGTGCCTTAACCACAAGACCACTATGGCGGGGCTGAGGTGCAATGCAAATTCAAGTGTCAGTTGATACGGCATGTTTTTTTTCAAAGACTATTCACCTTTTCATAAACGCCTCCCTGGGCGCCGCCATAGCCCTCCTTGGGCTGTGCAAATTGGCGCGTCCCCTCGAAAATTCACTGACAACGCTGCGCCCTTAGCCTTTGTACTCCCGCGCACAGCCCAACATGGCGGTGTTTTTTTCCTTCCTGTGAAAAGGTGTATAGTTTTTTCTTGGGGACCTTCGAAGCAAACATTTTGGTCTATCTCTACATTTGTCTGTTCGTCGGCCCTTAACATTGCCCTAAAAAAACACCAGACGATACACCAAACGGCCGACCCTATCTGCAGCGCCCACCAGTATTGCTCAAGCTTCAGCTGTCAAACTTGTGCAATTGTCAATTAAAAAGCAATTATTGCGTACATTTGAGGCACCATAACAACACGTCAATATTCTGTATGAGTACCTTTTTACTAGAAAAGGCATACTTAAGTAATTCTAAGGAGCGTAGCGTATATCACGTTACGCTGACCATGCAACGCTTGCACGAAAAGGCAAGTGTTTCCAACGCTTTGCAAAGACGACACGGTGTTGGCACCTACCCATCGCATTGCGTTCTACATTTTACCACCTCTGAGACAGGCGCGCACGCCGCGCGCTTCGTTTTTCAAGATAACTGCCATATAGCGCTCATGTCTCACGTGTGACGTGGCTTGATGCGCTAGTTCGCCTCCGCTGCACGCTTGCGGCACTCTTAACGCAGCACCTCCGAAATACCATTAACCGATTTTCTGGCTAACGTTGCTTAAACTCTATATTTACGATAACGTCGGCATCCATGGTAGGCTCGGTTATGCCTGAATAGTTTTGCTCGTACAGTTTCGATCGTAAAAAATGTCCTATAGTACATTTTTTTACTTCATATGATGTGCACGCTACTCACTGTGCCAATTTATTAGTGAATTTTAGCGAGTTTTTGCTTACAACTGTAGAAAATTCATATATACTTTTGGGAATTAGCAACGTATTATGACGAGTAGACGAGTGGGCTGTTACAGCCTACGCTCCGCCCGCAGTAGTCCAGTGGCTAAGGTACTCGGCTGCTGACCCGCAGTTCGCGGGCTCGTATCCTGGCTGCGGCAGCTGCATTTCCGATGGAGGCGGAAATGTTGTAGGCCCGTGTGCTCAGATTTGGGTGCACGTTAAAGAACCCCAGGTGGTCGAAATTTCCGGAGCCCTCCACTACGGCGTCTCTCATAATCATATAGTGGTTTTGGGACGTTAAACCCCACATATCAATCATGGATAGCACTGCCGAAATTGGAAGAGAAAGGAGGGCGCTCTTCCGCTTACTGTTGGCACTCTCACGTGATCGTTGCTGCGAAACGGCAGCTATTCGCGTGCTATCGACCGCTAGCAATAATAACACGAAAAGGAAATGCAGCAAAAAAAAATATGTCGAGAATGCGCACCAAAATGCTCAGTGAGCCTCACCTAGTTATTATAAAAGCATGATGGCTTGTGCATCACGACAGGCTGTATGTCACAGCCGATATCTTTGTAGCTGCATAGCCTGATGGGTCATTGGCTGTGGCTGTGCGGTTTGATGTGAGCTCACATCACCGCTAGCAGCCACTGACGCGCTATAAGGTGCGCTTTGCCCCAACGGTATCGATGCGGGGGTGTCAATAGCTAGCGGAAGCGCGGCGCCCTTTCGCCTTTGTTTATGACAGCGGCCGGTGCGGATCATTCGATGAAGACTTCGAGGTTATTCGACAGGCGCTCGCATGTGCGAGTTTATATTGCTCACGACAGTGCACTGCTTCAACCCGGCAGGCAATGCGTGGTGTGAAAAGAAAAAAAAATCTTGAAGTTGTGATTAGGAACAAGTGTTGCGTGACAAGTTACACTTTACGGGTGCCTCGGGGCTCGCGCATTCCCACCACCCCCTCAAAAAAAAAGAAAAAAGTGACAGCCCTCAAGAAACCGATGGATAAGCATCCTTCTTAGGAAATTTTTCGTATTCACAACATTTACCAAGGTAAGACTTTTCGCAGTTCATTATTGGTAAGCTCTCATGTTTGATGGTACTTTGAAGCGCGAAACGCGCAGAATATGCAAGAAAGGAGAACCGTTTTATATTTACTGGCCTGTTTTCACGTGACGCCATCGTATTCTATGCAAAGCCTTGCAGAGCTTTAAAAGTACTGTGTCGCTTTCTTTTGGCATCAATGCGTCCTTCCCGGAAAGGCTTGAACTTAATCGTTGAGAAGACTTTTTGTTCAGTTAAATGGCCAAGCGTCGCATTTTCGTGCGCCACATCTGATACAGCAAGCAGAATTCGTCTGCACGAAATAGTGTCTGCAGTAAGTATCAAAGACTTAAAGGCAATACTGACGCCTCACTTCTAAATGAAATAAGCGACGCGGTTGATATAACAACTTTCCATACATATCTCGCATGCTTGTTAATATCGCGTATGCTGGCTGCTACTTTGCACATATTTACTTCGAAGATTGATAGAGTGACTGCCCAGGAACTGCGTTGTTTCCGGGCTGCACCCCCAGACCGTAACGAATTTCGCGTCAACTAAGCCCTTTTTTCAGACAGACAGGCAGACAGATGTACTTCATTTGCGTCCTGCGAAGAATGTTCCTAAGAACCCACCGAGGGCTGCACTCGCGACAGGGTCGGGGACCAGATCCCTCTTCTGTGTGAAAAATATCTGCCAACGTCCTCGTAGCATTATGCTACAAACGGGTATGTGTCAAATATCTGTTCCCCCTAGAATGCCAAATGTCAAGGCTGCTGAGACAGCGTAAATATTCAGAGTTCAGTGCCCCCTAAGTGGTGACGCATACTATAGTGAAGCGCAGGTTTTAACGCCGTTGTTTCACATCATCCACTCTATTTGCGGTCGCGGTGGTCCTGTCCGCGCGTGCTGTCTTGAGGGAGCTCACCGCATACGTAAATGATACGCAGTGTCTGCCCGAGTTGCATATAAAGGAAAGTTATTGAAAAACAAGCACGGAAGTTTGCTCCAAGTTTCTGAGGGATGATGAACGTGCGAAGAACGCCTACATGCGAAATGCCGCTTACTCGATTGTGACAAACATTCAGCTGAATGCGCTATGCGAGCTGGGAACTGTGGTTACTCGTATTTCGCTATAATGAAGTCGGTTTCAGCACAGTGGCAAAAGACTCAATATGAGAGCAACAAATTTGAAGTCTATATAAATGCCATCCAATGACTTTTGGTGACGCACCTGTCGTAATTCAGCGAAACGCTAACGTAAAGAAGCGTGGCCACTGAAGCAAGCGAAGTGAACTAAGTTGATGGTGTTATCGCTTCATTGCAAACTGAAAGGGGGAAAATGCCGGACGTACTACAAAGGTACAAGCCATCTGCTGATCTTCGTCAAGATATGCCGACCGCGTCCGGCTCCTCTAACTTGTGCGCAAATCACCGCCGCACCGTTTGAACATAGAGCATGTGGCGACGCACGGGACGGTGGTATAGCGGTGACTCGATCGGTCAAGCCATTCTGCTGATAGGCTTGCCATCACTGTAATCAACAGATGCAGCGGCCATAGAGTTCATGTACTTGCGTTGTGGTGGCTGTTTTTTTTTGAAGAGCCCAAGCTATTCCTGTGCTGCGGCAGACTTTATAAACTGTATTTAGCACATCAGAACCCTTATGAACATCGCCCCGCCGCGGTGGTCTAGTGGCTAAGGTACTCGGCTGCTGACCCGCAGGTCGCGGGTTCAAATCCCGGCTGCGGCGGCTGCATTTCCGATGGAGGCGGAAATGTTGTAGGCCCGTGTGCTCAGATTTGGGCGCACGTTAAAGAACCCCAGGTGGTCGAAATTTCCGGAGCCCTCCACTACGGCGTCTCTCATAATCATATGGTGGTTTTGGGACGTTAAACCCCGCCAATCAATCAATCAACCCTTATGAACATCGTAACTGCCCATAAATTAGGGGACCGAATGAGGGGCTGCTGTAATAGCGGCTAGGAGTTTTTACAAGCTCGAGCCGAGGAAAAGAAAGTAAAATAACTTTATTAATAATTTTAATGAAGGGAAGAGCGCCAATAGTACGAGTTCCCATAGGATTATGGCGGCGATGTTTCTAGTCCGCTGCATAATGGCCCGGAGGACCTCGGGAGATTATGGGTACTCTAATAATGCCACAGCGTCGACCTCCTTGGTAGCACCGCGTCTTTCAGTGTCTCATAGTTACTGCCACAATACGGGAAGTGAAACATGCGTTCCAGCGTATGTGCAGAGCTCCGCGCTCAAGTTCCACTTCGCAGAGGGCATTTTATGCATTCGAGGTTAATACGGTCGGCATCTGGGCAAGAGCTTTGCTGACGTGAAGTAGCGCCGGGACACAGATATGTTGTTCGGGAGCTGCAGCATTAGCTCCCGCAACAGAATGACGTAGTTACGATTAGACGAATCACATCTGTAGAGGGTTATTGGTGCAGAGTTTCTTTGCGTGCGGCCTGATACAACTGCACTAATATATGCTAGACTCCTTTCACAGACTAACGTAGCAACTCACTTCACGAATAGTTTTTTTTCTCTTCACAAGAGTAAGAAAATTATACAAAAAAACACACACACAAGGGCTAATTCGCCCCATCAAATTAACGCAACTTCCCTTGAAGCAAAATTGCTGCGCTGGAAGCAATAGTCAGGCCAAGTCAACGACACGGAATATACTGGAATCACGTACGACGTTGCCACAGCCGTTAAAGCGACATCGTGAGCGTTTTTATTCAGTACAAATTGTCTGGATTCATAAATGTTACCACCTAGAGATATAGAGAAGTGCAAATGCATTAAAAGTTAAGGGGTTGACAGCACCTATGAACCATCAACTGTCGGGCGCAATGACTACCATAGAAACAGAGACGTCATTTGCGCTTGTCGAGGTCAACCTGACGAGATGTCAGGTTGACGTCAATAACCTTACATCTCTTCAGCTTGTTATTGTTATCACGTCTCCCTTCGCCTCTATATAGTGTTTTTGATTTACATACAGTAAAATATATGAGCACAGCCTACAACAACTATGTAGTAAATTCTCATAGCAAACACGTTTCCTTATGTGTGCAAGTTTATTCCCTCCAAGGGCTCGCCAAGCGGCTATGGCAGATATTACAATGCATCTGTGCTTGCACTTGAGCTATACGAAAAGAAAGAAAAGAAAGAATCAGAATTGAGCTGTGATAAAATGAAGCTGCATCGCATTTTTTCATTTGACCGTACCAACAAAGATGTTTCTACATGGAAACGAGGTGGCGCAATAACGTTTCTGCACGTGCACCGCAGACCTTCACGCGCGCTTCTGAGACCGGGTACTTGTTCTACAGTAAAAGGCGGCGTTTTGTAAATATTTCTAACCCTTGCCCATACGAAGGGGGGGGAGGAGGAGTAAACGCGAAAGGCGTGAACTTTCCTCCGTGAACGGCTTACAAAAAACAGGGCGCATCTCTTGACCTCAGCAGCTGCTCGTCGTCTAAGCATGAATTGCGCGACCACGGCCGCGAGCGTTGTTTGGTTTTAAGATTCTTTTCTTTCAGGCACTGCGCAGGGGGCGATACGAGTACGTGATCGCATGAATGAGAACCCGTCTTGGCTTTCCTTTGTCGCCTTGACGGAAAAGGTTGCGAAAATAAAAAAAGGAAGGCATCGTCTCTTTTCTCTCGTTCTGGTTGGTTCGTGTTCCTTGGCGTTTCACTATGACTGCGGCGCGTCAAAACCGCGAAAGAAGGCAGCAGACTGTGACGCGAACTAGGTCGTCGAGGCGTTTGCACTTTGAAATGCAAAATAGCAGGCCTGCATCGGTGACGGGTCCTGCAGGCCGTGCTGCGAAACGCCAGCGACAATGTTCGGTACATGTCGTGTGACATTTGCCTTTAGATCGTGGCATGTCGCATGGCGATCTCAGTGAGGACATACGAGATGCCATGTAGTCAGCAAGATTCCAATGTGTCCTGGATCGCAGTTCGAAATTTTCGGAGACGTTCACTTTTACATCAGCTTTCTTGAAGAAGACAGACTTGTGCCGGTGGCTATAAACCGTACAGTGGTAGTATTCTGACTATGAGAACGTGACTTTTTTATGGGCTGCTTGCCCTCTTCTTCTCTAACTCTAACTTTCCCACGCCCGTATGTGTTTTCCCTGCAAATGGTAGAGTTAGCATGCCTGTATTCCCCCCCGCCTATTGCTCGTTTGGTGTGGCTATCCACGTAGCTTGAAATAGAACAGCAGCAGAAGAAAATGTTACATTCATTTTTCCTCATGATAGTACCAGTTAAAAACTTGGCATGAATACGCTTCTGTTATAGTCGCGTACTGCCGTGCAGTTTATGCAACGTACCGATAGCTGTTTGCTAATGATTCCTAATGTGTATACGTGCCCTGGTCTCCGCTGCATCGCCGCTGCTTATGAGCCACGTGCGCCTCCGAATCTGCACCCTTAAAGCTCGCATTAGATGTGAATAATATTCCGCGATGAATGATTACAAAAATAAGAACGTTCACGTGGTGCAGATCACTGTACATATCGCGTGAGTAAACTTCCACAGTTCGATCTCGTGTTCCCTTACGATAGGAGACTGGAAAATAGTTGCATCGCCTATAACAATGTATTATGTTCCAGGAACTCTCAGTAGACTGCGGCCGTAATTTGGCATTAATCCGTCATATGCATATGTGAGGCATTGCAATAGAGCAACAAAGGACAACTTTTTTCCTGCATCTCAGTTAAGAAGAGCAACAAAGTTACTTTGCACAGATGCCAGTGCTATAGTCATCTGTGGCAGTGAATGGCGTACAAATGAGCATTGTCGTCAATGCCGTCTCCATACACCTATCGCATTTCCGAGGACTGCTCGCGGAGAACAAATGTAATGTCCTCGCCATTTCACCGAACACAAGAAACGGGCCTGTCGAGGCTTCCGCACTACACACCAGGATTTCGCATGGCGGGCAAGCGGGGAGAAACTGTCTCACCTCAATTTTGTAATTGCCATGTTCCTTAAGGTCCATAATGAAACGTTAATTAGCTCTTCGAATCGAGCTTGTTCGTCGTTGTTCTTACTTGTTGTTTGGCAAAATTACATGACGTTTTCCATCAACCTTGTCTTTGGATCGCCGTACCCAGTACAGATCGTTTGCGAGATACATTCGCCTAGTAAATGCATCGGGGCTGCTCGTTTCCCCACTCTGAACTGAATGATAAACGAGCATCAATGGTTGTCGATTGCATTGTTAGTGTGTTAATTTGAGAGCTTGCGGGCACGCTTTGCGACTTCATTAGCATATTGCGTGGCGGAAGCTCGTACATCGAGGAGGAAAGTTCGCGTGTGTCGTTTGTGGCGATGAACCGCGTACCTGCCTTCATTTATATTGAGACGTATACTGAGACGCCTTCGAGAAGGTCCTGTGGCAATCAGAAAGAGTGCTTCACGCCTGCTGATTGACTTTCTTTCGAGACGTTGGACACGACAAATCCCGGCTATGCGCTCCCTCCTATAACAACGCGTGAAACGCGTCAGGCTGCAGGAACAATTACCGTCTATGAATGTATGCCAGGCTTACTGCGTGTCCGCCACAACAATGGCTTCAATACCATTGACACCGTAATGAATATTAGAAACATGCGTCGCCCGGGGTTGAGAAGGTGGTGTGGTGGGTGGGTTCTCCCGCTGTACGCTTTCTTTCTTTGCTATTTTTTCACTTTCAAGCGATGACGCGCTTCTACATCAGGGTGCGTCGTTAGTGACCGTAAAGCCGTCTCACCCATAGACCGATCTTTTCCGCGAAAGCCTTGCGAAACATGCCGGCATTTTGGTGTTCCCGAAAGGTTGCGTCTCCGAGCCAGGACTTTTTCGACACAGGTCCTGGACCGCTTCCGGTTTTGTGCACCGGCGCAGCCTGATCTTTGGAGGAGAAGAAAAGCCTTACTTTTACTTTAATTTATTACCTTAAAGACCCGCTTTGTAGTGGTAATAAATAAAGGGTGGGAATTACAACTAGTACGCTAATTTTGCAATGACAGAACTCAAAATACAAAAAGATAGAATACATGCAATATAGATTTGAATATAACATGACTGAACACAGAAGAAAAAAAAATACGGATGAGTGTATGGCTTGAAGTGTTAAGTAGGTCAGGAACAAATGTCTATATATCAGAACAATATAAAGTACAAATAAAACACCACTTCATTGTCTAAATTGCGCTGTAACACTCTACGTAAACGTACACGGGCAAGTGATGTCAACAATCTAGTGGAGCAGATTGTTTCATTCTGTAGCACCATGGCAAAAAAAAAATGAGGCGAGAAATTTATCAGTGTGCATGCTACGGCGGCCTACTTGCAAAGTGTGTCGTGTACGATTATATGTTCTGGTTTCTGGGAGGATATAGAGTGGTTGGTCAAGCGAGGGCTCATGAAGCTTGTGGAAAACCGAAAAGGTTACAGTGCGCTGGAGCGTACAAAGAGGAGGTATGTTCAATTTTTATGTGAGATATGCTAGCATTGTAATAATGATTGGAATGTACGAACAATGCGGCGCGGTTTTGAACGGCTTATAGTGTATTGATGAGTTATGCTTGATCAGTATATCATATGGCGGATGCATATTGAAGCTTAGGTCTAATTATTGACTGGTAGGCAAGTTGCTTTAAAGCTGTGGGGGCGCGTTTAAAACGACGGTTGAAAACTGAGCGATTTGTTAGCAGATGAATAGACGTTAGTGACGTGCGTGCGGCAGGATAAGTCATTCAATTTAGCAACACCTATAGGTACTTGTATGACTGCGCAGCACAGACGGGAATTTCCGATTGCGGATTGGTAAAGAAATGGATCGCGCCGACGAGAAAATACAATCATTTCGCAATTCTTAAAATTAAGATACAGTAAATAACGAACGCACCGTTCCTGTATATAGTCAATGTCCTCCTGATATAAGCCTTGATTCCTTGGGTTACTAATTGTTCGGTAAATGGCGCAGTCGTCTGCGAAGAAACAGTGGCTGAAGACACGTGCAGAGGTAGGTCATTTCTATATATTAGAAAAATGATAGGTCCAAGGACAGATCCTTGTGGTACGCCGGAAGTTAATGTCAGAGGGCTAGATTCGCGATTGTTACCTGTTACGAAGTGGGAATGGTTTCTCAGGAACGCTTCAATCTATTGAAAAGTGTCGGAGTAATTATTCGTGAGAGACAATTTTAGGAATAGGTGTTGTTGTGGCACCTTATCGAACGCTTTTGCGGAATCTAGGAATATCGCGTTCGTTTGGAGGTATTAATCAAAGTTGGTGTTATTATTATATAGAAAAATAGCCAGCTGTGTCCACCCCCCCCCCAAAAAAAAAAACATTTCCGCAACCCACTTTCCGAAAAAAATGAAAATATTTGTTCCAGTCAATAAATGTCATGAATTATGTGCATGTATTACATGTTACATGAGCTTACAGGGTACATTAGTAAATGAAATGGGGCGATGATTCAGTGGGCGATTCCAGTCACCTGCCTTGTAGATGGTAACAGCCTTCCCCACCTTCAAATCACATGGAATTTCACTAGTTGAAAATGAGCGAATAGCCCGCTTATTTTCAGTACTTCTGTATCTTTGACTAGCAGAATATTTCAAATATAACTTCTTTTAAGGTACACAGTACATCACAACAGTCAGTCCTTTCTTTTAAGCACCTTAATTTCATTTGAAAGTGGAATAAGAGTCAGTCCTAATTCAGCAGAAATTAAACAAAAACGTTTTTAATTCGCGTTAGAGAGTGAGAATTGTAGTGACCGGAAGTTTTTTTAGAAGCAACACGTGGCATTTGCACACTTGTCAACAATTTAATATACAAACACACAGTAAGTGAAGCATGAAAAGTAATAATGAACGCAGAAGACGGTCCCTTGTTGACGGTACAATTCTATTTGAGGGTAAAAACAACAGTGTTAATCACCAACCACATTTGTATAGTGTGGAAATAAACAGTGGTTAAGGCACTCGGCTGCTGAACCGCAGGTCACGGGATAGAATCCCAACCGCGGTGGCAGCATTCTCGATGGAGGTGAAAATGCTTGATGCCCTTTGCATAAATTTAGGTTCACGTTAAATAACCCCAACTAGTCCAAACTTCTGGAGCCCTCCATTACGGCGTTTTTCATAATCACATGGTGGGCTCGAGACATTGAAACCCAACACTTACTATTATTGCTATTAGGCGTTTTTATCATCTGATCATAGGGCGACACGTTAACAGTGACTCTTCGGCCATATATATCTAGGCAAGCACGAGGTTCCCTTTTGGAATGGTTGAAGAATCGCCGAAGTGCCCCCCTCCCTATTATGTCAATGTATAAGGCTAGGTTAGACCCCCCCCCACCTGTCCCCGCCATGCAGACACACATGACATTGGCGGAGTGAGGGCAACTGCGGATCTTCCTAATAAGACGTGTAGCTTACGAAAATCGTGTCAGGAAGAAGAAACGTGTTCGCTGTGGGTATAATTGCTACATAGCTAGAGGTTAATGGGTGTTATGGTTTTCCATATTAAAACCACGATATAACTACGAGGGATTCCGGAGTGTACAGCTCCGGGAACGTTTTTAAAGAAGATAGTCTTGGGGACCTATGACGCAAAAATTTTGGTCTGCCTGCCTGCCTGCCTGCCTGCCTGCCTGCCTGCCTGCCTGCCTGCCTGCCTGTCTGTCTGTCTGTCTGTCTGTTGTCTGTCTGTCTGTCTGTCTGTCTGTCTGTCTGTCTGTCTGTCTGTCTGTCTGTCTGTCTGTCTGTCTGTCTGTCTGTCTGTCTGTCTGTCTGTACATTTGTCTGTTTGTTCACTCTTAACAGCCTAGGGTATTTGAAACGGCTGACCCCATCCGCAGCGCCCACCTATGTTGCTCAAGATTCAGCGTTCATACTTGTGTAATTGTCAATTAAAAAGCAATTATTGCATGGGTCCGGGGCATCATAACAAAACGTATGCCTTCTGCATGTGCACCTTTTACTAGAAAAGGCACACATAAGTGATTTTAGGACCGTAGCGCTTATCCCGCTGCGCTGACCATCCAACGCTTGCATGGAAAGACGAGTGTTTCCAACGCTTCACTAAAACGAGACGGTGGTGGCACCCACCCGTCGCCTTGCGTTCTACACATTATCACCTCTCAGGCGGGCGCACACACTCGTCTCAGAGCCATGCGCTTTGTTTTTGAAAAAAAAATACTGCCAAATGGTGGTCATGTCTCACGTGTGACGTGACTTGATGCGCTCGTTCGCCACCGCTGCAAGCTCGAAGCACTCTAACGCAGTGCCTCCAAATACCATTCACCGATTTTCTTGAGCAGAACTTTAAATAAATGTTTTGTTCACTCTCTCTACACGCAAGACTATCGTCTTTCGACGACATTTTCATATTAAATGCAGATACGGGGCCAATTTTTCTATCTGGTGTTCTGTAACGCGAACTGACATCACACAGTAGGCGCGTCTCCAGCATTTCACTTCAATTAAAATGAGAGCGCTGCGGCTGGCTTTGAATCCTTGACCGTCAGGTCTGTGACCGAGCTGCGTAACCGATGCTCCGCCACGGCGGAGACGCGTTCAGATGTTGGTCACATGCGTGTTACCATGTAAGAAAACAGAACGGCGGGAATAGCGTAGCGCATCTAATCGAGGCGCCCTACGAGCACGGTACAGCAGCGCGACTGAGCCAGGCCCCGAAACCTCAGAGCTATAGTTTCGGTTTCAAAGAACAAGCGCGCGCTCGTAGCGGTTGCCGGGCATCCTAAGATCCGGTCGAACAGGGTCAGTTTGATATGAATGTTCGCTTATATTGGCTTTCACAGCTTTTAATATTACCCCAGTAAAAAACTTCTTTTTGTTCATATGCTTTTTCTCATTTTTTATTTAGTGAGTCTTCATTCAGCCGAAATGAGGGAAGTGATTGACTTGCGTTCGTAGCGCTTGCCTCCGCTCGTTCTTGCTTCTCACTCAGCAATAATAGAAGTTGTATCGCGCTCTGTTATCTCGCTCAGTTGTCGTGTCAACTGCGGGAAAGATAGAGAGAGAAAGTTGTGGCGGGCAGACAACGGAAGCCGCAGTGAGCTACGCCGAACGAGTCAACCATTCATTCGTCGAGGATGGCTTAATTGGGCAACACACGTTTTCCGCGGGTCTGCGGTTTGCTATGCCGAGGATTTCTAGTTACGCGAAGGTTATTCAGCGTTTTCTAAAAGCAACGGGTGAGCACAAGAATTTGGACCCATTATTGGAGCAGGTGTTGATTTTGCATGAATTCGTATGAGTAAACCCAGTTCTGTGCAAGTATGACTGGACTGACAGAAGTGCAGTGTCGCTTGATTAATTGGTGAAGACGGCAGCCAAGCTCCTGTCGAGAAATTGAAAGGCTTGAATTCGAGTTGGCTCGGCTACACAGTTTAGGTTTCTTTCACTTTTGGTGTGTAGTTTAAAGGATGTCAAGTAATAATAGGCTGTTTCTTGCTCTTCGAATTTTTGTAGCCATGGTTTCAAAATTTGTAAGCCTTTACTCCTATTCGTGTCACTCAAATACACGTGATGGGCTAAATGCTTCTAAAAATTATTACAGAGATTGTCGATGGAGCCAACCTTTTGACAAGTGAACTTTTATTCGTCAATGCAACGCTGATGCCCTGACGGGAACAAGTCAACTTAACGAAACAATGTTTTCAGTTACGTTTTTTTCTCGAAAAACTTCTGATCGCTTCAAGCGTCACCATGCCTCTGAACTTCAGTCTCGTTTTGTACTCAAGTTCTGGAAGAAAACTATTCTCTCCGTCATAACAAACGTGATTGAGTCAATTACGACGTGTCCTCCTCGCGATTGTTGATAATTTTCGCATTAGTTCGAATATTTTGGCTTTAACGTTTGCTCAGTATGTCCTTATTTCTGTTGTAAATAAAGCGGCTTTTATCGATTGACACTTTCGTACTACGTGCATATAATTTTTATACGACACATGCTATAAAAAGTTCATAATATTGGTGCCGATCAAGTTTTGTCTTCGTAAGAAATCAGTCGTCTTAACTTCCGCCTCTTCATAAAACACTATAACAAACTAAAAAAAGATTAACAAAATTTTATGGCCGCATTGCCCAAGCGGCCAGTGGACTTGAAAGAAGGCACGAGCGCATTCGGCTTGCACGGGAAGTGTAAAAGAAGGGCTTCTGC
The DNA here is from genome assembly GCA_013436015.1 of Rhipicephalus annulatus. Taxonomy (NCBI): domain Eukaryota; kingdom Metazoa; phylum Arthropoda; class Arachnida; order Ixodida; family Ixodidae; genus Rhipicephalus; species Rhipicephalus annulatus. The sequence goes on from WOVY01000153.1 coordinate 807,645, forward strand.
GGCAACCCTCCTCCTCACAATTTTTTGTCCTTTCTCTCTACTTGGGGACCTCACTAATGACGTCATGAAAAAAATTTTCTGTTCGCCATTTATTTCTAGTAGGATATCCGGCAACCACCATGGGCAAAAGCTGCGCTTCCGTTGTCGAGAGCGAATGCACGGAAAGTAAAGGCAGTTTCCACCCCGTGACTGAGCTGTGAAACAGCACGAAAGCGTGATGGCAGTGAGCGAATGGCATCGATTGTTCAGTATTATAAAAGTTTTTTTTTCCTTTTAAACTTGCCATCAAATAAAGTTTGCGGCATACTATATAGCGAACTATAAGCTCTCTAAACTTATCTTCGATCACTGGCATATCATGTCGAATTTATTCAAAAATAAAATCCGCGCAACCTCAGAAGTAGAAGATTAGGAAACCTTTACTTTCCTTTTTTCTCCTTCTTTATTTTTCTTTCTTTCTGGGAAACGGTAGAATACGTGAAAGGAAAGTTCCCGCCACCATGTTTTTTCTCTGCTGAAGCGTTGAGAGTCACGAAAACGACACCCAAAATGTCTGCTTATCACCTGTATTCGAGCGCTTTCACCATTTGATCGAAAACGCAAGAAGAAAAAAGCACTGATATATTCGCGTGCGATTCCTTTAACACGGTTTGAGTGCAGTCGCGTTTCGGCGGGTGAATAAGTTTCCCGGGAGCACGCAATAGTGAGCTTTGACGGATCTGATTGTGGCGTGCTGAAACAAAGAGCCTCACCGTGAGCTTCTACACGATCATGTCGCACATCAAGCGCTCACGGGTTCGACCGTGCCGTGGTATAGACTGAAGGGCTCGCTGTTTCTCACTGACCAGGCGTGACTAACCGTGTGCTTGGTAAAACTGTGATCGCATCGACTCCAATACTCTATAAAAGTTAGCAGCAGAAATCAGAATGGAAATCGTGACGTTTCGTCCTTTATACCAAAGTAAAAGGCTTTTATTTTAGTGCAAGTTTGGTGCGAGAAAATGAAATGGAATAAATGAATGATAATGGCATCGATCTCTTCTGGCAAACACGCGTAATGTAATTCGAAAAACTTCGCACTTATCGTTATTTGGCAGTCCCATGTTTATATCTTGGCTTCGACTGCTTTCGTAGAATGGAATAGATGCAAAGGAGATTATGAACATTCATTGTGACCCATAGGGCTATTGTGACCCTCCGGCTATAGCGTGCCGCCGCCCTGCACGAGAGCACGTGTTCGACTCCCGCTGTGATTGGCCAGTCACTTCGATAAATAAATGGGCGTCGGTTTGTGATTTTATTGAAACTTCCTCGTTAACAAGGGTAGATATAACCGCCAAGATTGTTGCGATAATTTTCGTAATTATTACAAAGGGGGCTTCAAAATAGGCGAAAGAAACGTTTCTGTGAATATGCAAGCGAATTGGAACCACGCCATCTTCGGCTGCGTTGAAAAACCGTGTCGTACTTCATTATGTCAAGCTTCCAAATCTCATTCTGTTCAATGAACTTCAGTTGTTAGTGCAGTGCTGTCCCGTCAGCTCCCTATTTCCTGTGTCCCCGTTTTTTTGTGCAATTTAAAACCTTTGGCTATTAAACGTGAATTAAGTGCTCGTTCCTACAGGTCCAACATGTTCGACACATAGTACACACACAGAACACCCATGTGAACATATATCCTGTGCACTGGATTTTATATAATAACTCACTACAATACATAAAAGGTCAAAATATCGAGGCAATAATTTATGGGGTTTTACGTGCCACAACGCTGAATAATACTAAAGCACGTCGTATCGGGTGACTCCGGATAAACTTTGGCCACCTGGAACTATATAACCTGCACTCTAAAAAAATATCGAGTAAAAAGGGTGTCTTTTTGTTCCACAACAATAATAGTCATCAGGCTTGCGTGCGCTTGCTTTCTTGAAAACTCGGCGCCGGCCACTCTCCTATCGAGAATGCAATGTAACCTCGATAATAAGCATGTCGATCGTGGCCGGAATGTACCCGGCGCAGGGCGATAGCGCAACGATGCAACGCAATATAGATGACGATTATTATTGTGGGACTAAAAGACACCCTTTTTACTCGCTTTTTTTTTTAGAGTAAGCATGAGTTGATACAGCATTTCACCGTCGCCAAAATGTAGTAGCGGTTGCGAAAACGAACAGAACTCTCACACACAAGTTAAGCAGCGCGCAACCATTGCCTGCTACTGTACATTAGCGGGGGTTCATACAGTGAGTCAAGAGATACCCAAAGAAATATGCGCTATTTCTCCGCCATTTGTCGCCAGTATTGGTGGGAATGTGTATGCATGGTAAAGCAATACTTCGTTAAAAGATACTTAGGCTGTTGACACAATGCTTTGGTGTAGAAATTACACTACTCGGCTACTGTCCCGAACGTGACTGGTTGGATCCCGGCAACGGCAGTCCCATTTTGATGGAGGAGGAGGAGGAGGAGGAGGAGGAGGAGGAAAAGAGGCCCATTCGCGATGTCAGCACATGTTGAAGGAACACTGACACAAAGATTTTGATCCTTGCTTGTTTTTTCTTCAATTGGTGAGCCACTTATCACAATTGAAAACCTCGTTTGTAAGGGTGCGCTACGGTTACTTATTTGGAGGCTTTATTAGGGCACCCAGTTTCTGTTTCGCTGTCAAAGAGCTCCGACCTAGGCAGGAGCAGGTGCGACAACAAGGTAAATACAGATGGCCACGTGACCACGCAAAACTGTGACGTACGCTGCACACGTGAGACCATGTGCGAGAGGGTGCCGCGCTGACAGCCAGCACAAGCAAAGCCGCAAGCACGGAGGAGGAAATTGCAGGTAGCACCAGCCAACACAAACTCGTGACGTAAGTTTGTTTATATTGCCCCTGCGTTGATGTCGGCGTCATCAGGGGCTCCGCTTCTCGCTTAGTTGCGCAATTTGGAGATTGAAATTGATATAAAAATGTTTTAGAATATATTTGCCTTTGATACTTCGTATATGCTCTGTATGTCTCCACATAAATATATTTCGCTCATTATCTCACCTATACGAAATTTTGTGTCAGAGCTCCTTTAAAGAACACCAGGTGGTTCAAATTTCCGGGACTCTCCACTACGGCGTCCCACATAATAATATTGTGGTTTTGGGATGTAAAAGCCCAGATATTTATATAGTAATCTAATAACATGATACATTTATTTGCTTTCTGCACTACACAGGACGGCTTTCTGCTCTCCCATAGTAGAGTGCATCGTACTCTAAATCGTTAACAACTTTTTCTAAACACATTATTATTCCCGTGATAGTTGAAGTCATTCCTTGTGGCAATAACGCTCACCAGGAAATGTTTGCAAGGAAAGCGCAGATGCACTAAACTGCATGGAAGTTCAGTGATGCACTTTCCTACTAATTGGAAAACATGCTTGCTAATTATTTCTTGAAGAGCACCTTTGCTACCAACCCGAAGGTTGCAAGTCGCGGCGTTCGCATTTTGATGGAGCCAAAATGCTATACCACTGAATAGAATGGTCAAGGTAGGGGACAGTTGATTATACGTAGCATATAGCAGTTGGTTCAGCAGCCGATATGTCTGGGTATAGCACGCGAGCAGCTGGCCTTGCTTTGCGGTGCGACATCTTGTGGCCGTTGCGGGTTGCGACGTCACGTGCGCAGAGGCATGCTCGGCCTCCCAGACAGGCAGACACGCTCTGCATAATGGTCAACTTCGGAAGGTGTGCTCGTTTAACCGAAGATCTGCGCTCGCTGAGGGCCTTTTCGTTCTATCTATTTCGTAAGACAAGGTGCGGTTCGACTGATAACACACGCATGCATAAACGACGCACTCTTTGTGGCTGTTTCAATTTTGTGGCCGTCTACAATTATTTTACGTCGCTGTTGGAATTCTCATATCTTCATATAACCACGTGCCCCGAAACAGCCACAAAGCACGCATTGTCGATGCAGGAGCGTTTGATCAGTCGAAGCGCACTTTTTCTTATGAAATAGATGTGACGAAAGCGTCCCGAGGGAGCTTGGATCTTCTGCTAAGCAAGTACACCTTCCAATGTTGTCACCCGTACAGAAGAGGCCTGCATATTTGTAAGGCCGCGCATGCTCCTGCGCACGCGACGTTACAACCCGCAACGGCGACAAGACGTCGCGCGGCCGAGCAAGGCCGGCCACTAGCGCGCTATTGGCCGCGAGGGCCTCCTCTAGAGAGACCAGCTGCGATATTTGTGACGTCACAGATAGGATGCGTAATTGTGGAATACGGCTGCTTTCGCGACACCACTTGCATCGTCCCCAGTGGCTGCACTGGTTTTTAGTAGCCGTTTCACGATGCAACTTAGACACGAGAGTGCCAACGGGGGCACCGATTCGTTGTTTGCTTGTTCAGGCCTTACCGCTTCTTTAAACACTGAGCTTCGAAACAAAGGAAAGTATGCACGGTGTCCACAGCAAAATTGCAGGAAATGTGGGGTTCTAGAAGACAAAGTCAAACTGCCATGCTATTGATGACGTCATCACATAGGTGGCGCCACGGTATGTCCTCGAGGCCAATACATATACGTGGTCGTGGCTGTATATATGTCAATCAGCACACAACTGCGCGAGGATAACTATAAATTCAAGCAGCTGACTGACGCCGGAAACATGGCTACTCATTGCAGCAGGTTTCTGTGTCATCCGAAATTGTATTTCACCAGGATTATATCATAATTTAACATTCGAAAGAAAGAAGAATCCTCGAAGCTATCAGAATTAACCACGCCGGTTTTCATATCTGTGTTAGCGCCTCTTCGCTATCATTACCACAAGCGGAGGTGTCGTTCATTAAGAGCACAGAAGGTAATAGACCTCAATGCACGTGGTTGAGAAATTGCTGGTAGTATCTTTCTTCACGTCTTTCTTGCCCGTATGGAGTGATTTACGTTGTTTTTTCGCCTCTTTTCTTTGGGTGTATATAGTTAGTCATGGTCCTGCAAAAAAAAAAAACAAGGCTGATCCTTCTTTCCAGGCATCGGATAACACAAAAGTGAAACATGTATTCACAGAGGTAGTTGAGCGTTGATTGTGCATTGTTTCGCCACAACGGTGAAGGAATGAATACTACAGTGAAAAATTGCAAAGTCTCGCGAAAAACGCAAGCAGCGCGGAACTTACAGTGCGCACTTGAAGCACTGAGCACGGATCAAATGAGCATATAACGGACTTGCGCGGACTAATGTCGAAGCTCCACACCTAAAGCGCGCTGTTCACGCTTAAAGGAAGACGCACGAATCAACTTCACAAGTATACACAGGGCACAAGTATACACAAGTGGGAACAACTGTCTCAATTCTAACTTCTTCATGTGCGATCAGCGTGCTCCTGTAGTAAACGCGGCCGTGGCAGCGAGCGAAGTGTCCTACATGCTCTCCCGAATCACGAGACTTATAAGCGCTCGCCGGAGAGACCGTCCTCGATGGAGGCCCGCGTTCATCGAAACACAAGAAGTGGCGACTTTGAGAGCCAGCCCAACGCGACATGGTTGCGCCATCACGCTACTGATGACGAAAACACGGGAAAGTTCCTGAGCTCTGAGGACAGCCAAATGGTATATGGTACGTATAAAGTGCTTGCCGTTAGTTCTCCTGTCAACGTACGCTTTTTGGCATAACGGTTAGCGCCAGGCGCTGCAATTTGGGAGGTCAGTGTACGCATCGCTCCACGACAGAATCGTTGGTTCACGTCTTTTTTGCAATTCAATAGTATGTAACTTACTACGTCATATCCGTAACGAAAATACGTCAGCGGAATCCTGGTGGATCCCGCATAGAACACTTTCGTGTTAAAAAAAAGAGTTCGCGCTTGTGTTCTTCTGTGTCGTTCTATCTATACGTCGCTTTCCTGTCCCAGTCACACGCTGAATGTTTGCGCTTTGTGGATGCGAGGACTGTGCGGTGTCACTGCGTGTTAAAACACATTAAATTAATGAAATGGCTGAAGCCTTCCGGTTGAACATGCCTCACGACACGTCATGTTTTTCGCACGTAAATCTCCGGATATTATAATTCTCCACAGAAACGATGCTAGAGATTCAATCGAAGGCACAAAGGTTGAAATATGACTTTTTCTACGATATATATTATGAAAAATGACGGAATTTCGCTGCACTCAGATAGGGCTAGATATGTACAAACGCCACAGCGACGAGGTCTCCGCATGTATGCGTTCCCTGCGGGCCACCCTCCTTCACCGTAATGGGTACCGATGCAGGGCCTGGTATTGAAGCGCTTAATTCGGAAACAAGGCTGTTCCGCCACGAGCTTACTTTTCCTGGTACTGAGCTTTTGGAGAGCTCTTTGCGACAGGGAGCTTTGCTGCCGCTGGTCGACTGCTGTTACCCTTCTTTTGAGCCTGCGTGCGCAATCTTGGTAAAGAACCCCATGGGGTCGTAATTTGCGGAGCCCTCCACTATATGGCGTCTCTCATAATCGTATTGTAGTTTTGGAACGTTAAACCACACATATCAATCAATCAGCCTACGCAATCCTTTGGCGAGTGGCGGTGATGAGTGCGGTGTACATATTGAAAAAAAAATTGGCAGCATATCCACGGAGTGAATGATGGATAGCGGGGCGAAGAATTCGTCCGTCCATTCGTTCTTGTTTCCGTTCATGCATGCGTGCGTCTGTGTAGCTGCCCGTGCGTCCATCCGCCCGTCCGTGCGTGCGTCTGTTCGTGCGTCCACACCTCTGTCCGTCGCTGCTTTCGTCCATGCATCCGCTCCTGCGTCCATCCATGCGTCCACCCGTCCGTGCAGCCACCCGTGCGTCCATCCATGCATCTGTCTGTGTGTCCGTTCGTCCACCTATTCAACACTCCAAGTACCACCATCTCCCATCTTTTCATCATATATTCCTCATATAAAAGCACCGCCATCCAGCGGACATTCAAAGGACTGAATGAGAGGAGGCACACGCACACTTTCTTACGGCTTGCGCTACGTGTCTACTTCCCACCTTTGAACACCTCGAGTTCATGGTATATACTAGTTCACTGTATTCATGGCACTGCAGCCCAACGCTCGCTAAACCTTTTTTAAAAACCTATGAGGTTACGCCCAGCGAGTATAACAAAGCAGCCCTTTCTTCTCTTCTGTGCGTTGTTGAAAAATAAAAAAATTCGCAGCGTACGCGTTAACTAAAAGCCAAATTCTCCTGTCTCTCATTCCCCCTTAGCAGCCATTGGTATGTACAATCAGCACTATCTTTTATTGTTCAACAACGCACAGAAGAAATCTCTCTCCGGCACCACCTTGGAAATCAAAATGTTAAACTTGTTACACACTACTTCAATGGCTACGAGGCGCGAACGGGTGCCGCTATTAGGAGCTTCGCCCCTTAAAGAATAGAAAACAGTTCTCGCTTACATAATGAGAGTACGCCATGCTTGTCTGCTCAAGTAAGAAGTGGTGGAAAACGTATGCTGGCACTCTGTGCAATCATGTCAGCAATATTTCCCCTTTTTTCTTAGGGGTGAAGCTCCTAAAGGCGTGAGTCTGTCCATCCCTTGTATGTTGTTGTTCATGTTGCATTGGTGGCACTCGTCCACAGAGGAGGATTGGCCAAGAAACCGGGGGGCAGGATCTTCGGTTAGTTCGTTATGTAATGTACGTGACCGTTTGTAGGTACACTTTTGCAAACTGCCCACTACTTCGTCCTTGCAAACACTCCTATACCCCCCATCACAGATCCACCATTTCTCCGACAATAAAGCTGTTATGATGAAAAGGGAATGGAAACGACGTGTAGCTACCACTTGTGTAGTCGCGTCTTTCACAATGCTGTGACGATATTGGAGGATGGTTCACGGTTCAGCGATGAAACCTTCCAGTGTGACGCCCCTCTCATTCTCGTTCACTCATTAAAAAGAATATAACCTCTCTTCTGTATTTATATAATATAGCCCTGCACGGGCTATACGCTCATCCAGAGATCGCTATTTTAAGACGCTGCTGCCAAACTTCATAAAAACTGACCCGACTAAATTCTGGAACTACATTGGTGACAGAAAGAACCCTCTCACCGAAATGGCAATTGATAGCGTGATTGTAACCGATCAAAGAAAGATTGCTGATCATCCTAATGCGTATTTTCAAAGTGTTTTTTCCGGCTCTAGTGTTTATGTTCCAAACGGTAGAGTGTTCGACCCATGCGAAGTCTCTTTCGTGTCTTATTCTGGTGTTTTTTTGATGCTTCTGAATCTTAATTCTAAAAAGTCCTGTGGACCTGATAATCTCCCAAATGTGTTCCTAAGAAGATATGCCGAACATGTCGTTAAATTCCTGCATGAAATCTTCCGTGTTTCATTGTTGTCATCAAAGCTACCATGTGACTGGAAAGCCGCACGCATAAGTCCTGTATTTAAGAAAGGTGATCGCTTGTCGCCTCAAAATTACCGACCCATATCCTTGACCTCACCTGCTGCAAATTAATAGAACACATAATTGCTACACAAATTGGAAATTTTTTGACTCAACATTCAATCCTGACCAATTTTCAACACGGCTTTAGAAAGGGATATTCGACAGTGACGCAACTAGTTACAATAATTCACTCATTTGCACTTAACCTGGATAAGAATAGGCAAACTGACATAATATTTTTGGATATCAGTAAGGCATTCGACAGGGTTCCACACGACAAATTTATCTTGAAACTTAAACGTATTGGTCTTCCCGAAATCCTTGTAAACTGGATTGCTGACTATCTAAATAACCGTGAACAGTTTGTTGCTATTAATGACCAGCGTTCGCAGTCTCTACAGGTCACATCAGGTGTACCCCAAGGAAGCGTCCTAGGGCCATTGCTTTTTCTTTTATACATAAATGATATTGTAAATGTCATCACCCCTTCTGTACAAATTAGATTATTTGCAGACGATTGTGTTTTGTTCCGGAATATTAACTCTTTAGATGATCAAAATGAACTTAACTCAATCCTTCATAATATTCATCAGTGGTGCAATGAGTGAGGAATGATCCTTAATGCAGAAAAGAGTGTCTGCATGCGTTTGACACGTAAGAAAGTTTCACTAAATAATACGTACCAGCTTGGGTCTTCAACTATTAGTGTGGTTACAAGCTACAAATATTTGGGCCTAACTATAACTAGTAATTTGTCTTGGAACATGCATGTAGACAACATATGTTCAGCTGCCTTTCGGAAACTTGGTTTTCTAAGACATAAACTGCGTACCTGTCCTGCCAATGTAAAGCTTCTTAGTTATTATTGTTTTATACGACCTAAACTGGAATACGCCAGCATTGTATGGGACCCTTAGACTAAGCTTAATATTAACAAACATGAGCGGGTTCAAAGGAAAGCTGTTCGGTTTATATACTCAAAATACTTACCGTCGGATTCACCTTCCGCGCTGATGTCTGCAAACGACATTCAGACCCTTGAATCCCGCAGACGCGAACAACGGCTGGATTTCCTTCAATTATTACGTAATCAAAAACTCGCAATCGATTCATCGCCTTACTTATCTTTTCTGTCAACAAGGAACACACGACATCATCATCCCAATTTGCTAACCCCATTTTTTGCGAGAACCGATGCCTTTATGTATTCTTTTTTTCCGCGAACAGTGTCGGACTGGAACAAGTTATGCGAACCTCATTCATTGTAACGTATTTGTAACGTATTATAAAGTATGAGGTATGCAATGTATTGTCGTTGTTTGGCGTAAGTTACTACTTGTGTTGTGGAACATAGTGTAATGTAGTGTTGTAGAACCGGGTGTGTTGTTGCTTTGCATATTGAAGTTTATTGTAGTGTATAGAGCGAAGCGTGATGTTGTTACATAACGAAGTGTATTGTAGCGTGTAAAACAAAGTGTGTTTTTTGTATGATGTACGTCATTACGTCTGTGGCATGCGTGACGTGCCCTTCCTGCATGGACCGCTTAGTGTCCGCAGTATTTATTAAATAAAAAAATTAAAAAAACGCAGATCAAATGTAGATAATTTGAGTAACCGTAATCACAGATAATAATATGAATATACGAAGAACAAAAAGGGCGTAATAAAAGTTTTAGCGAACCAACGAGTGCTGTATTAAGTGCCTGGACGTCCATTATAGGAAAATGTTCATTTCAGAAGCGAGTGCGAAAAGTCGGCACGAATATCTCCAAAGCACGCGATGTCTTGATGGAATGATGGACGGTGCTTACCGAGAACTGAAACTTCGATAACATGTATAATGGCTCTAGCTTTGAAAACGAAAGAAGATAATGAACGCTCCTTTTTTTTTACTCCCTTGTGAAGCGTTCAAATGTATGTACACGCAGCTAACGAATCTGAGATTACTTTGTATTTTTGATAATCTAAAATTACACATACCAAGACGCTTAGCTCAGTGAGTGTAGAAGGAAAGGAAGTCAGAAGTCACGCGTAATGCAGCCTGTATCGAATATCCAAGACTGTTTGTTATCGAAAGGGCCCATTAGCACTCAGCGTAAAAAACGGTACAAGTTGATGTTTCATGGAAAAGTGCCTTGTGCGTCCCTCGTGAAGGCACAAGTTCTCATTTTGCTTTGTGAGGCAATGTTTTTGTGAAGCAGGTCCAGAACACTTGCATGCCCCGGCGAATTTCTGGTTTTTCTCTCTCTTCCTGCCTCTCAATCTTTTTCGCTTTCTTTTGTTTACCTTGCGTGCCGTGCTGAATGACCAATGTTAGCGGTGACGTCCACAGTCATAAACATGCCTTAGCCAATCACAAATAATGAAATTGATCGAAAACTCATTATGTCCTTTTAAACAAAGTACCCGCGCATTCGCATGAGGATATACATGCGTATGCGTACGTAGATTCACATCAGTGGATGCCTGTACCCTGGCGCTGACCTGTGAACGTATACGCCGGCTTCGGGACATGTATGCAGGAACGTGCATGAAAACCTGATAAGGAAGTGTTTTCGCCCATCAGTGATTTGAATTTCGAAACCTTAAGTTTTGAATTTGAATTTTGAATTTGAAAATTATTGTGCACTAAACTAAAGCAATGTGCAACAGTCTCTGCAGAAAACAGCACTTAGCGATAGGTGAAGCCGGTGGAAGTTGTGAAGGAATATGCCTACTTAGGACCGGTAGTAGCCGCAGAGCCTAACCATGAGAGCGAAATAACTGGAAGAATAAGGATGAGGTGGATCACATTCGGCAACCATTGTTAAATCGAGAATGATAATCTGCCACTAACACTCAAGAGGAAGGTATATAACAGCTGCATCTTGCCTTGTAAGCCTCCTGGTTTCTGCTTCGTAGTTAAGTACCTACGGAGCAGAAACCAGAAGGGTTACAAAGAGTGTTCAACTGAAATTCAGGATGACGCAGTGAGCGATTTAAAGGAAAATGATAGGTGCAACTTTAAGAGACAAGAAAAGAGCAGAAACCAGTGTTAAGGATAATATAGCTGAAATCAACAAGAAGAAGCGGACATAGGTCGGGCACGTAGCACGTAGGCGGGATAACCGCTGGTCATTAAGGGAAACTGACTGAATTCCCAGGGAAGGCAAACGCACGAAGAGGAGACAGTTAGGTGAGCCGATGAGAATAAAAAGTTCGCTGGTATAACGTGGCAACGGAAAGCACTAGACCGGGTTGATTGGCGGATCATGGGAGACACCTTCTCTCTGCAGGGGACGTAGTCAGGCTGATGATGACGATGAATTGAATTTGTGTGCACATGGTAGAATTTATAGTAAAAAACCGCAACTTTCATTTGCAACGGAAAGATGTTGATGTAGAACGTTCGAAGAAGTCGTTTCTATATTTAAAATCGTTGCAGAGCTGACGACTAAAAAAAATAAATAACTGCATTACCATTATATATGTATGGGTCACGTAGGAAGGAAACGTGAAGTCATAACGTGGTCAGTGGTATTAGATTGCGTGGCGGATGTAACGTCATAGTTTTATCGTTCGTGAAGCATAATTCGGACTGGGGGCCAAAGCATTTACGCGGCTGCAGCAACAGCGCCTGCAATGGTTTCGTTAAACACAGCTTGCGGCAAATTGGACAAGGTTTAGGGGCGAAGCTCCTTCGGGTGTGGGTTGTTCCCTCGTAGTGATAGTATAATGTAGCAATAGCCACTTCTAGTTAGTTTTCAGAATTTCTCACTAGATGGCTTTGTGTGCATATGTCTTCAGAAATAATATCACTACATGGAATTAGTTGTTTTCATATAGAAATTCTCACCATATCCCCGGAGTGAACAATGATGAGTGGGGTGAAGCGACAGACGCTTCAGCCTACTGAAGCGACATACGCTTCAGCCCACTTAAGACAGACAGACAGACGTATCACCCCACTGATCATCATTTACTCCGTGAATATTCTGTGAATTTTCACACTGCAGGCCTGTTGCCGGTTCGCGCCAGTCATCATTTGCAGTTTTTTTTTTCAGCTCAGTAAACATGTGTCCTTGTCATCACTGGTACTTTTATGCCCACCAGACAAATCACTCCACCATCTAAGAACGGCCATGCACCATTAACCACTGATTTATGCCAACGATTACTACAGTAGGTTAGCTCAGCTCGGTGTTTTTGTTTGTACATCAGGTTTATATGACTCAAGCGAAGCAATAATACAATGAAATACACTGCGTGCCAGAGACCTGACATGATGTCTGATGTACAACAGTAATTTATTCTCCTGCTAGCTCAATATCTCCCCCTCTTGTCTAAGGACCGGTTTTTCATTTGAGAAAAGGTGGCAATCCTAAAGAGCTACAGCACCAGCAAAGTACCCACAATGCCTCACAGCTGTGTAGCGGGTACCATAGTTCTCCCCCGTATGACAAATACTGGCATAGGAAGGGGGGGGGGGTTATTCCCAATTGCTCAGAAGTTACGATATATAATGACATATTGATTATCTATAGCAAAAGTACTTGTATTCGTTGTCTCAAGAGAGTTTACACCAGGCTCTAAAAAGATTGCTCTGTCAGGTTTTGCTGTGTCGGTGATACGTGTGTACAGCGCAGACCTGCGAAATTTGAAGTAACAGTGATGTCGGACATATCATTATCGAAGCCACCGTGTTAATAACAACGGCACTTGCAAACAAAAAAGATTCACGATTTATGCCCAGCGCTAACGCACACGCGCAGCTCTTTGATTATTTGATGCTTTGTATTGTTGTGTCAGAGTATAATAACATTAATTACCACATTCCGTGCTATTTCGCTTCCGTTTTGCATTATTCATACGACTTCGCCGTAAATCTCTCGTCGTTTTCCTTCTGCGTTTTAGCGGAATACAGCGTCAGGTCATTTTAGCGCCGCAGGATCGTGCCGCTTGCATCATTCAACCGTGCAAGCTTGCGACATACCCGCGTTGCCTTGAATTCCGCCACATGGCACCCTTTCGTGGTATGATGTCATCCATCCTGTCGCTCGAAACCCTAGCCTACATTTACCAAGGCTGTACGTGAGCGACGGTGCACAGTGGTTAGCTGTAGCCGCGTTAACGTAAATGGCATAATGTACTATTCTCGAGCGCATCACGTCCATTGCAAGGGTGGTAATGCATTTCAGAGGTTACATTGTATTAGTGTACCAGGGTAGCTTATACACAGCCTGGTATGTGCACATCTGCGTATTGCATTACTTAGCATGACTTGGTAAGTTTAATTGCGTAACTCGGCTACTGGCTGACTTATCGAACCAAAAAATAGAGCTAAAATTTATACAGCTGTTAATGTGTACGTACTCTCATCTATTCAAAGGCAAAACGTGCTTGCACAAACAGTTCCCAGCTCGATTAGTGCCATTAGAGATGTGTCAAACGCAGTTGTGGTCATGTACTTTTACTCGCTCGCGACCCGCCACGGTGGTCAGGTGGTTGGTGATCTGCTGCTGATCCACCGATCGCGGGATCGAATCTCGGCTGCGGCGGCCACATTTTCGATGAAGGTGCAAAATGCTTGAGACCCGTGTGCTTAGATTTAGGTGCACGGTAAATAAACTACAGGTTGTCGAAATTGCCGGCGCCCTCCACTTCGGCATCTCTCATAATCATATCATCGTTTTGGGACGTTAAACGTCAACAGTTCTAAATTACCGAACGAACGTGCGACTCATGGGTCAGTCAGACATCGTTGTCTAGAACGGAAAAGCAGTTTGCTTTTATACTTAGCACGTGTTCTGTGATTTTTGCGCACTTTTATTGTCTTTCATTCCTCTTCTTTTCTTGGATTCTCTTTCCCAGGGTGCGCACAGGTCGTTGAAATCCTTGAGGCCGTTGTAATTAGTTGTCTTTTTTTTTTTGAGGATCATGTACTTACATTCGGGTGCACGTTAAAGAACCCCAGGTGGTGCAAATTCGCGAAGCCCTTCACTGCGGCGTCTTTCTTAATCTTATCATGGTGTGGGGAGGCTGAACCGCGACAATTATTATTATTGACATTCCAATCACGCTCTTGCTCCAACGTGACTTAGGCAAACGGAAGTTATTCGGTGCCGTGAATTATAAGCGGTGACGTTTTCTTCGCAGTTTGAATTACTCGCACATTTTTTGTTCATGGAGCCTTTCCCTTTATATCGCGACGAATGCGGAACTTATTAGAATGAAATTCGTAGAGCGTATGTATAATGGCCCGTCGCCTACCTGGCTTACGACCACGGATGGCGCTCAGAATTCTCCAATTCCGCAGTGTGCGTGCGATTTCACGGCAGAGCTGTTATAGTCTATGTTGTCGTGGATAGAAAATGAGCTGTCATAGTAGATGTTTGCCGTGTGTCGTCAATCGAAAATAATTATCAGCATGAACCGCCACGCACTCAATAAGCGCTTCCAAGAGCTCCGTACCGACAATTAGCTAGACGCGGCGACGCGTGGCCCGTTTATAGATGGCGACCGCCTGTCTCTTCCCTTATAAATTTTTGCATGACCAGTGCGATGAGTGCTGGTATTTGCGCAATTTCTGTGGTGAGTAGGGGGGGAGGAGGCACGCGCTCCATTATATAAGAGACAGAAAGCGAAAGAAGAGAGAGAAAGAAAAGCAGAGAAACAAATAGCTCTAAAAGAGCTAGAAATACACTGACAAAAGTATATTTAAAAAAAAGGTAGCAAATAGAGCCAGCAGACATTTAATGCAGCTGGACGCACTCTGCGGGCTTGCGCTTACCCTCGTTCTTTTGGAAACCCGGCTTTGTCGTATATGGCGTCGACGTACAAGAAACGTCGCCGCTCGCACACGTCAGTTAAGGAATTCGGCTGCCGTCCGTATAAATTCTGAATGGGGTTTCGCGTCAGGATTACTGAAACGTTTCGATGCTGAACTCTGTAACGACTGAATCTAAACGATAATTCTGAAATTAAGAGCTTCTGGGACTAGATATCGTTTCAACACACGTCGACCACATGGTATGTCTCACAATGGCGACAGGTCACGATTGTAGGGTCCCGTGTCTATGGCCTTGTATCGAGGGCTGCGCGGAGTTTCGGCGCCATGATCTACGCCACAGGCGGCACTACTAGCAGGAGTGGACATTTTCCCGCTTTCTAAAACTAGGCTATGTCAGCTTTTCATAAATCTTCATTCACTTCCATGGCAGCTCTGACCGATTGTGTATACGCTCATCTACGCAGTTAAACACTCCCTCCATTATTAATGTATGCTTGCATGAACTCTGAGTGTGCAATGGTTCTTGTACGATGCATGAATTGCATAAAGGTGGCCTGTTCAGAGTACCAAATAATCTTAGTCTCTAGAGTCGAGTACTTCAGCGTTCTTTACGTCAGCACATCATCATTCCATTCGTGAAAATGTTGAAACAGCTCCGTTCTTTCGCGCCATCTCGCTTTTCTCATTTCGCATTTTATTTTTCTCGCTAAGGTTGTTCATCTGCAGTGTGTATGTGGCAGTCACTCCGCCGAGTGAAGCACAATCGAGAATCCGCCTAAACTGGGCATTCGATGAAGTTATTAATAATAAGCCGGCCGGCTCTTAGTTGCCGGCTTAACGCGCTTGCGTTTTTGATCCGGTAATCCCTCGGGCATTTCGCCGAATTTCTCCTCGGATCGCTTGATTCGGAATTCGGCTGGACGTTCGCAGATCCTGTAATGAGGAGAGAGAGCCCCGGGTTGGGTTCCGCGGCGCAAAGTTTCCTCGAAAACTGGCGAACCCCGGTTAGTCCACATTCGCACGCGACGAGGGACCGGCAGGCGGGGTGTGCTGGGATTAACGACGTGCGCGAACGCCAGGCCGCCCGGTATACGCGTCGGGCGAGACGGTCCAGCGCACTTTCCGTTCGGTGACCTACGCTTCGCGAGCTCCGTTTCTAAGCCACTAATTTAAATTCGAGAATGATACTCTCGCACTGCTGCAGCATTGGACGACGCGAGGGCGGCTCGTTCACCGATCCGCGACCACCGGCGGGTTCTCGTTCGACGTTTCTTCCCGCGAGGGGCGCTCGGGCTATAGGACTCGCGACTGTCCGCGGGCTTCGTGTGAGCGTCCGCGCAGCGGACGCGAGCATCAACTAAAACAATGTGCCGCTTTGAAACAATTTTACCCAATCTCTAAAGAGGAAGCGTCTAGTAGAACGTAAGCGTTGTTACCACGTGGTATACACTCGTAACACTTGAGCAGATCTATAATAGTATTGTCCTTAGGAGTACGCTGCATTCGTATACTCTGGTGCCGCGGTGAGCAGAAGTTGTACGATCGTCATTAATTGCATTTATGGGGCATTAGCCGTGATTTGGCCTCTTTGCTAAATCGATAGCTATATGCTCCCTCTGCGCGATGCGGCGGAACGCTCCGCTTTTCCCGAAATACATTATAGTCTGCACCGTGGCTGCAGTCCACCGTGGCAACACCGTCCGCATGCATAGGCCAGGTCTCGGGCATGATTCAGTGGTCGAATTCACGTGGAACCAGGCTGCTAAAGGTCCATATGCTGTGCGTTTTCAGTGCATGTGAAAGGCGGAAGGGTCGAAATTTTGAGTGTCTTTCTCCGCTACGGCACGCCTTTTTTTATTGATATGATATATATGGAGATGTTGGCGCACAAGTAAGGCGCCGGCTACTCCTTTGGCCCTTGAGTGAAAGCTGGACACATATCTTAAAAGAAAGCATACAAATCAGTGCATGGAAAGCAGAACACTCGAGCACACATATGCAAAAACATACTTACACGCACATATCACAACACAATGACAAGGAAATGTTCGAAAGTTCACAAATGAAGTATCTGTTAATGTCCCTCATTAACATTGGATCCAACCAGCACAAAACAGCAGATCACACGTGTGAAAACCATATCGTGGTTTTGGCATAAAAAACGCCAGACTTTATTCTTAAAAGGAATTTCTAGGGGTTTTCTATTCTACCCAGCCACGCACATGCACGCTATTACGTAATGTTTAATAATCCTGTTTCTGCTTTTGAAACCCCGAGCTCAAACCCAGCCGTTCGAATAGCTCACTCTTTTTTGTTAGTTAGTTAGTCAGTTAGTTAGTTAGTTAGTTAGTTAGTTAGTAGCTTCATGTGCACTACTTCAGTGCACCGCTCCTTAAGTGGCGAATCAAGTATGAGGTGTAGGCGCAACGCTTGACTTTGCAGACGGACAGACAGAAGCGTGATTTTTCGAGTGAAGTATAGCTGCACCATGCTTACGTTTTAAAGAGCACACAAAAACTGAACGGTGGTGTTTTATAGAGAGCGAATGTCACACCAGTTGGTGGCTGTTACGCCGCTGACACCGACACTTCCAGAATGACGCGGCTGTCGAAGTGCGCGCATCCGAAAAGGTTGTTGAATAGGAGAAGCGGAAGCGTTCATTAGCCATGGCGTCACTCGAACCAAACCGAGCGCTTTCGTTGACAACGGTTGGCTGCTGATTATTTTGTGCATTGAAACGGCGTCGTCGGCCTATATAAACTGCATGTGAGAGAACTGAAGTAACCCCATGAAGGGCACCGTGTGTTTGTATCTATGGGGCGAGCAGCCAAGCGGACGCTGCAGTCAAGTGGCGTTCGTAAAAATGTTAATGATGAAAGTCGCCAAATGCGAAGAGGAGGAGCAAAACATAACAAGCGCTTTTTGACACGTAGCTACGTTTGCTCGAACTGACGCCGTTTGTGCCACTGTGCTAACAAAGCGCGACAGTGGACTAAGTTGTACGTCGTTGTTCCTTTTTCTGATCATCCTTTCCAAATGAAGTCGGAAGTGTTACGTGTGAGTGCGCACTATCTTCACAAGTAAATTAACGACATTGATGTCCTTTGACAACGCTTCTCAATAGACCTTTTCAACGGAGGGAAGGATCACCTTCCTTCTGGATTGTTTAACAGGAGTACAAAAGTGACGTCCAAAGCCTTGGCGATACATTCTTGAGGGGTCACGCACGTTCACAACAAGCCAGACAGGATTATGGTGGTGCCCAGGAAGCGTCTGCTGACAGAGTGAGTCCGACAAACTAAAATGAGTAACGAAAAAAAATGACTCAAAATTTTCGACCCATCATATATCAGTCCATCTCGTATTATAGGTTGACCGCGTTCTTATGTAGGGAGAATGGGACGCAGCGGCGCGTTTCTGCAACATATCGCATCTTTCTAAATCAAGCAGGGGAGCTTTCTGTCATGAAATGCAATAGTTAAAAAAGACAGTAGTGAACATTGGCGTTCTTCAGAATGTACCCTCTTTCACGGACTATCATGTCTATCTCTTCTGCCACAATAGAGCAACACGCGAAATAATTAAATGCTCGTCATCATTACAATATTAAACACTATTCCCAAATTTACCCTGCGATGATGTAGCACCCTGCTTCGCTAAAAGCGGGCGAGAGTCCACTAAATATTTATGAACACCGCGACAAATGTTCGCGACAATTCTATGGCAATAACTTTCCTAGTAGCTCCATTGATATGGCACGCTGTTTGAACAAGCGAGTTAACGGGTTTCATTCATGGCCACATTGGCAACGTTCCGACGTAAGCAGATTGAAACAAAAACAACTTTCACGTATTACATGTAACTGCTCGCAAAAAAGTCATATGACCGTTCTGTTTATGCATTTACTTTTCTTTCTTGGCTACAGCAACGCCGTTTCTCAGCCCAAGAGTGTTGCAGCAGAAGATCAAACACTACATTCAAGCAACTCGATTAACATTGAGCCAATCGTATATAAAAAAAATTCGACGACGATCCGGATAACGCTGGCAGCGGACCTACGAAAGCTGCAGACGCACACGTATCTCAACCCCGTGCTGCTTAACAAACTCTTCTCCGATATATGTTTGACAAATACATGCATAATCTGCCGTATTGAGGTTGCCACGTTAACTCGCATGCTCTGGGAT
The DNA here is from genome assembly GCA_013436015.1 of Rhipicephalus annulatus. NCBI lineage: Eukaryota > Metazoa > Arthropoda > Arachnida > Ixodida > Ixodidae > Rhipicephalus > Rhipicephalus annulatus. The sequence continues at coordinate 827,011 of WOVY01000153.1, forward strand.
TGTACCGAAAACCCGCAAGGAGCTAAATCCGGAACCCTTTCACCGCGGTGGGCCGCTGCCTTGCGCAGCTCCAGCCTCGGCGATGAACTCGGGGCCGTCAAGCAGGCCCGCGAAGGGGCGGTAAGAACAGGCAGTGAGGTCTCCACGCGGGAGACCTAAGAACCGTTCGGCGAAAGCTCTGCTTGACTACCGATAAACTTGCTACCAACCAACGATTAAGGTGCTGTCTAATACGAATGCTGAACACAGCTTCGTGTTGGGGCAAGGCCAACAGTGTTTGAAGCTTATGTTCAACCGCTTTTCAACCGAACATCAAACGAAGACGGAAGGATCGGAAATTTGACAGGACAGTGCGCTTAGTTGTTCTGTCCTCGTTTTGTGGGCGCTTAAAAAAACTTTCTCTGTAAATGTTCATTAACTAGCCTATTTCGCCGTCCCGTGTTTAAAGGTTTGGTTTTCCGCAAGTCATGGACTACGCTATAGATAATAACTTTCGTGAATCGAACAGTAACCGCTGCGACATTATTCGTCTTTTTCCGAATGAGCGAAGTACCCGCTAGACATATTTAAGGAATAACGTGCACTGTGTTGATGCTGCGTGTGGCTGATGACGATGAACAATTATTACTCAGCACTTTGCAGTGGGTAGGAAGCGGTACATTACGCACTCATTACACACTTAACATTCTGTGATAGCTGGTTGTAATTTATCTCTTTGGCCACACTCTACTGGGTATGTTATATGTTAACGCGATTCCTTACCCGACATGACGTTTGTATGGTGTATTCTGGCAAATTAGTTTCAAGCACCAGCTTAGCTTTCTGCAAGAATATTACAGGAGGCGCGAGTTCACTCGATGCTGGCACTCACTCGATGTTGGCAGTTTTTTTTCTAACTTTATTTTTCATGACTATTCGTTACGCCAACGAGCGCGACGGCAACGGCGACGTCAACAGCGCGCTAAGCAGAAACGGGCACCTAGAAGCTGCGCGAAAAAAACAAAACAAACTTAATTCTGGAATGCTTTAAAAATGATTTCGTTTATCTCTTTTCGCACTAGCGTAAAGTTAGATTAGAATTGTTCGACGTTGTGAGTGATAGTTTCCAACCATTCTTCAGCTACAACAAAACTTGAACGCTCGTCACTGCCGAGCCTCTTTAAATAGCCAGCTTTGAATACACACCCTTGTGTAAGCAACTACGCAAGCGAGCGCTAGTAATAGGTTCGAATGGGCATGAGCAGCGCCTGCCGCTTGTGCGAACACAAACCGACGCACGCCCGCACATTGGGTGGACGCGGAATCGGGAAAGTTCACTGACAGTTCGGATGTGCGTATACACACGTCCTTTTTCGTACGTCACCACCGTTAATGGCGAGGGCGCCTTTTGAAGCAATAAAAAGTGCTACAAAGGGAACAAGGAAAGAGAAAACTCTCGCTGCACCCGTCACGTCATAATTCAATGTGCCGGCTCGCTTAAAAAAAGAAGAAAGAAATAAAGAGAGAGGGGGGCCAGCAAGCCGGCCTGGCAAAGTGAGACACGAATTCCCCGCGGGGTATGTGCGTGGCTGTCTCGTGTTATCGTTCGTCGTCGCTTCCTGCGCCTTGCATAACAAAAGAAAAAGTGGTGCGTACAAAAATTGCCTGAATGCAAGTAAAACGGCCGTGAATACCCTGACTGCGTGCGCGTTAGACAGCGAGGGCGGGAAGAAAAAAGAGAACCAAAAAAATAAAGAAGAAAACAATGTTCCCACGCGTTTGGCTCGACCTGTCAAGCAGCCAATAAAGATCACCATCGCTTCGGGGCGCGGCTTTTTGTCCTCCGCACGTCCATTACTGCGCAGGTGGCGGCGGCTTCAGTGGCTTCGAGCGCAGGGAGAGAAATTACGGTGACGACGCGCGCAAGGCCAAAGGGCGGCCCAAACAAACGAAAAAGCCGAGTGAACGCGCGATGTACCGCGGACGTTGTGTCAAAACTCCGTGCACGAGCTCGGGCGACGCTGATTTGACACATTCCGCGTGAACGGTCACAGCGACGTCGAAAAGGACGCGACGGTTCCCCTCCCTTCTCCTATCTAAGCGCCAAAGGCGACGAGGCTTCGAGACGAGGAGCGTCGCTAGTACCACGTACAAGTTTCCGGCGCGTTTTTAGACGGATGCGTCACCTTGTTGCGTCGAACTGCACCATGTATGCTTCGCGCGGATTTTGTCATGCAAGAGTCGTGTGCGCTCCACTTCTTCTCCTCCATCCTTTAGCCCTATCACACAAGTGTTTCCTTGACGCTGTCGTGATACGAGCAATGGAGGCCAAGATGGGGAAACGGCAAGAGGACTTCGTGAGCAAGCGCCGAAATCCCGTTGCCCTTCACCTTTCTTCGGGGAAAGATACACATACATTTCAGGATCGAGTTGTAGTTATACAAAAACCGACAAGTTCATGTGGTCGTTCGCGAAAGTGTAGGTGTTTGTCACGCTCAAGGGCGAAGGGCGGCGTGCGATGTTTACGGCACCCATGAAAATATGGAACACCTGCTGTGCCACTGTCCTCGATTTGCTTCAGACAGACAACTACTTGCCAACGGAATGCGGTGACTGGTTGATCGGCCTCTTTCTGTGCAAGTGCTATTACAGCAACGTCCACATCCCTCGACAGCCCACAAGGCAGTGAAAGCGCTGCTGTGTTTCCTGAGATAGACAGGCTTGTGTGAACGCCTCTGACATGCGGTGGAGTTCTACACGCTGCAGTGAAATTACTGTCAGTGTCTTTTGTTTCCTCTCTTCCCTCTTTCTGATCTTTCTTGTCCCCTTCCCTAATCCCCCAGTGTAGAGTAGTTAACCGGATGTCTTTCTGGTTAATCTCCCTGCCTTCTCCCTTTTGTTGCTTCCTCCTAAGGGCGAAGGCTTGCAGTGCACTAAACACTGCATTAAGTTATGCGACCAGTGGTCAGACTTCTTGGATGACGTAATGAGCCGCAACACGGGAGACAAGCGCGAAGTTACTCAAAGTGGACGATTGTTCCAGTTGGGGATTGGGCCAGTTACGTTCACAGTCGATTGAAGTGTTCACACGCATCGCTTTTTTTTTTTTCCTGAAGCTTTCTGTACCTCACGCCATGTTGCCACTACTTCTGGCACCGGCCCCTCTTTGAACAAGCGAGAATGCCATGCGATGACCTTATGACACGAAGCCATCTGATGTAGCAGTCGTGTCATTTCACATGACCACTTCGCACATAGGAACTACTCAGATACGACTATATATATTTACTGCATTTTTTTACACTTCTGTATTTTCTTTTTGTAATAATGTTGTTATTACGCAAGTGTAGAAAATATTTGTGTTACACATGTATTTTTCTGCGTCTACTTTGATTTACGCAATATTTCTGTAAAATAAAGCCTGCTGCTCTTGAAGAGGTTTTCGGGCTCTCCCACGACAATCTTGTGCCTTAAAATCTCCGATTTTATGTTGTAAGAAATAAAACTGACTTGACTTGTGTTCACAATGACGTCATGATGACGTCAAAAACTTCCGAGAGCTGTGACAGCAACGTGACGTCACATGGTAAGGTAACAAATTGATGTCATTGGTCGCATGAGCCATGTGGCTTTTTACACCCCTACATTCGCCTGTACATGCCCATTCACATTCTCAAAGGCCCGCGCACCCAGAGAATTGAGTCGTTTGCTAACGCTTTGCTTCTCGCCACTGCGAGTTTAGTACGCACGTTGCACTGAATTAAACTCCACGGTTAGCTTGCGTCGGGTAATTTGAGATGCCATCACACATGCTCTGGCAATGCCCTACGTTTGAGCAGAACAGTCAAGACGCCTAGTGAACAGTCGCTATGAACGACCGTAGGTACGACGTCCACCTCATGACTTTTCGGAAGGCCCACGAAAGGGCGAAACTTGTGTCGTGACATGGCTCTACAGCCGGAACTTGAATTGCGGTATACATACCCCATACGCCTTGATAAGAAACAAATAAAGTTTTTTTTTGTTCTCTGTCTCTTACTCTTAGGAACAGAAAAGACACCACGATATACTTGGACGATAAGAGGTTTAGAGTCGAGCGTGAAATTCCAAGAGGCCGTGGGAGTGTTGGTGAAACTGCACCGCTGCGTCTTTTATCTGTTTCAAGGCTAACTTACAGACAACGTGCCGCGCATGAGCGTCCTTCCCCACCGCCCAGTCTACTCGTTCTCGCTTCAAGGGCGACGTGCAAGCTGTTACTTCTACAAGCTTCAATAAGTCTCTCCACTTAGATTTCAGAAGCGCGCAGAGAGTCCGAAATAGTCAAAATTTCTAGAACCATTCACTGTGCCGGATTCGTATGATAATCATATATTAGTTTCGGGACGTTAAACCCCAACAAATATATTGTACAGCCATTGTGGAAGTGTTCGAACGATGACATCACGATGAAAACACTTCGTTTCTATATACATTAGGTGCTCTTGCCGTCGTATCCTCACTCGGCGCTTTCACAAACATCGCAAATATTGGTCATCGCCAACACCACGTAATGGACATGGTGCTCTTCAGCCACTTACGGCCCTTAAACCACAAAACTCTACGAATCATCAATTCACAACGACTGTACCACTGGCACATTACGCTATTTTGCTCGTCCGGACAAGCGTGCCATTAAATGACTTAGTGATATTTCTAATATGTATTATAATTTAGGGGGCTAAGATTCCAGAACCCCGATGTGATTATTACGAATGCCGTAGTTGAAAGCTGCGGAAATTTACCAGCTAGAGTTCTTTAGCCTGCCCCTAAATCTATAGGCACACAGGCCACAGGCATTTCCGCTTCCATTAAAAATGCGGGCGCTGAGGCAGGTATTTAATCCCGCCGTAACCTTCTGGTCAGCACTCTAGAGCACAGTGGTGATTGCGCTTGAAGCGAGCGGAGGAGGATACTCAGAGGTATAAGAAAGGACGCGCGTTATGTGCACTCTCGATATAAGGCGTGAAACCATTCCAAAGGCGCAGCATTGCAATTCGCCACGCGCTTCCGTGGTCTCTCGAAATTCACATTCAAATTAACGCCAGCTAACTCACTGACAAATGTCGATGCGGTGGTAGTTATAGCCTAAATAAGGGTTCGTAAACTCATTCTAGCTAGCGGGCTTTCGTCACGAAATTCGGTCTCGCTAGGGCATGAACAGTGCGAGAGGTTAAATCGGAGTTAGAAGGGGTGACGGTAGCGTGAACGAAATATCACATAAGGCTGCCATAAAAAGAAGGAATTTTCCGTATCTGATACATAGATCACATTTGTAGATGACTTTCTGTCCGGATTCCACAAACAGATTTATATATAGTGACACCCTCAAATACTCAAATCTGTACTCTCATTTTGAAATATTGGCATTGTATTCCGTGATTACGCTGTAGCGTTTTAAGGCATGGTGGCCGCACAAGGTGCCTCAAGAAAAAAAATGAAATAATGAGACCAGTCTCGTTTCTGTAGCTCCCATCAAAAAGAGGTATCAATCATTATGAGAGAATAAAGGATGCAAGTGCCATTAGGCAAAGTCCCCCCAAAATTACTTCTCGTGAAGCCGCAGGCTACTTGTGAAATTTCGCTGGGCACGTGTTCTGACATAAACGGTGGTAGGCGTACGTGGTGGCTGATGTCGCCTAACGATGGCTACGTGTCATCATAACGAGACAGTGCTGTCATTACGCCTAAGTTTAATGATGTTCTCGCGTATGCATTGTCTACAACTTCAATTAACCCTGATTTTTTAACACAAAACTATTTTATGCCGGGGTCCACCACGCCTACGCTGACGTACTTCCAATCACGTAAGTGACATTGAAAGTTATATACTAAGAAATTTAAAAAAACAGGTAGCAAGCATTTGTCATCTGGAATTGAACCAACCACTTCTCCGTTCCGAGCGCGCGGCGCTAACCACGCCACGGAGTGTTTCTTTGTCTTAATTGCCACACATTCACACACTTTCCCACGACATCAACTCCGGCATGCGGCTCATGATACCAAACTTTCATTTTCACAAGAGAATCCATCAATGCTAACACTTCTACTTATTCCAATTTCCGAAATGCTTCCCGTAGTTTACTTCCAGACTCCGTAAAGTATGAATTCACTGATTTATAATTTACATCACAGTTTGATACAGACATACGGTTTCTCTAAATGCTACGAAGGCCTAGCAGATAAAACATGTCGTAAGGTAATATGCCTTGACCTGCCGTATATTGTCTGGAGTGCTAACGGCTAGCCATTGATACACACCACACACTGGTGGCAGTCCTGAGAGCTTCGAAACTTTACCACGCTTTTTTGTAACCAGTGACGAGATGGTGCGACGGGCTCGCGTTGGGGTAGCCTTCATGCGCGCGCATCTCTGTTCTTTCGGGTGGTGTCAGCATTTGACTCACCCCTTACCAGCGCCCGCTCAAACGCAATTTTGCCAGTCCCTGTTTCCATGACAACAAGCGTTCCTGCTCCGCCGCACTGCACCAGCTGCATAATGGCGCGGGTGTACAAGCTGTGATCAGCTGCGTTTGACTACCCCGTAAACCTAGCGTCTGCTACGACACTGTCCTCGCGCTAAGCTCACCTATAAGAACTTTGAAGTGTAAATGCCAGAATGCTGCATGCCGCAATGCCAAACCGTATGGAGACCGCTCTGCTTCCCAACTTGCTTCGGCCGACGGAAACTGTCCGTGCGTACAGACAGACAGACAGACAGACAGACAGACAGACAGACAGACAGACAGACAGACAGACAGACAGACAGACAGACAGACAGAGAGAGACAGACAGACGGACAGACGGACGGACGGACGGACAGACGGACGGACGGACGGACGGACGGGTGGACAGACGGACGGACGGACGGACAGACGGACGGACGGACGGACGGACAGACGGACGCATGGACGCATGGACGAAAGCAAGGACGCGCGCATGGATGGACGGACTGACTGACATGCACGGATGGACGGATGGACAGACGGATGGACGCACGGATGGACGGACAGACAGACGGATGGACGCATGGACGAAAGCAAGGACGCGCGCACGGATGGACGGACTGACTGACATGCACGGATGGACGGATGGACAGACGGATGGACGCACGGATGGACAGACGGATGGAAGCAAGAACGGACGGACGGATGGATGCATGAACGGACTGAAGGACGCTTCGCCCCACTCATTTTCTCCGTGGATATGCTGTGAATTATTTCCTGTTCTACAAAATGGCGGCTTATACTGTAGAAAACAACCTTCCGGCTTTCAGAACTTGCTATATAAAAAAAACCACCCCTTTCTCGTTAAAACTCACGCTACCTTCAATGTAGATGAGCGATCGCTCAGCACCAGCATGGCGGCCCGTCAAGTATGGCAGTTGTTTTAGCCTGTTGGAAGCAACCATGATCAAACTTGTCACACCCCTAGAAACAGAGATGTGCGCACATGAAAAGCTCCCTAGTGTGGGGAGCGCTCTAAAGGTCGTCGCCTCCAAGAAGCGCCGCCTCCATGGGCAGAGCGGGGTCTCTCGTGTGCGCGCGATTATCAGATACGTGATTCGGGAGAGGACGAAGATCACATCGCACGATCCGCGGCCGCGTTTACGAAGCGAGCACGCTGCTGACGCACGACGCAGGAAATATTGACAGCTGTTCGCGCTTGTTCTGTGCATATGTACTTGTGCACTCGTTTCGGGTGTCTTTCTGTTTGACCAGCGCACTTTAAGTGTCGACCTGTGACAGTTGTTTGTCCGCTCTCGTTTTGTGTGCGCTAATTTCATACGAGCTTCCTGATACAGGTGTGCGCTGCAAGTTTTGAGCTGCTTGCCGTTCTGAACGTGATTTTGCCACTTGTTGCTCTTTGTGAAATAATGCACAGTAAACCCACAGCTACCTCTGTAAATATACGTTTCACTTTGCTGCTACACCTATTCCTATACAGAGTAATAAGCCACACTTTTTTACCCCTCCCTGGACCGTCTAATGGCTATAGGGATCAAGTGCTGACCCAGAGGTTGCAGGAGGTAATCCCAGCAGCCACGGTGGCATTTTCATTGCAAGTGCAAGGCTCCATCAGAATGATTCACATACCACCGTCCGTTCCCACATGTAGGGACGCAAAGCGGTTATTTATCGTGGACGAGTTAACCTCGCTACCCTTTTTCTCTATCATTTTCTCTCTCTTCACACCCGTGCAGTTAGAATTAGGTGAGCGTAAAAGACCATCGCTGTTCGAAGTTTGAGGAGCCTTTCACTACAGCGTCCTTCATAATCATATTTTGGGTTTAAGACGTTAAACCCGAATACTATTCAGTATTTGTCCGGCCGCAACGTTAAAACAAAAACAGGCATAACAAAAGTGAAGCCGTGGCCCTGACAACTAAACTTAAATGGTTCAATCAGCTTTAGCAAGGAGCAACAAAGACAAATGTGCGTCAGTGACAATGATTTGTGGCTTTCGCTCCGTGTCTCTGTCTTGGCATTATAGCGTTTTCTAAGTATGGCTACTCGTCGCCCACGCTCACTACAGTGACGCTGAAGCGGTTTTAGTGATTTTTAAAAAACAAATTAGAATGGTAGAGGAAGTCCTGAGGGTTATTTAGAGACTGATCTGAGCTCTCTGCGTAAACTGTGTATTTATTACGACGCTTTAAAGCTGCGAATCACGGCTGATTGGTGCAGATCGTTGCAATCTTCTGGGCGCACTATGTGATCGCCTCCGAGACTGCGCACAACCGGTCGGAGGTCTAGACTGGTAAAAGTTCAAATTGTCGAACGCACTCGTGAGAGCTCTGCGAACGCCAGCGATGCCAGCGTGCCTCGTGAGTCGAGGAAGCCAGGCAGAGGAGAGAAGCAAAGTATTATATAATTGTCCGTAGCGGCCTTGGTACGTGGTGTACCAATAAATTTGTGGTGCGAAAGGTTTAGCGATTCTCTAGCCTAAGCGTTGGCAAACGTTGAAACTACAAAAAAAATATTTTAGGATTCCTTTAAAAACGATGGATTGTCTCAATTTAGGAACTTCATCGGTATAAACTTATGCCATGGTCACGTTAGCGTAGAAATTTTGTTAGAAAATGGCGTTTTGTAATCGCAACATGGAACCGAAAGTGAATGGTGCTAACATTTGTTGCGGAATAGTCTCACATGCCAGAAGTGTTACGAAAGAGCGCGGCTCAACCGCGCTATGACGTCGTAAAGTATTCATAATCCCATGACTTCCATGACACGCACATTCACAGTACCATATGACGCATCTATACTTCACATGACTAGTTCGTTTAAACACACTCATTGCGAATCGTCACGTGGTTCTTTGTGTACTTCTCTAAGATGACTTGAAAGCGAATGCCATCTTTGTCTTGTGTTTAAGTGGGGAGCACGTTAGGTGCGCGGCTTGTCGTATATTCATCTCATGCGGCGTGATCACGCTAACAGTAAAGCACTCCACACATGTCACAACGAGGCTGGCAGTGCTCATACTTGGATTAAAGAATCGTGAGCTGCTCTTAAGCGTCGCCTTTAAGAGCAGGTCACGACATCGTAATCGGGGCTCATGCGCATCGTCTTCTAAACTGCTAACCTGCTTTGGCACTCGGTGCATGCCTCAGCGGAGCCGTCAGGAAATGAATGACTGTGTGTTTAACAGTGGTCGTTTTGAAGTATTGTTTATGCCTATTACAAGAGCAGTTTTATAGTGGCCACTCCACCATAATAATTCATTTTGCGAATCATTGAAGAACTACACGTAGGTAGGGTGATACATGAACCTGCGCAGCTGTTCATTTCTTGATGGTTCTGATGCTGATTATACCTAAATATGTCTGAGCACTGGATGTGCCTTTAAAACACTAACTTGTCGCCCGATTCACATTCCTGGCGCCAGGCAAGATTCCGTAGTTTTGCCATGAAATTTGTGATGCGTTAAAGTTTGAATGCAATACTTTCACAAAGTTTTTTTAATATATATAGCAATTTCTATGGATCTCGCCAATTCTATATTCCCTGAATATATTTACCTACTGACATGCTCTCTTTTGTGTGGTCATGATGTACTACAGAAATACAAAAGGACATGTGCCATCATGTAAGAATAATCAGGGCCTGAACAGAAAGGGCGTCAATTCTGTCCTTAATTTTTTATTCTTTGATGGTACACATGGTTTTGTATTTCAATGTGCATATACCAAGAAAGCCAAGAAAATGTTTTGTATGTTACATCTTGTATTATTTCATGCAAGTCGAATGCTTATATTGCAAGCAGCTAAAACGTTCTTCTTAAAGGAACGCCCCCCCGCTCTACTAGTGAAGACGTGGCTCAATTAAAAATTGGTGTGCATATGTGCCCGGGACTGCAAACTGCAACCAATCTTAGACGGTAAATCATTACCTAATTAATTTTTATGACACATCTTATTTATGGGACATTATAAAGACAATAACTCGATATGACCTCCCTATCGCCATTATGACATTAGGTTCTTCGCTTTCAGAAAGAGCCCCACCAGTACTACGCGGTATGATCTCTCCATGTTATTATAACTTTATTCACTGCGAAAAAGTCGCATGATTGACAGACACGCCAAGTCACCATGGCGTCTGTTTTTTTTTGTTTTTTTTGAGAAGCTGCTCAAGTGCGCAGTTTTGTTGTAGTGTTTGACAGCACTTTGGAATGGCTCATAATTGTGGATGTTTATGTGTGTTTGCCTGACTTGATGCTTCTCGCACTGTTTGAGAAAATGAGGGTGCTATGTATGCTAAAGAAGATTCACTGTGATCAATTAGGTTGCACGTGGTCCGGAACAATTGCAGATAATGGTTCCATGCACTAGAGACAAAAAAAGAAATCACTTGGCTCTGTGGTCAAACACCTGTTTGCAAGCCGACGGCCCAGGTTCAATTTCCTCTCGGACCCAGAAATTTTAAGGGCGAAGCTCCTAAAGGTGTGGATTCCCTCTTCTCTAGTAGTAGTACTAGTAGTAGTGGAAGTAGTAGTGGTAGTAGTAGTGGTAGTAGCAGTGGTAGTAATAGTAGTAGTAGTGGTAGTAGTAGTAGTAGTAGTAGGAATAGTAGTATTAGCAGTTGTTGTTGGCACAGACAGACAGACAGATGGACGGACAAAAGGCCGCTTCGCCTCACCCATAATCATTCACTCTGTTGTTATGCTGTGATTTTTCATCTTGCATTGTAATAACATCTTTCTCAATCTTTCGTTCACGTACACGATGACGAATTTTCACTCACAGTCAACGACGCCGACACCGACGTCGATGCCAAAATTTCTGCGAAATGAGCTCTCTAACGCAATCATGTTAAGAAAGGCAGAACTAGATGGAAGTGGTTCACTTTATGTAACGTGTGTGTTTATCTGTCTTCAAATTATTGTTGAGGTGGCTCGAATGTCTGTTAATTCAGACTTTTTTAAAACCTGCTCACTAAGTCTGTACTATTATTCTGGATCGTAATTTCGTATTGATTTGCGATAGTCTTGCTTGCAACAACTGTCACTTCATATCATGATTCATTTGCGTCTTATACAATGGTTAAATCCGTTGCCAAACTACGATAAAAAAGCGGGACCATTAGTTTAAGCAGAAAGCTAAAGGCACTTGTATCCTTGAAACATTTCATCAATTCTATGAAATAAAGCGTAAGCGATTGAATAGACAGCCTCATCAAGACGAGATCATCAAAACGATCTCGTAACTCAAGACATTTCTTACGCCTGGAGTAACTTTTGTATTATCTCGTAAATCTGCTTTGGTGCACGTCAGCATTAAAACCTTTGAAATTGCGCTCTTTAAAAGCAGCACTTAGTTAACTCAGCTTGCTGGTAGTTTCAGCAAGTTTACACGACGTATTGAGTTAGTAGCGATAATACGGCTCAAAAATATATTTACAACGTTAGATATAGAGAAACTTCAACGGTGTCATGGCGATAAAATAATATTGAAAAGAATAGTCAAAATCTCGTAATCTGTTTGCGTTACCTCGCACGTGTGTAACAAGTATATGCGGTGTTTATTTTTCTTACTCTTGAATTAGCGCCTTGAAAATAATGGCCTAACATTTTCCCATTCTCTAGTTAAAGGCAAGTGTATCATTTCATATAGGCCTCTTCTATATTTGTAAATAGCGGTAGGCGCCATCGACATATTTAGGTGCTTGTAAACTGACGTCGTGGTGCGTAGACTCTGTCCAACCCAAAGTTCCACGCTGCCCTGTATGATCACGCGATAACAGAAGGCGGGGCAATAGAGCTTCACGAAATTAACTGGAGGGGACTCTGGCGCTGCGATCGTTCAGCGACGATGAGCATGATTGGTAGTACATAGATTTACCTAGTATTCGTGCTTGTGGGCCTCGAACTGCACTTTTGGAGTCGTCTATTCTTGTGTTTTTGCGTTTGTTTCAGATAAAGGAATGGATCATTGTGAACTTCGTGAGCCGATATTATTGGTGAACTGGAACTGCCGAAAATTTGCTGATTTCCAACTTGCGACAAAGCTCAGAACCACGCGAAGCCAAAGGGAGCCGAAAAAAAAAACAAAGTTTCGACAAATCCGTGTACTACCAATTCGTTCTCCCACTAGCTGAAGCGCCATGCACTGAAGCTACCATATATTCTAGTGTCAGAGTTCCTTCTGGTGTACTTATACGGAACTTGATGGCGGTGGCGAGCTCCGGACTCGGCAGGAGCATGCGCACCACGACGTCGCTACAAGCTCCTCAATATGTGGACGGCACGTACCACTGTATGCGAACATGGATATATAGTTCTGCAGAACCTCTTTCTTTTACGATAAATAGCCAGACTTTTCTGATGCGGAAATCCTCGACTAAGTAAGAAAAGCAGAAGCAGAGTGGGGCTATATGAGCTTGACTGAACATTTGCTGATATGTAAAATGTTCATATCAGAAAATACCGAGAGGACTGTACGGTATGTGAAGCGTATACGTATAATAATCAACCTTAAGCGTATATGACTTACATCCACCGTTTACGGTCCGCTTTTTCCCGGCGATTTCAATCCTGCAAACTGCAGTTGTTCATGTGGGTGCCTGTTGTTCTATACGGAACAATATGAAAATCTTCCGTTTGGTCTGACTTTTTGTTTGTATACAAATTTAACCAGAGATATTTCGCTGTGACTTCATTCAGGTAACCGCCGACGCGAGTGAGGGGTAAAACCCATGACATTTATATCACGCTAGTCTGCTTGTCTGCCGGTGATCTCATTCTCAAGGTTTGAACGCGAGAAAGCTTGGTGTACAGCTCATTTGTTCCAACCAGTTTTTATTCCACTTACTTCATGAGTCAACTTTTTTTTGGCAACGTCACCTAGCCCATCTGCCATGCGATATAAATACCGTGAAGATGTCAAATCTCGAAACTAAAACGAGAATGTTACTTGTACGAGATGTCAAACTATATATATATATATATATATATATAATATATATATATATATATATAATGCTTTGTTCTTATAGTACTCTTGCTGTAGGTATTTTTTTTTCAGGTCACACACACACATACTCCATCTATTCACCACGAAGGACACTACAGAACCTATAAGACTCTCACTTTTAACTTCTCAGAGGCGTGTAAGCGTAAAACGGCTTCATTCTTCCGAACAAAAAATAAATCTTTCTTTGAATCACTCTGAATGTTCATATTACGAAAGGAATAGGATGTCAGACATACCTGGAATGATTAGTGAACTCAGCTAACCATATTCGTTTGCTTGCTTCGCATGCTAATCGATACTATGTCTGTAGCTTCAAACTTCTCTTATTCATCACTTTGCTAAGAATGTGAGATAATAAACCGCCGAATGGTTCTTGTTACTCGTATTAGCGGTCGACACTCTTTTTTTTTTGCGTGCAATTGGAATGCTGTCTGGCTGTACAAAGCTCTTGATTCCATTCATACATATGCAACATTGCTTTATCGTCTCCTCTTAACCAAGGAGACTACGAACAACGTAGAGGTCTCCACTTGATATAAAGTTATGCACACAGCGATTACACTTTGGCTCAATGCAGGTGCATGATGCTTTGCCAACTTTCATGCCAAAAAGTGATTCGGCCACTGCTTACAAATATTCTACCATACCCCTGCTCTACATTTTTGTGCTTACAAGTACAAATATATGTTTATTTCTTCTTTCTTTCCTTCATCATTCTTCTTATCTATGTTTAATCTGTTTCTTCCCCTCTGAAAAAGCAGGCAAGCGTCGTGACTCAGTAACGGTCGCCAGTCTGCCCCCCCCCCCCCCCTCCTCGCTGCCCTTGTATCATTTTGCGGACGTATCTGAGTCCAACAACTATGTGTTTATGTACGATGGAGTACATTTCCGATTGATGTTCAAACATTCGTGAACCGTCATTTATCGCTTATCCTCTTTCTTCCCTTTCTACCACTCTGTAAATTATCTACACCTCAGTTCACTCTGAGATTCAGAAAGGAGCATACTTTGGAAACAAAAGCTAATGCAATAGTGCAGACAAGTGAGTGAGAAAGCTGAAATTGTCTTCAATGACAATAATTAACCAATGCGTGAAATTACTGAAACCTTTTTCATGAAAAGATGTGCAGATGATTGCGTAAGCCAGCCATCGATTCTACCAATAGACTAGTGATTTCGCTTTTATTTGCTACTGCTTACGAGAGAAACTAAGTTTTGAGCTTTTTTCACCGCTTTGCCTTCTGTACACCTATTTTATTATTGTGATAAGTGAGAATGCTCTTTACTGATGCTGCTGCTCTTATTCTTCGGGGAGGAGGGACCTGTCAAGCTGGCTATATGCAACTTTTATCCCACCATCCTTGCTGTTTAAGCATGTTTTGAATCTATGTAGCAATAAAGTTCACTTCACTTAACTTTTTAGTTTTTTATTTCTTCATGACATAGATATCTTTTTCAACGCAAAAATAATTTCCGTTAGCATGATGTATATAAATTTCGTACTACTTCGGGCATGCACTCTTGAGCTAGTCTATGTTGATATTTATGTGCGCTTCCTTTTCACCGAGAAACTGAGTTGTGAGTTTGAGATTTTTTAGATGCGGAAGCATCTTATACTCGCGCCTTGTAGTGCGCCGTCCGCGCCGTCCGCACCGCCTTAGTTGAGCTAATTCATTACGTCTGATACAATAATCACTCGTTCTCTGCTACTGCAATATTCACGCGTTCATCAAGTATAAGGTTATTTGTTGCACTTCAAAAGCATACATGTGTCCGAGTTAAAACGGTGAAAGTTTCACATTAAATGCACCAGGAAGGTAAAGTATTGGTACGGAAACCAGTAACACAAACATGAGCTTGTACGGTAAAGTTAGCTATTTAAAACCTACGCGAGTGTCGGTGCACACTGAACCATGCCTGTGTATTCAGGCATGTGGTCGGTGCACACTGAACCGTGCCTGTGTATTCAGGCATGTGGGACGGCTTTAAGCTCTCCCCTAGTAGAGTACCCTGTGCTCTAAATTGTTACCCCCTTTTTCTAACCCCCCCCCAGCCACTAAACTGTTTTAGCGGGACGGCCCAGTGCTCTCCCATAGTTGAGTACGAAGTACTCAAAATCGTTCAACATATTAGATGCGGAAGCATCTTATACTCGCGCCTTGTAGTGCGCCGTCCGCGCCGTCCCGCGCCGTCCGCACCGCTTCTCGAACATTCGACAGCTGACGCGCGCGCATGCGCCGTCGCGCCGTCGCCCACCATCTGTGCCGCGCGCGCTTCTCCTTCGAGAACATTCGACAGCTGACAGCGCATGCGCCGTCGCGCCGTCGCCATCTGTGCCGCGCGCGCTCTTCTCTTTCGAGAACATTCGACAGCTGACAGCGCATGCACCGTCGCGCTGTATATATACTCAAGGTCGGCGCTCGCTCGCTCAGTTGCCGCTCGTCCGTTGGTCCGTCGCAATAAATAAAACACCGCCCTTTCGCATACGTGCCGTACGTGTTCACTCATTTAACACCCCATTTCACAACCACGTTAACCAATTTAGCCATCGACCCAAGTAAGTCGCAATTTAACACCCGTTAACCAATTACATGCTTCCGCATCCTCCTCAGTGTTCCCCCGAGGGAAGCTGCGGGCAATTTTTTTTCTTTGCTCGAGCATTTGTCCATTATGCACGTGCTTGAAATTTTCCTCAAATGGTGGAAAAAATGCCTGCATGCAGTACAGTGGCACAGTCGTCGCCAGCTTGTAAACGCTGACCCAAATTTACGCGTTTGTACACGATGCAAAACCTGTGACACTCATCTTCGATTTCTTAGCTTCCGGTGGACCCATTGCATGAGGCGAACTTCCCTTTTACACGCTGACGACTGCAGCCTACATTGTATTCCGTCATTACGTAATCAGCTACATGAAAGATTTTGTTAAAGGCAAGAAAACATTTCTACGATATCTTATGACGGGCCCGCCAAGGTGTTGCAGTAGTTATGGTACTCGGCTACTAATTCGAATGTCATCGGTTCTGTCTCAGCCGGGATGGTCGCATGTCGACAGGGGCGAAATAGAAGAGGCCCATCTTTCGTGCCATGTCAGCGCACGTTAGGGAACACCCGGAATTCCTAGATCCCTCCAATATGGCGTCTCTCAAAATCACATCGTGATCTTGGGTTTTTAAACCCCCGATAATATTACTATATCATATGATTGAAATTAGCAACAACGAATGTCATCGCAGAGTTGTAAAGTTTTGCGCTGCGCAATAGGTTCTGAAGAAATTCTGCGCTATAACCCTTGAAATCCGCTTTTTTTTAGCAAGCAGCCACTAAAATCAATGTTGTCAGATGGCTAAATTAGAAGGTAGCTGCGCCTGATACTGCGCACAGTTTGAGCTCATGCCCTCGTGCGCTTCGCTAATAACTTTGACATTTTTATTTCGTAACGCTTCGCGTTATCACAACATTTGGCTTGGGTAGCATTACACATAAAAAAAAGTGATGGGTGAGGTTTTTCTATCTGTGCAGCACTGGCTGTATTTGAGTAAACAGTCAAGTTAAACGCACAGCAGATAGGATGGTCTGTAGAACGTCCGAGATGCGGGTAAGTTGGAATTAAATAACTGTAAGCTGTGAGCAAAATAGAAGGCAGTCATTTTAAGTTCATCTCAAGACGCATCGTAGGATCAATCAGAAAAGATTGATCCTCGATTTTGTTTTCTAGCACTTCCTAATAGGCAACATACACTTAGTGTTTACGTTATAACGTACCCACTTTTCTTCAAGCTTTCACTGTGATATGAGTGCGTGTAATTTCTCAGACAACGTGCCCCTGAGCATGTATTGTGCACGTTTCAGGAGCTGCTGATTTTTGGCTGCCTCGTAGCATGCGAGTTTTCCAACCGGTTCAATAGTCGCGTATTAAACTAAAAATTATGAGTCTTGCTTTCATAGCAGCCAAGCTGCGTTATTAACCGGTGGGAAGTGTTTGTGCACTGCAAATATTGCTCCTTCGTCGTGCAACTCCACGGCCGTTTTATGAAATCAAACGCGCTTTTTGTGAAAACGACCACCAAATTTCGCTCATTAGGAAACCTCAGTTCTTTTGGCGGATATAAACTCGAAACATAATATTTTATGTCGCTAATTGTAGCAGAGCTCTGTGCGTGGCAGTAAATAAACTCTCGTACGCCTACGTTACTGTATTGTTCATAAAACACGCAATTATGAGTTATGGGAGTTTCGGGTCATATTTGATACGTTCGCAGCAAGATCTCTTGTCATTACAGCGTAGAATTCCAAGCTGGAATAATGAGCCACAAGATGTCTTCGAGCTCCGCGTGGTGGCATAATTATGTTCGCCGAGTCGCAGGGAAAGCATTGACTAATATATAAATTCTGTTTTCCCAGAAATGCTATCGTAGAACAAGCTTTGGGGACATTTAAATGAATATTTATGAAAGTGATACTGGCGCTGTAGTTTTGTAGTTTTAATGACACGTATATCTTCATCTTTTATTGCTTTTAATGGGCAGTTTTCTGAGCTTTCAACGCAACATCAAACGCCAAAACGAAAGGAAACATTTTTTTAATCTTATTGTCGCAATTAACAGAGAATTTTCAGACGCAGACTTTTTTGTCAGCTTAACGCCTCTAGGAACTTATGGACGCCGTAATACGGCTCCTCAGAGAAGCCAAGTGAAAAAAAATAAAATTACTGGTTAGCCAGAGTTTTTATTATGGCTGAGCTACAGAATCGCTATACCTCTGTCCAGAAATCTTAATGCAAAACTCTGTCAAACTTTGAATCGAATGCTGAAAAAAATATATAGGGTCGGATTGTGCTGTAGCATATTTCCGAAACGCTAACTTCACAGTATAGGTACTTTCGAGGAAAAAAAGAAACCTTATTTCAGCATATTTTAATGCTTACCTGTAATTTCATCACCGCGGTAAACTTACAATCTCGTGTGCAGGTTGACTGAAAAAAAAAGTGTATGAAAAATTACTGCGTAACACAGTTCCGCTAGACTATCGGGAATGCCTCGAAGCCCAATGTGCTGTTTGTGTTTTTTTGAAGCTCAGCAGAGCGGACGCGCATTTTTCAATGGTACCATGGCAATTACGAAATGGTTTTTTCTGGTTAACATCCAAATAAATCTTGCCGGTCTTTTTCTGCCACACTAGATTTTCACCACAACATCAGTAATAAAGGCGTGAGTTTTTTAGGGGCAACACACACAGCTTTTCTGACATCCTTTGTCACGAATGGTTGTCGTCGTTAAACTAGATTAAAACATAATATAAGCACGTTTATATGTATCTCTGCATTGTTAAACTTTTTATAAGCATATTAAAGTAGGAGGAAATGGTCGCTCTAACTATGTGCCGGTAAAGTACTTCAAAATGTGCTAATATGAAACATTGCCGCACAAGTAACTAACTCTGCGTATTTTACAAGCAGCCCCAAGCTACAGCAACTCAGTTGCTCACATAGATGCCGTCCTGCTACAAATGTCAGTGTAATGTTCTGCGCAATCTCATCCGTGGCATTCGATGAACTTGGAAAGCAGCTCGTGTCGATGCATGAAAGGTTTACTGGAGCAACGTCTTGGATAGACTATATCCCTACCGTTTTATTTAACTTCTGAAAAAATTGTTTTACTCCTCGCCACAGCCGCATGCAAAGAAACAGGCCGACACCAACCTCTTCACGTGGAGAAGAGGTCCACTGCCACGGGCCAGGAACCACGCACCTGCTCCTGGCTCCAGGAGTTGTTCAAACAGTACGGGCACAATGTTCACCGGAGATGGCGATCAAAAATTTACCGACACCGCAGCACTAGTCGGCTGGCAAAGCAGTTTCTTCTCCTGCCCCGCGAAATTGACCACTCAATCGGGCCTCTCCGATTCTCCTCTTTGAACCGCCTGCGTGGCGTAGCCGGAACACCTGGCGTCCTCGACTTGGATGGTCGTGAGACAGGGAGACAGCGCGTCTCCTCGATTCCTCCAGCGTGTCTTGTGTCAGAAGCACGCTATCAGATCGTCAACACACGGGCAAGCATGAGAAAACTTGCCGGAGAAGCACCGGCCGCGATATGGCCAACCGAAAACGCCGCGCGCTTTTCCGGCGACGAGCGCGACCGCTCGAGCTCTCCTCGCTCCAAGAGCGCCGGCGACAGTGTAGCGCCTTCCACTCGCTGGTACACGAGTAGCGGACCCGACTACTACCACGCGTTCCTCTCTCTTCCTCCTTCATTTTGGGATTCGCCCTCTCCCACCAGAGCGCACCCACCCTGGAATCGGCGCTGCCGAACGTGTCCGCGGATTCTGCGGTGCGCGCACCCTTCTCGCCCACTCCTTCCCCTTTTTGGGACACTGTGCTGGCCGCACCGCCGCCCTGGTGTCAGCCTCGCGAATCGCCCCGGTCCGTGATCGCTGTGCCTGCAGTTGGCTCCCCTCGTCCCCGGTCTCCTCCTACCAACCCCTGTTCTTCTCGACCTATCTCTTTTTTTCCGAGACGCGCTCGCGCGCGTTCGCCTGACGCCACAGGAACACAAGACGGCACACGGCGCGGCGCGTCAGGATCGGTGGCCGCACCTGTATCGGCTCGCCTCTGGAGCTTCCTTTTCTTTCGACTCGCCTCGCTAGCGCAGCCTTCTTTTCTTTTGTTTTCTTTTCTCCGAAGCTACTTCAACTTTTCTTTGCACAGTACTTACCTCTCAGGTGGGCTGGAGAGAAAAAAGTGAGAGTGGACTATGTAAAAGAGAAGGAATCATAAAGGGAGCCAAGTGTCTGGAAAGACGCGGGGAAGGGGAGGGGGGGGAGCTTTTTCTCCG
Source organism: Rhipicephalus annulatus (assembly GCA_013436015.1). Taxonomy (NCBI): domain Eukaryota; kingdom Metazoa; phylum Arthropoda; class Arachnida; order Ixodida; family Ixodidae; genus Rhipicephalus; species Rhipicephalus annulatus. The sequence continues at coordinate 847,335 of WOVY01000153.1, forward strand.
TTGGTTGTGTGTGTGCGTATGTCGCTTATCTGCGGCGCTGTACGGGAGGCAGGGCCGTGATAAACGGTTTATAGGCCGAAACCAAGCGTCCTGCTTTGAGCGAGACAACTCTCCACCACGGCTTCACTTTCTATATTCTAGAGCTTTCGACCGGCGTCTCTTTTCCCGTTTTCCTTGTTTTGTCTTTTCTACCCCTTGGATCGTTTCTTTAACGGTTCGCCGACGCGGCGGCGACTTCGCAAATGTGCGTATGTAGCCATACCTATCCGAGCACTCACCCGCTCCCTTTATTTTTGGATTCTCTTGCTTTTCTGAGTTCTCTTGTTTCTTCCTGTCATTCCGCGTTGCTTTATTTTATAGATTGAATTTTTACCCCGCGGTGTCTGCTCACTGCTTGTTTACTTCGCGAAAGGCACAGAAATATACAAAGATGCAGGGAGCACGGTTGCCAAGTTTTGGGGGCGAGAAGGCGGTGCGTGTCGCTTTGGAAGCTGGCGAACCTACGGAAGTTGGCTTCGGTGCCCGTTTCGCGCCGATTCGTCCCAGCTACGCTGTTCGGCCGATAAGCGAACAGGAGCGGGAGTGGCATGGCCGTGGGTACCGGTTGAGATTTACTCATTTTAGCAGTTAATATTTTTGGTCCCGAGTAAAACGCCCGTGTTTTTGCGTCTACATAAATTGGTAAAGTCTGCCGGTGTTTTCGCGCGTTTCTTGTTTGGGGCAAAATATCACAACAAATAGCGTTTGCTTTTTCTATTTAGTATTGCTTCGAGCTCCTTCGTGTGGAAGGGCTCCCCTTTCCCTGTAGGCTTTTAGAAAGATGAGAGTACACAAGAGAGAACTACTCTTATAGCTCTGTTAGAGTTTTGAATTTTTTTTTAGGTTCGCAAATTTCAAGAGTCGTTAGCTGCGGACAATAACTGAAAAGCGGTGACTACGGATGTACCAAAATTTAAAAGAGATCAAACATAGAGTCGCGATATATCTAACCAACTGTGGTCATAACAAATTATTAAAGCGGAAAACGAGCAGATACTTGTGATAAGTGCTTTAAAATGTGACCAAAATTCACAGCATATCCACGTGCTGAATGATGACGAGTGGGGCGAAGCAGGCGTACGAACGGACGCATGGACGTACACACGGACGGATGTGTGCACAGAAGGACGCACGGAAGCATGGATGGCTGGACGGACGCTTCACACCAATCATCATCATTCACTCCGTGGATATACTGTGACACCGTTTTTATTGACATGCAATGCAACTGGTTACTTCGACGACTGTCACGACATGGCACACACGACCCGAAGCGTAAGGAGCTTCGCCACTTAAAAAAAATGGCAGCATATCCACGGAGTGAATGATAGGGAGTGGGGCGAAGCATTCGTCCGTCCATTCGTTCTTGCTTCCGTCTTTTCCTGCGTACGTCTGTGTAACCGTCCATGCGTCCATCCACCCGTCCGTGCGAGCGTCTGTTCGTGCGTCTGTCCCTGCGTTCGTCCATGCATCCGCGCCTGCGTCCGTTCATGCGTCCATCCATGCATCTGTCTGTGTGTCCGTTCGTCCATCTATTCAGCACTCCAAGTACCACCATTTCGCATCTTTTCATCAAATATTCTCCATATAGAAGCACCGCCATCCAGCGGACATTTCAAGGACTAAACGGGAGGTGGCACATGCACACTTTCTTACGGCTTGCGCTTCGGGTTTACTTCCCACCTTTAACCACCTCGAGTTCATGGTATTGATATGCCCGGGTAGGGGTTGAGGCTGCCACCCAGGATCCGGTGACGGACGACTCTTGCGACGCGTCTCACGAACAAGTAGAAGATGCATTTAATTTACATATTTGCAAGAGAAGTACATTGCAACGAGAGCGTGCAGACGCGCCTTTCCATCACAAGGGCCCAGAGTGCGCTCGAGATGAGTGGGCCAGCGAAGTCCAGAGAGAGAGCGCTTTATGTTTGAAAGAGAAACCGTTAGGCGCAAAGAAGAAGCGTAAAGCCAAGAAAGGGAGCTTGAGCGCTTGCGGCTTCAGCTTAAGGTTGCAGAGGCAAAAGGCGCTAGTGATCTGGGAACAGAAAATGCCAAGATTCAGGCAGGCGCACGAGTGAGCATGAGGGACCTCTTGCAGCCTTACAAAATGAGCGAGGACATAGCGTTGTTCCTTGTAAATTTCGAAAGAACTTGTGTGAGGATGGGGTTTGATCGTGCCACGTGGCCTCAAAAGCTACTAATGGTATTGCCCTGCGAAGCAGCGGACACGCTTGCGCGTTTGCCAGCAACAGACGTGGATGACTATAACAAAGTGAAGGCAGCTTCAACCCCTCCCCGGGCATATCAACTGGTTGGCAGCGGCGGGATCGGTTCGGGTTCTTTCCTGGTACCGATGCTGGTGAGTGCTCACTTTCTGTAGAGATTCTGCCAGGTGTATAGGATAGATGGTGATGTTTATCCAGAGGGGTAGATTCGTTGCTGCTTTGTGAAGGATTGTGTTTATTAGAGGTACCTTCACGGCAGTTTGAGCAACAGAAGTCTGCACGGGGTGACCATGGACTTGAACAAATTGAGGAAACCGGATTTAGTGCTGTTGTGCCAGGAGCTTGGGATTGAAGTGGCGACTATACATAGAAAGCCACTTTTAATACAGGCGGTTAAGGATTCTGGCGCGAATGCAGGGGAGCTCGCCGAGTGCTGGGAGCTAATTCCGGAGAGGATGAAAAGGGCACAAGAAGTCGGAGAGCGAGAGCGCCTTATGTTTGAAAGAGAAACCGTCAGGCGCAAAGAAGAAGCGGAATGCCAAGAAAGGGAGCTTGAGCGCTTGCGGCTTCAGCTTAAGATTGCAGAGGCAAAAGGCGCTAGTGATCTGGGAACAGAAAATGCCAAGATTCAGGCAGGCGCACGAGTGAGCATAAGGGACCTCTTGCAGCCTTACAAAATGAGCGAGGACATAGCGTTTTTCCTCGTAAATTTCGAAAGAACTTGTGTAAGGATGGGGTTTTATCGTGACACATGGCCTCAAAAGCTACTAATGGTATTGCCCTGCGAAGCAGCGGACACGCTTGCGCGTTTGCCAGCAACAGACGTGGATGACTATAACAAAGTGAAGGCAGCTTCAACCCCTCCCCGGGCATATCAACTGGTTGGCAGCGGCGGGATCGGTTCGGGTTCTTTCCTGGTACCGATGCTGGTGAGTGCTCACTTTCTGTAGAGATTCTGCCAGGTGTATAGGATAGATGGTGATGTTTATCCAGAGGGGTAGATTCGTTGCTGCTTTGTGAAGGATTGTGTTTATTAGAGGTACCTTCACGGCAGTTTGAGCAACAGAAGTCTGCACGGGGTGATCATGGACTTGAACAAATTGAGGAAACCGGATTTAGTGCTGTTGTGCCAGGAGCTGGGGATTGAAGTGGCGACTATACATAGAAAGCCACTTTTAATACAGGCGGTTAAGGATTCTGGCGCGAATGCAGGGGAGCTCGCCGAGTGCTGGGAGCTAATTCAGGAGAGGATGAAAAGGGCACAAGAAGTCGGAGAGCGAGAGCGCCTTATGTTTGAAAGAGAAACCGTCAGGCGCAAAGAAGAAGCGGAATGCCAAGAAAGGGAGCTTGAGCGCTTGCGGCTTCAGCTTAAGATTGCAGAGGCAAAAGGCGCTAGTGATCTGGGAACAGAAAATGCCAAGATTCAGGCAGGCGCACGAGTGAGCATAAGGGACCTCTTGCAGCCTTACAAAATGAGCGAGGACATAGCGTTTTTCCTCGTAAATTTCGAAAGAACTTGTGTAAGGATGGGGTTTTATCGTGACACATGGCCTCAAAAGCTACTAATGGTATTGCCCTGCGAAGCAGCGGACACGCTTGCGCGTTTGCCAGCAACAGACGCGGATGACTATAACAAAGTGAAGGCAGCCTCAACCCCTCCCCGGGCATATCAGTATATACTAGTTCACTGTATTCATGGCTATGCGGCCCAACGCTCGATAAACCTTTCTAAAACCAAGGAGGTTACACCCAGCGAGTATAACGTAGCAACCCTTTCTTGTCAGATCGTGCTCAACGTACATGCCAATAGCTGCTAATGGGGATCGCAGGGTGCGCGTTACCTAAAGGCCGAATGCTCCTGTCTCTCCTGCCCCCTTAGCAGCCATTAACATGTGCATTGAGCACTATCTTTTATTGTTCAACAACGCACAGAAGAAATCTCTCACCGGAACCACCTTGGAGGTTAAAATCGTAAGGACCGCTATTTCGGCTATGTGCCACTGGTGGTTATGTGCTACGAGGGACGCACAGGCCACGCCATAAGGAGCTTCGCCCCTGAAACAGAAAAAGGAGCTAGCACTTCCGACTCTGGCGGCAGCTTCAGCCCGGGTGAACATTGTGCCACAAGATTTGAAATTTGGTTAATTGGTAATCCAATTCATCTTAAAAGTAGTTTAACATGCGTTAGAGTATCAGCTTTTTTCGCGCTACATCAACTACAACAGTGATGTGCTAGAACATGTCCGAGGATGCAGGCAGCACGTAAATGCAACTAAAAAGATAAGGACAATTACGTTACACCAACGCAGTCGTGCACAGTGCTTACCTCTGTGTATCAGGTGACAAGAGCACTATCTAATGGCACAGAAAATAAAATTTTCGTTTCCTTACTCAGCCCCATGTTCCCTAAGGCTGCGCTTAAGTGTCTGACCAAATTGTGGTCCTGTAGAAATGCGCGAATAATCGGACAAGAGTGACCACTGCAGCCTCGACCATTGCCAAGGGTAACAGTGTCAGCGACCCCTGGATTTCGTTCACTCTGAAAGACCTGCCATATTTTGACAGTGGAAAATACGCTACGCATTTTTAGTTGTTTTTTCGCTGTTATCTCGTGCTTTTGGTTATGTACTTCGTCACGTCCGATAAGTTTTTGCTAAAACTCTCGACGCTTGCTATGCGATGATTTGCGTGCGTTTCCGTTATGAAGTAGGCCAACATACAAACACGTGCGTTTTTCCTTGAGTGTTGAGCTAGAAGCCAGCGCTTGTCTTTGTTGCCTTCTTTGTCCGTTTTCCACTCATATTATTCGAAAAACACTGTCCATTGCTTCCACCTCGCTGAAGCAACTTACGACGGCGATCTTTCCTTTTTGGGGCAAACGTAAGACTGGTGCTTCATTTTCGTTTTAACCTCTTGCAAAGGAAAGCAGCCGGCCGTTGCTTCGTAGCAGTGTGCAATTAATTACGCAATGTGTGCCTCGTTACACGTTTCGAAACCATAGTACCTGGGTGTCCGGGGAGATCCGCAGACATAGACACGTACTTTAATTGTGCAGTCTGCACCTCCTTGTTAAAACTAGCACTTGGCTACAAAATCACAGTGTCTGGAATTCAGCGCCCTGTGAGGTTACTTACTGATTGACTGATAGCTAACTTTTTAGATGCGGAAGCATCTTATACTCACGCCTTGTAGTGCGCCGTCCGCGCCGTCCGCGCCGTCCGCACCGCCTTAGTTGAGCTAATTCATTACGTCTGATACAATAATCACTCGTTCTCTGCTACTGCAATATTCACGCGTTCATCAAGTATAAGGTTATTTGTTGCACTTCAAAAGCATACATGTGTCCGAGTTAAAACGGTCAAAGTTTCACATTAAATGCACCAGGAAGGTAAAGTATTGGTACGGAAACCAGTAACACAAACATGAGCTTGTACGGTAAAGTTAGCTATTTAAAACCTACGCGAGCGTCGGTGCACACTGAACCATGCCTGTGTATTCAGGCATGTGTCTAACTCTGTTACCAGCCACTAAACTGTTTTAGCGGGACGGCTCAGTGCTCTCCCATAGTTGAGTACGAAGTACTCAAAATCGTTCAACATATTAGATGCGGAAGCATCTTATACTCGCGCCTTGTAGTGCGCCGTCCGCGCCGTCCGCACCGCTTCTCGAACATTCGACAGCTGACGCGCGCGCATGCGCCGTCGCGCCGTCGCCCACCATCTGTGCCGCGCGCGCTTCTCCTTCGAGAACATTCGACAGCTGACAGCGCATGCGCCGTCGCGCCGTCGCCATCTGTGCCGCGCGCGCGCTTCTCCTTCGAGAACATTCGACAGCTGACAGCGCATGCACCGTCGCGCTGTATATATACTCAAGGTCGGCGCTCGCTCGCTCAGTTGCCGCTCGTCCGTTGGTTCATCGCAATAAATAAAACACCGCCCTTTCGCATACGTGCCGTACGTGTTCACTCATTTAACACCCCATTTCACAACGACGTTAACCAATTTAGCCATCGACCCAAGTAAGTCGCAATTTAACACCCGTTAACCAATTACATGCTTCCGCATCCTCCTCAGTGTTCCCCCGAGGGAAGCTGCGGGCAATTTTTTTTCTTCCATGCCACTTCTGCTGGAATAGAGTGGCTTGTCAGAACTCACAAACACACACAGCCATGCACGCACATATATACATACATACATACATACATACATACATACATACATACATACATACATACATACATACCTACATACATACATACATACATACATACATACATACATACATACATACATACATACATACATACATACATACATACATACATACATGTTTAGCCTAGCTGACGTCACTCCAACTTGCATTGTGCCATCACTTTTGTTGGCTTCTTCCTTTAGCATTTGTGAACGACGCAAAGCACGCTTTACAGGACAGTATTGCACGCAATTTATGTGAATTTTTGGCGTTGCATACTGGTAGCTGTAGTGGGTCTATAATTTCCTTCAGAAGCATGATGAATTGCTTTTAGAGAAAATCAGCTGCAATTATACAGTGCGTCATTTTCTTTTTTCTAGTGTTCTCTTGACCTAGCTCTAAAGGGGGCTCAAAAACAGTAATCGAGCAACCTGGTATTTCTTGACGCCTGACGGACACCGTAGCATCGGAGCAAGCTCCTACAGATGTTATGCTTTTCGTTATACCGTCATGCATTTGCATGAACTGTCATCGCCATGAAGAACGTCAAGCTATTTTGCAAGCGCTGCGCAATAACCCGGTCTGCGTGTGTTCTCTTCATTCTCCCCCTCACCTAGTTCGTTAGTTCGTTCGGCACCTGCACATATGCGTCCGGCGCGAGCTCTCGCACTTCACCGATTTGTCCGTCGTGCAATGCACTAGTTCAGACGGGTGAGATAACGAGTACAGAGAGAGAGGGGGGAGATATTGAAGTGAATAGAAAGAGAAAACTTTTAGACAAAAACAGTTTCGCGACGAGGTGGGATTTCAGTTGAATTGAGTCGGGATTTGAATTTGACGGCGATTATTTTAACCACTCGGCTATCCGGCCATGCTAGCAGAGAAAATCACTGCCTTGCATTTATTACCGCAGCAAGAAGTTGGAAAAGAGAGGTGAAGGTTAACGTGATAGGATATGAAGTGAGGAGGAGAAGTGGCGAGGGGAAATTGTGGGAATAACACAGTGGGAATAAGGAGAAAGACAGAAATACAGAGAAAGAAATGAGATAGAAGAAGACTAAAGATAAGGAAATAAAAAATAAAAAGAAAAGACAGGAAAAAATGCAACAGAAATACAGAGAAGAAAGAAAAAAAAGATGAAGAAGGAGGATGACCCCTCAGCTTCACGACTTCTTCAGACTTGGCACTAGTAGTGAGAAGCTGATATATTATAGCACAATTTTAGGGGCTTCTGGCACTTAAGAAGAAAAATGCGATTTCCTGTTATAAATTATTCAAACAAGTTTTTGCACACTGCGCCTATTAGTACCTGGAATTTTGTTCAATAAAAGTTCTCCGCGCAAACATTTTGAGAAACCGGGCAACACAAATGAGTCTACCTACATGACAACGCTTTGGAGACGTAACATTACCAAACAGCTTGTGCGACGCAACATTAAAAGTTTAATTAGAGTGATGAAAAACTGCGTTCATAACTACTGTTTTATTGGCTTTCAATATGTCGACAGGTCATTTTTGTGGTATATAGTTTTCTCCGTCGTTTATTTCGTTTTGTTAACAAGTTGGCCTCAGCCAGTGAGGCTTCCTTTACATCGCCTGTGACGACGTACACTCCAATGTTCGCAAGTGCGTGCTACCGGCGGCTGCATCACCACAAACGTTCGCGCCACCCTCCGAACGCACGTGCCAATGCAAACACAGGCAGCGACACGCTCGTTTTGAGAACTGCGCTTACATATATTGCAATCAAAGGACAGGTAGTGTTTGGGGCAATGTTTCTTTCGGTTGGAGACTTTTCACGCTACTACCGTGTTTCAGACCCTCATAATGTTGTCAAATGTCCGAATATCTCTCCCAGTTTTCAGGACGCATGTCCAATTACATTGTCTCGAAAGTTCACGCGTATGATAGATCGGCGTGCTAACTGCGTAAACGCCAACATTCGTCATGACGTGAATTCTGCTACCTTTTTCTTTTTCCTAATTCCACGTTATTATCGTATTTCGGCACGCAATGAAAATGCGCAATCTCGGATATAGATATTAGGAACGTTCAAGCAAAACTAATGATTGTCTTGCATTTCGCCATCATAACTTGTCCGTGTGAGGAAGTGAATATTTGAGCAATTTGTTTTTTTTATTTTGCATTGTAAGCTTCAGTTTCTAACAACAGTGCAGTTGCTGTGTTGCTTATGCATTTCTATTATTTCACTGCCATCCACTGTCTAGCACAGTTCGTCACCAAATCGCATGAGACCCAGACTTCAGCGTTTGGAATAATGTTTCAGTACTGCATGCTCTGCTTAGCACATGCAACGCTGCGACGAACCACAATTCCGGTGTCATGCGATAACCACCAAGCCATGCTTCAAACAGAACACGGGATTTAGTACGAACAGGATGGCAAGATGGCTGCTGAGTAGCAGACAAAAAAAAACAAAAAGAGAAAAGAAGGCTGGAAGCGAGTATCTGATGTCGGCAATTTTAACAATATCTGTCTACAAGTCTCACAAAAAAATTGCCCGCAGCTTCCCTCGGGGGAACACTGAGGAGGATGCGGAGCATATAATTGGTTAACGGGGTGTTAAAGTGCGACTTACTTGGGTCGATGGCTAAATTGGTTAACGTGGTTGTGAAATGGGGTGTTAAATTGCGACTTACTTGGGTCGATGGCTAAATTGGTTAACGTGGTTGTAGGAGGGGGTGTTAAATGAGTGAACACGTACACACGTATGCGAAAGGGCGGCGCTGGTCGAAGGGACGTCGATCATTGTGTTTGTGGATTCGTTGGAATTCATTTCACCGCGACCTTGGACGTCGACGCGCCGTACAAACCAACCGACGAGCGGCAACTCAGCGAGCCAGCGCCGACCTTGAGTATATATACAGCACGACGGCGCATGCACTGTCAGCTGTTCAATGTTCTCGAAGCGCGACGCCACATGCGCGTCCACTGGAGAATCAGGAGAATTGTAGATGTCGAACACGGTGTGTAGAGGAGGAAGGGTGCACAGATGGTGGAGGAGTGAAGCGCGCGCGGTGTGTAGAGGAGGAAGGGATGCACAAATGGTGGAAGAGTGGGCGACGGCGCGACGGCGCATGCGCGCGCGTCAGCTGTCGAATGTTCGAGAAGCGGTGTGGACGGCGCGGACGGCGCGGACGGCGCACTACAAGGCGCGAGTATAAGATGCTCCGCATCTAAAAGAAGAAAAATAGTGAATTCTGAACTTGAAAATTCTTGCGATGGCGACGTTTCCTCAGTAGACTATTGAATGGACTGAAGGTCAAAAAGACAAATAGAAATGAAAATTCCACGTGGACGAGAGGAAGAAAACATGGAACTGAGAAGACAAACAAAGTGCCCTGTTTGTCCCCGTTTGGTGTCATCTGTTTTTTTCTTGGTCTGTTTTATCTTTCTTTTTTTTAAGTAATTCAAAGTCATAATATGTGTCAACATTATAAATGGAGTCTAACAGCGAGATTCACCGCTAAGGCACGCAAAAGCTCTCAGATTTCCATGCTTATTCCGTATTGTTATTTTGCACTTTGGCCGGATGTATATTCGCTGCATCTCTTCGTATGGCTCACTTATGACTCACAATGATCTTCGCGAAGGGGCAAGTGTATTGACGTCGTCTTGCGAGAAAATCCTACGAAGGCAGCGGTAGCGAAATTCGTCGTTTCATACTTTCCTCAATGTCTGACTGTCTTCAGGTCAGATCACCTATTGCATGCGTAAAATATTACTGATAATTATCACGAATATTTTCTCATTCAAGCACACTGTTGTTAACAAGCCACAAGAGAAAGAAGCAATATAAGAATGGTAGAGAGGTTAGCTAAACCACGTCTAGTTTCCTACACTACACATAGGGAGAAGGGGAAAATGGAACAAAACAGACAGGGAGAGAGAGAGACTAAAAGAGAAGGAGATGCACATTGCACACCACATACAGCAAGAACCTTCTTTGTTCTCTACATGGGGTCATTAAGCACGTACAAGGTATAATTAGTCAGTATATTTTTTGCGCCACTCTGGAGGGGATGGCACTTCAAAATGCATATCAATGTAGTGTCCCGGCTGGTTGTCCGACGATATGTATGTATGTATGTATGTATGTATGTATGTATGTATGTATGTATGTATGTATGTATGTATGTATGTATGTATGTATGTATGTATGTATATACGTATGTATGTATGTATGTATGTATGTATGTATGTATGTATGTATGTATGTATTACCGAGTGTTTTTATCCAACGACATTATAAAACTACACCATATAAGCGATGAGGAAAAGAAAGAAAGAAAGATAGAAGGAAATAAAGAAGGAAAGAAAGAAGGAAAGAAAGAAAGAAAGAATGAATGAATTAATGAAAGAAAGAATGAATGAATGAATGAAAGAATGAATGAATGAATGAATGAATGAAAGAATGAATGATTGAATGAATGAATGAATGAAAGAAAGCGAAAAGTCGGTGTGGTTATATAAAAGAAGGCTGAGAAATTGCGACATGATATCGGACACGTGTGGTGCGCTTATCCCAGGTAGTCCTCTAATTCTCTTTTTTTGTTACTCATTTACTACTGACTGTAACCATGACAATAGTCAAAACAGAGTTCAATATCATAAGGCACTTCCTATTCGCGGGACACCGCACAAATACAGCCAATATCAAGATGATAGCTCGAGCTACACAAAGTTACCGCATCGATTTACCCGCGCAGAATCCAGTCGTAACAATACCGTTGTGGTGAGTCGGCTTTCGTATCTCCACCCGACGAATTTTTTTGCCCTGCGTCGTTCTGAGCATCGCTGTTTAAACTTCCAGGGCTTGATATATGCAAGCATAACAATTCGTGTCGGCAATATGCTTACCGAAGCCAACCGATTTGGACGTCTGGAGTCGTTGTTTTTGAACGTCCAGTTTGATCTCACGACATCCGTCGCCTAATGGACGTGGTCGTGTACACTGCTGAAAAATATGAATAATACTTTTGGAGGGTCGGCCCCAGTGTACACGTCAGTTTCTAATATTGGCGAAACGCAATGAGATAAGCGATACGAGGATCAGCGTCGCGCCGCTTTTCTGAACGTATAATGACGCAGGTAAGGCTCACATCGCTTTTGCATCTCTAGGCAAACAGTCAACAGACTGTGCTAGCGCGAAAGGTTGCTCGCTGCGCTTGCGCGTGAGGTAGGAAACCTCGTCGTTTCTCACCTCTACTAGGCGTTGACTTGTGCAGTCACGCGAAGTCATTTTGTTTTGAATGCAGGGGTGTACACTCTGCCTCACTACGTGCGTATAATAATTCACAGCGAAACAATTATTGTTCTTGTTTTATTGTTTTCAATAGAATTTTGATGCGTGATATGGGGAAGGCAACTTAACCTCCTAAATCTGCTTTCCATGCATTGTTCTAACAGGCTGAAGTATCTTCAGCGACAACACATAAAACGCCCTTTTCTTTCCGGGTGAAGGCAAAATTTGTCCCAGCCGGCGGCAAGTTATCTTTTCGTTAGGTTTTGTTTCTTCACATTTACAATACATTTACTTTTGTTGACATCCACTATACCTTTCGGGGCATCATTCTCTCTTATTTCTTATTAAGTTATATCTAACAAAAAGTCACCCCGTAAGTTTACCCTTCTTTTGTTAATACATATATATATGCATACATACATACACACATACACATACATACATACATACATACATACATACATACATACATACATACATACATACATACATACATACATACATACATACATACATACATACATACATACATACATACATACATACATACATACATACATACATACATACATACATACATGCATGCATACATACATGCATACATACATGCATACATACATGCATACATACATACATACATACATACATACATACATACATACATACATACATACATACATACATACATACATACATACATGCATACATGCATACATACATACATACATACATACATGCATACATACATACATACATACATACATGCATACATACATGCATACATACATACATACATACATACATACATACATACATACATACATACATACATACATACATACATGCATGCATACATGCATGCATGCATGCATACATACATACATACATACATGCATGCATACATACATACATACATACATACATACATACATACATACATACATACATACATACATACATACATACATACATACATACATACATACATACATAGCCAGGAGATGCCGACTCGGGCCCGTTCGCCCCCCCCCCTGAAGTGTTTTTTCACCGTGCATATTTAGAGCAAAAATGGCCCGGCACCCACTTTAGATCAAACAGGTCCCCCCGCCCCCTTCCGAAAAAAAAAATTCTGCACACAACCTCGATACATGCATACTTACGAAATACCTTATCAAGAAGAACTTTTTGTTGGGCAATCTAGTGGATGTTTTACGGAAGGAATAAGGCGCAAACGAGATGAACGTTCATGTCTCTTCTTGTGTTCGTCTCAATTGTGGCTTATTCTTTCCGTAAAATTCATCATCCCTAAAAGAGGTTATAAACAGAGCTATTGATTGAAACGTAACCTAAAACCAAAACTCTCAGGGTCTTTTGTGCGTTCACCTAACACGACTATTCTTTGTATTCTAAGTCGGTGTATTGATTGTGCCCCACCGCCTTTCCCCATCGGAAAACTCTGCACAAAAAAAGAACTTTGGAAAATTCTAGATAAACATGACAATCCCCACTTGCCCAATAAAAGGCACTTAAGACACTGGCCGAGACCGTCCTCGGCCCGCAATTCATTGACAGTGTTGTTGCGTTTCTTGCGGGCAACTGGCCTCAAAGACGGACTGTAAGCAGTGTTTTCTATTGAATTTTCGTTCTTTTTCTCCTCCTCATTTTTGTAACATCTCCTATTTCTCATCCTTTATTTTCTTATCCCCTTCTTCAGCACAGGGTAGCCAGCCTGCCTGAGAACTGTCTAACCTCCCTATCTTTTCGTTTCTCCTCTTTGCATCTCAAGTGTTTTTGCAGTTTCTCCGAGGTCGGCATGCCTTTGACCAAACGATGTTTTCGGGTAAGGACGTCACCATTTGACGCCCGTAATGTGACGTGACAGCGACACCACAGGGACACCATTACGGTGTCACAACTTCTGGTGGATAGTGACGTCGTTTTAACGTCATATTGTAACGCCACATTCCGATGGTGATAGTCGTGTTACCCGGCTTGAACGCGACGTCCCGGGACGCTGACAGTAAATTTTTGCATTTTCTGGGGCATCAAAGGCTCTCTGCTTAATAAAAGCATGAACGCTCCCAGTGCGAGATCGTACAGACCTGCCGACGGATCTCGGAGATCTGCTTAGCCAACGCGCTGCGCCGTACTCGACGCTGACAGTTAACGCGGCCGGTAACGCTGCCCTTTTTAATGACTCGTGGCGGCCACGCCTTCCCTGGCTCGTAAATCACGCACAGTGACGCTGAGCGGGCTCCGTTATAGCCGGGTAGCGATTACGTGTTACCGCAGCGTTAGGGGTATGCGAGTAGAGCAAGACGTCTCGCCGTGGATTGGAGTACAGCAGCAGGCGCTATATGGCTCTGTCGTGACCATGTACTCCCATCGTTCTCTTGGATGTTGGGGGGAGAAACGTACGCAATATCGTATACGACGGATGCTTCTAACATTGATGGCTCGAGGTGTTTCCCAGCCCGTTAACAGCTGCTAAGTATATCGCTTTAGTAAAACAATGAAAATAGAAAACAAATTCTGAGCACTGCGGCTAGAACGAAGAGGGAAGCCAGCGAAGTTGTGGCTGTGGTTTGGCTGCTATAATGTACAGAAAAAGCGTTGAACGATTTAGAGCACTTGGCACTCTTTTATGGGAGAGGAGAAAGTGGTCCCGAATGAACGCTATGAAGTATATATATTTGGTGTGTGTTTAGAAAAATAGTTTGAGTTTAGAAGTACAATGTACTCTCCTATGGGAGAACATAAAGCCGTCCCGACCATATTGACAGAGCTATTTAAAGCTATACTTATACTGTAGTGCATCTTGCTTTAGTTAATTCAGATGCCATCATTCCTGGCTTCATGTACTAAACTTTATATAATAATGTTTACTTACACACTATGTCGGTCCATTTCTTCGGCGGAAAATGCTGAAGTAATCGAGATAACTGGTTCGCCGCGCCTTGTTGTTCAACGCTTCTTCTGTTCACGGGCGTGATCGGCTAAAAAATCTTCTCATACGTAGCATCACGGTAAAACACTTAAAACACTTCACTTTCTTGGGCTTTGGAACTGCATCAAGTTCGAAAGATAATTTTGCTTTGGGCAGAGCGACCTCGACTGAGGTCTGAGAGGAACAAGTTCAAGCTTTTGATTTTACATAGGACTTAACTATTATTCTCTGTTCCCTCCACTTCCCCCGATCTCATCTACTGAGTGAGCTCAAGTCTACAAAAAGCGGGTTTCCATCGGCTCCTTGGCTCCTTTCGCAACCAATCTTGTTCTTGTTCTTGGTAACATTTACTTGTGGCTCATACACACTTTGGGGGATTGGCCAACAATTGAGTGGTCTTATAAAATTTTAGAGCAAAGAAACTTATAAAAAGAAAACGTAATAAATTTTAGAACAAAATTCTGATCACTGAGCTGTACCTACTGTAAGATTTTTGTGTTAGTATGAATAATAACCTAGATCAAAACCTAACCTTAAAAAAGAAGTTATGTGTATGTCTGCACAAAAGAATAACAAGATTGCTTTGTTGGTCTCTTGGTCTCATTCAGATAATTCCGCTCTGCCTTGCAAACGTTTGCACTAGCAAACCCCGAAATAGAAGCTCCTGAGGACAGAATCACGGGCACTGATAAATTCATTCTACTAGCATGTAAGGGACTTCTTTACGTGGATTTGCGAGCTGTGGTAAATCGCCTAGATGTCAAAAAGTAATGATCTATAGTTTCTGATTTGCCGCAAAAAGCGCACATAGGAGAAAGAGCCTGGCCAGACTTGTGTTCGTAAAATTTAGTTACGGCACCCTACAGCGCAGCCTCGTGTAATTGCGACTTTTAATTTACGTGTGTCACAAAAGGATTGGTGCCAGAGATATGATAGGTGCCGATATTCTGTGGAATTTGTGAGTGCTGTACCTTCGAAGCTTGCCGTAATGGTACGCCTGCGAAATCACGTAGCTGGTACATAAGCGGATGGTGTTAAAAAGGTAAAATTGTGCCACTTATTCATGACCGATTTATGCACAGCAACTTTCTTTACTTCTACTTCTTGATTTCATCATAGTCTATGAGCTTTGGCGCACAATTTATGCCCTATTTATTCATTTATTTATAATACCTCAAAGGTCCCACATGGGACATTACATAGGGGTGGGCGAACAGAAAACCAGGCGGGTCGGAATATATTTCATCACTTGAAAGATGGTGTTGAAATGCAGCCTTGAATTGAGCAGTGTCAGTGTTGAGGGCCATTTGGGAAGTGAGGGCATTCCATTCTCCGGAAGTAAGCCGAAAAAAATGAATGTTGCATATATGGAGTAATTAACGCGATAATGTTAAAGAGCTCGTTTCGCAGACAATCTGGTGTCGCCGTCGTTGTTTGTGAGCGAAAAATTATCATTTTGCGCATGACCGGAAAGTCAACAAAGATTCAAGTAAAATAAATAATAAAGAATTATGGGTCTTAGTGGAACTGAATTGGGTCGTTTGCGTGGCAAGCGAGTGTTCTGCCACACAACCACGTGCCTGCTTGTGAATATATCGAAAATAACTTCCTCTGCTTGGAAATGCAGGGAAAGTAACGCACTTGCTTTCCAAACACACGCGTCCGGTGTACAAGCTTCACAATACAATAAGAAACATTACCGTAATATTGTGTGGTAAAAGCGTACATTTCTACCGGGCGTCAGAACATGGGCTTATCGTAGTGACTTCATTGTTTAAAGCCAGTTACTAGTTACTCACTGCAAACGGTACACACACGTAACTGCGCCTATTTCCTTAATACCGCGTGTTCGGTGCATAGCGAGTTCGAAAAGATTTCATTCGCTCGATGTCCGAGGTACACACGAGGAACAGAATATTGCTATCGCGTTCAACTCTTGAGGTGAAGCTTAGGGGTCCCCATTTTTCTGCTCCCCTCCCAAGTTACTAAACCACACGTTGAAATATCGCATTTAGCTTTCGTTATTTACCTCACAATTACTTCTAATAACATCTCCTATGCTTTGTCAGGCACTATTGTCTGTTAGTTCTCATTATATTGTGCCTAACAAAGGAAAACTAGCCCTTCAATTTCCACCTTCTCACGGTTTCGTATAAGGTCATTTTATCTCACACCTGCTGTGTTTATGCTTGCCCTTATTCTATTCGGCAGCCCACCGGAACGGTTATGGAGGCTGGCGTTCGCTTAATATAGGTTCGAATAACCGCCTCGGTGGAACAGTGGCTACGACGCTCGGCTGCTGGTCAAATGGTCACGGTTTTGACCCAGGCTGAGGTGGTCGCATTTTGATGGATGGTAAATGTATACCGCTGTACTTGTGCACGTTAAAGAACGCCCACAAGTACTCATCAGTGCACGTAGAAAAAACACGAGGTGGTCAACATTTGCGGAGCCTTTCAGTATGGCGTCTCGCATAATCATATGATGGTTTGGGGAAGTACAACCCTGGATAATACTACGTGTTTTGGATTTCTTCCGTTTAATCTCACTTAATTTTTATCATTTGCTCTCTACTGCTTTCTATCTCTCCATTTGTTGGCTCAATACATGTAACCTTGATCATTAAGCAGTCTCCAGGCGTCTCACAGATCATTGTGCCCCCAGCTTGTATTTCCAGAATGAGTATTAACTTTGTTCCACGTAATGCATGAATTCTGTTTCAAGGTTTCTGACAGTCAGCCGAACACGCCGCTATGGTCAAGTAGTTACGATTCTTCACTGCTGATCGGAGTGTCAAGGAATGAAATTTTGGCCGCGGCGGCCGCAATTTGACAGAGGCGAAATGCTAAACAACCATAAGCTCAGATTATTTAGCAGCACGTTAAAGAACCTCGGGGGGTCGAAATCGCGAAGCCCTCTGCTACTGGTGTCCCTCATAAACAAGTCGTGGTTTACAAACGTAAAATGCCAAACATGTATCTGTTGTTATTACGGTGAGCCAACTCGAGAAAATGCTGTAAACGCTTTCGAAAACAAAATGTTTTAAAGGAACCACATCGAAAAGCTTTGCATTTACGAGACAATTTAGAAGAAAAGGAGAGACCCGTAAGGTGGTTCTAAGTTGCCAACCGGGCCCGATTTGGCGGCGTCAAGCGTGGTCGACGTCGGTCGGCCCGGGAAAACGGTGGTCGGGGAGGGAGTTTCGCGCAGTGTCGTCGCCGTCGTCTTTTGGCGTCGCTGCTTTTAATGACTGGGAACGGGCGATTCCCGGCCATTGTTCTCGGGTCGATTCGCGACGGAGGGGTGCACAGTCAGCCAGCCAGGGGCACCTGTTCGGGGCTGGCCTTCTCCTATTCCGGCAATCGATGCCGCCGCGGCACCGACGCACCATTACGCCCCGGGGTTTGGGCGTTGGATGGGGAGAAAACACGCAGGATGAGGTTTAAGGGGAGAGAGGAGGACGGTAAGAAGGAGGGAGAGACCCATATAAGGACAGCCGAAAGCGCTCTTCTTCGGCTTGGGGGAAACCCCTGGGCTTCCAGAAAAGATCGTCCGGTGGTAGTACTGGCGGTTGTCGGTGCTTTACTGCCTGCCTTGTTTTTTTCTGCTTTCTTTGTTTGTTTGTCACTTTAGTTGCCCCGTTCGCTTTCCTTGTACGGACGCCAATGTCCACGCGCAGCTGCCTCCTCTTGCAGCCTGCTTTGGCCGGCTCGTCACCTTTTGTTTGGTCAGACTCAAATAGGGTCGGCCTGTCTTCTCTCTTTTGCTTTTTTTTTACCTTCGTGCCTGTTTTCCTTTCCCGCCAAAGCTTTCTCCTTTTCCCGGAGCGGTCGCCCGCTGATTGGCTCGTAAAAGTGTCTCCGCAATAGCTTCTTCCGGAGGCGGCACAAGCCAGGGA
Organism: Rhipicephalus annulatus; assembly: GCA_013436015.1. NCBI lineage: Eukaryota > Metazoa > Arthropoda > Arachnida > Ixodida > Ixodidae > Rhipicephalus > Rhipicephalus annulatus. The sequence continues at coordinate 865,901 of WOVY01000153.1, forward strand.
GAGTGAACGTCAGCGAGAGAGAATGCGTGTGGGACGAGGTGTGCAAGGTATCTCGCTAGGGGACCTACCGGTAGAATGTTACAAGGACACATTTTTTTTTGTTTCGCTTTTTAGCATTATTTTTTTCGGCCTTTGTCCCTCTCTAGGGATCGCTGAGGATGCATTTATGCTCGGGAGTCATCCTCTGATGCCTCGACTCGGCGGGGTCGAGCCACCGGGTTTTTCTGATAGCCCTTTATTTTATTGCGACTCCCTTGTGACGCGCCAATGAGGAAGTGACCGAGTGGCGAGTGCGCTTGATGGCAGCGGAGAAGCGCGTGTTATGGTTCAAGCCCACCATGTTATAGCGACCCCTCGCTGGAAGACGCTGTCATTAACCAGGCCAAGGCGAAAAGCCGTATAGACCCATATTTTTTTATATACCTAAGCGTGGAAAGTGTGCAATGCTCGTATTTTTGCTATTCACAAGCAAGCCTGGCACGCTACAAGTTTAGAAGAGTTTACGCTCGAGCAATTATTGCGTGTTCAAGTTCAACACGCAGGACGCGGTTCATTGTGTGCCGCCAACCTAATTCTCGAACAGATGCGCTCAGGCCACAGAGCCATAATTGCTAATGTAATCAGATAAGCATGCCAGTTCAGGGCCATAAAACTAATGCGTAATAAACACTCAGGCCAGGATAGCTATGAAGATACGAGGACATGAGATTAATAAGAAAGCCAGTAGTCTTCCAGCGAATTGCCCACAAACGCTGCTTGTAGTTAACTCACTAGAGCTTAATCTGTGAACTGACGTGCAGGCTTGAGTTAAGCACATTTCATGCATAATTGAAAGCTAGGAAGCCTCTCAAATAAACTAGGGACGCTGTTACACCACGGTGCAGCATCCGCGAGAGTTATGCGGAAGTTCTGTTTAATGCGATATGATCAATGAGCCGACACGTATCAACCTAAAGCAATTACTTGACAGCAGTAGGAAGAACAAGACCGCTGAACTCCACTGTCATTAGGTCGGCACATTTTTACATACGAAGCATTACCTAGCAATATTCAGTGACCTTGAGCGTATCTATCTATCTATCTATCTATCTATCTATCTATCTATCTATCTATCTATCTATCTATCTATCTATCTATCTTTTCGCTTATGTTTGGGTGCTCTCGTGGTCACCCCATAACGTGGCATGAACCGAAATTAGCATGGGAGAATAAGATGGTTCGACAAAAATGACGCGCTGATCAAGTCATGAACAATGTCACAATTCCGTCGCCTACGTCGCCAAACACTTTCCGGCAGACAGTGGCACATTCTCACGGGCGGGTATGTGCCGCTGGTAAGTGGGTAGTGCCACAGGTGACTGACACTTAGTATCTGCCCAGGAACGGCGAGAACACACATGCGCAATTTTAACGCGAGCGCCTTAAAAGAATACCAGATATCGGTAGCGTCGACCCAACAAAAGCATACAATAAATGTCAGTGTTAAGGAAAAACCTGACATAGGCAGTGTTGGTCACCCAACGAATGCAAATAGTAGATTTCAGGGTCTCAGCAGGACTCGAACCCAAGCATTCTGCGTGGCAGTCAAGCATTCTACCACAGAGCTACGCGAGGTCTCGGAACTACTTTGCAAATTGACGCTAATCCTCGTGAAACGTCAATAGTGGTTGCAGTGCTGCCTACCCAATTTTATAAACGTTACATATGTACTCATTCCATACATCCGTCACGTCGGGTTAACGTCAATTGTAGTGAGGTGTCATGTGCTGAAATTGATTTAAGTAGCAGTGTCAAGGACCAGCATCTTCGTGAGCATCAGCGCTTCATATCAACTTCTGGTGTTGCTAAAACACATTTCCAGCTGACCTCGCTGTCCAAGTGGAAAACTGGTTATATAAACATCTGAAACTCTTCAACATATGTCTCGGTGTGCAACGTTTGTACATATATTTAGCGTCATTTCATGAGGGGTCACTAAAAAAAAACTGCAACACGGTCACCTTCCCTCCGTGTGCTTCGCATACAGTTGATTACCAGGTACGTGGGATCTGCCAATTTTTTTTGGACGGGGGGGGGGGGGATCTTTATATCGTCTCTTCGATTCCCTCGTTTCAAACGTAAACATTTTGTAAATCTCATAGGTACCCGTACTATACAGCGTAAGGTGTCATGAAACCACAATAGCAGCCGGTATTTGTGAATTAGTAGTCCACCCATGGTGTCCATCGCAGTGGTCGCGCACAATGAAAAAACAGTAAGCAAAGAGGAAAAAAAATTTAAATGCTATAGACCTGCAACATTTATTTATATGTGGGGTTTAACTTCTCAAAACCGACAGTGTAAATTCTCGCCCAAGAGTGAAGCCGTGCCAACCGTAAGATGGCAGCTGCGGCAGCCATCTTACTAGGGGCATCATGAGCTGTTGGCGTGGGGCGACTGAGAAGTAGCGTTGTTTACTAGCACGCCCAACGAGTTTAACGTGGCAACCTTTTCGGGTCACGTAGTACTCAAAGTGCCTCCTTGTTTCACTAGTTTTTTTTTTAGTAAGCCTTGAATTCAAGCAAAATTTATTGAAGATTAAGTCAGCAATACTTGTCTCTGCAAATTACTTCTTCGGAAACAAGTATCTTTTAATTTTTCATTAACGTAGCAATTAGACAAATGAATCAAAACCACTTGATGTCTAAGTGGTCACAACCAGAATATAGCATGTCTCTGAGATCTTTGGAGGGCGAAAGCGGGCTTCACTATTGCTTGCAAAGCATTGCGGGAGCTTCCACTGCAGCAATTTTTCTAAACCTCCTTGGCTGACACGGCTTCACTCGTGGGCAAGAATTTCCACTCCAGCAATTTTTTAAACACCCTTGGTTCAAACCTGGTTTAGAGCAATTAACGAGCTGCGTGCTGTGTCATGTCACCGATCACCGAGTTGACATCACTGCGCGTGGAAGGAGGTTGGTCATGCGCATGAAAAATGCGCGAGCTTTTCCTGCACGTTTCGTAGCCTGTTGGCTGACCCTTTCAAGATGATCTCTCATCATCAGCAGTGAAATAACAACTGGTGAACTTGGCGTAAAGCAAGCCAAAGTGAACGTAGAAGTAGAAAGAGAGAAAATAAGCGCTAAATCAAAAAGAAAACGCGGAAAATAGGAAGAAAGCTGGAATGAACAACAGAAAGAAAAAAAATTGATAAAGAGATAGGAAGGAATAAGGAGAAAAAAGTACAGAAGAAACGGGAAAGGACAAAGAGAAAGGAAACAATAGAGCATGATCTTTTGCAGAATAATAATGTGACCGGGTTTGCGGCTAATAAAATTTTCCTGTTACACCCCCCCCCCCTCATCGTATTTATGGGCAAAAAACTTCCGGTTTTAGTGCAATATCCTTTTGCAATGCGTTACCTTCTAGCATTGAGCGTTGCACTTCAATTCCTTTGTTCAAAAAGTCCGTCAAAAATCATTTTCGCGAATAACCTTACTTGTGATCGTTTATCTGTTTGACTCGTTTGTTCTTCGTTTTTTTTATACCATGTTGCGTGTTTTCTCTTGATTTGTGGTATAAAAGTGCATTTTCATGTCCGTATACTGTAAGAACATTCTGTTGCTCTGTATAAATTTTACCGTTGATTTGTATTGACAAACCGAGGGTCCCACTAAAGTGTCTGGCTCTGGGACCCTCGTCTGTATATCTTAGAGTTCGTACCTTATTTTTGGAAACAATAAAACTAGAAACTTGAAAGAAACAAAGAAAGAAGAGAAATAAAAAAGGTTCATCAGCTCCTCACTTGCCTTAGACTTGACACCCTAGGCGAGATGCTGCCTTAGTTCCCTAATTTTGTGTTCTGACGGTCAAGGTACGCACCGACTGGCGGCCACGCGCCTACCTCTCCTCAGACGCCACTGTTCTCTCAATCTTCGCAACAGCTTCAAAGTTTCGCTCCCGCCGACCGAATCACTTCCTGAGAGGTTGTACAAAAATGTCAGCTGACATTACCATTCTAAGGACCTTTCCCGTGTCTCAAATATGAGTCATTACAAAAGGCTATCCGTCGCCATTATTGCATCAACACAATGACCTAAAACTGCATGCCAATACTCGAATATAGAGATTTGTAAGAGCGCTGTATGCAAAGAACTACGGCATGAAACTTCGTTTAGCTGTCGCTCCTGTTTTTTTTGTTTTTTTTTTTGGAAATAACAAAAATGAGCACTGGCCTACAGAAGCACGTAAACCATGGTCCATGTTCCATTTTAGACCTTAACTACGGACACACGCGCACACACTGGCCTTTACTGTCTGTTAGGCAATAGAAAAGAAGCTAGGAGATGCAAAGTAAGAGTCGAGGCAAGAGCTCGTGCAAAGAACCTGAATTTCAGCACGCAATAATCATGGACATTTAGGGGTTCAAGGTATCAATGACACGGAGCTGTGATAGCGTAAAGTGTTTTCCCTATTGAAGTGTGGCTCCGGTTTGTGCGCTCATTGTTCCTTCTTTCTTATTCAAAGATATTAAATGATAAGTGTTGATGAACGAGCCCATTCACACCGGCACTTCGATGAACAGAGCATGAAAAATAGATCGCGTGATTCGCAGCTGCTTAAGGAAGACTTTGAATAAACAAGCCGAACCTTTGTGAATCACTTCTTCATGCTCCGAAAAGCGGGCCTTTCACATAAAGCAGAAAACGACGTACAAAGAAGAACACATTTGAAAAATGCGCAAGAGGAACACCACGTGAAATCTCACCGCAAACAGCAAGAACGAGCCTATCCGATTGTTTATACGGCAGCGAAGGCTCTGGTCAAAACCGTGCAGTATATATTTCTGCGGGTGAATGGAGTTGTGCAAAGACGAGCCTTTTTTTCTCTTTCTAGACCACGCTCGAATCACTCCCAAATTTTTCTTCAATGGGAGCCACTTTGCTCGCTGTAGGCGGTGAGGTTTCTTTGTTTGCCGTTTACTTGATCCGTCTTAATAAAAGGAAGGCGATGAATAGAAGCCTCTAAGAGAAAAAAAAGCGTCTCCCTTTCGGCGATGATCTATTGAGACGCAGCGAACGATGATGTTTGCTCGTCGGCGGGCCTCGGCGCCAACCCATTGTTGGGAGCACGCGCGCGCTGCCGCTTCGTAGTGTTTGATTCGCAGAGCCACTTCGGACGTGTTCGCTTCGCTTATCCCGATGTTGATTGCGCGAGAGCGGCGTGTTCGGGCGTATTGGTGGTAGTGGCGGTAGGGTTACTTGCCAGTTGATTCAGAAACTGAGAAATGGTCTTCGAACTTTCTTGAGCTCGAAAGAACATCCTTTATTATGTTAGGGAAACCGCCACTTCAGGTGTCCCTCACGACTACGATATCTCTTTAGCATTTTATTATATTCTTTGTAGGAAAACAGTGGCATACCCTAGAGTGATTAGCGTACATACGTAGAGAGAGGGCACAGTGATAGAAACGTAATTGTCGATGGACACGGCACCAGGCGCTTTCTTGTGCCGCCGCTTATATCGCTGGGAGCGCCAGTAGGACTTGTTATGGTATCTAATCACAGAACAACTCTTGCTCCCAAGCTGTGATAGCATTCAGATACCTGGCAGAAACGCAGAGTGCATCATTGGCATATAAAAGCAGAAGCCCCTATTCACGAGCATCACCACATACGCGTGTATGGGTGCAGGCCATATAATAAAACTTTAGCCTTAGCATTTTCAAGCAATATGCTTTGAAACGAACGTATTGACAGTGTGCTGAGTCAATCGCCACACATAGTGGGTAAGGTGTACAGTTTAGAGCAAAATATTACTGTCACGCAGAGTAAGCTCTTATATGATAAACCATTTTTCTATTCACATATTACCTGCTGTTTTTTATAGAAAGGACTACAACTAACCCGAACTTGTGAAAACTGCACGTGATAATTTGCACATCAAAAGAAAAAAACGGGACGGGTCAATTAATTTTCATCCTTCCCAAATGTTTTCCCGCAAACCACGGTAAAATCATACGATTTGTAGCAAAACTAAATGCTAACAAAATAGATATGTTCTCAAAGAGTGGTTAGAGTTGTTATATTGGCGGCAACAGTCAGGTCACCAGAAAGTTGAGACAAATGTAGCGATAGACTGAATTAGCTCAATACTACGCTGGAAGTCTGAGGCGTTGCAAAAGGCGTAATGAACGACACCTTCATGACCACGATTCTTGTGGTAACCCGCCTCGATTATTTCAATACCCAGACAGGCTATGGCCGCATGTAGCGTGAGGCAGAGCAACTGTGAAAGGAAGAACAAAGACCCGTGTGCCAGTTACCGGAATGGTTAGCAGTGTTCGGGACATTTTGTGGGCTTGGTAATAATATTTTATTCTTTTGTGTGTGTTCTAGGTTCGTGATGAGGGCAAGGCTACTACCGATGTGTATTCCCATGACCAGTACCGGGAGGGCAACGATGTATTCTCCGTCAGCCGGAAATTCCTTTCGGCAAGCCTGGACACAGTTGAATTAATTACTTGCCATGGGGGTCTAGACGTTAAAGAGCTCGATTGATGACCCGCAGGTCGCGGTGTCTAATTCCGGTCGTGTCTACTGTATTTTGGATGTAGGGGAAAATGCCTATGACTGGTGCCAACACCTCCTCTATTTTGTCAATGCCAGCCAGATGTGCCGATCCGGCCGCTTCCCACCTTCTCCTGTGGTCCCTCCCTGCTTTCGCTCATTGCCTAGTTTTCGCGGGTGCAGTCATGTGGGAGGGAGCTACTCTTGCAGTTCCTCACGACAGAAATCATATGAGATAATTTTTTGTTCAGTTGCGTACAGGTCCGGGGAGTGACGTCTTCCATTCCTCGCGTTCACTGCGTTGGCGGCCAGGCTTGCTCTCCAAAATATACGGTGTTTTGAGATAGATTGCGTGCGCTGCATTCGATTTCTTACGCGCGTGCGCGATGCGAGCGATCGAATGCCTTTCACTACCCTTTTTTTACCTCCTTTCTTCTGTCTCTTTAATTCCCCTTCCCCCATTCCCTGCGCTGAACCGTGGAGGCGCCCTCATTGAGAGAGACAGTAGCGAAACTGCGTTTATTTCTTCATTTTTCCTCTTTTCAAAGTCACTTCGAAAGCCGGTGTCGCCGTTCGCGGCGATAATTCGAGCCACCAATAGGCAAGCGTCACTGCAACGCTGATTACGCTATATACTACATGTGCTGCACCGTGATGCGGTGGCGACGGCTTTGCTTCGAGCCACAAAAAAAAAAACACGAAGGAAGAAATCTTCCAATATTTATGAGGGAAGCACGTTTATCTCATCTCCGGAGTGAAGCACTCGGAAGCACGTGTGATGCAAGCAGCGCAACGCATCATGTAGCCTCGCGTCACGACCATTCCCAGAACTAAAGCGGACCGACGGCTTCCGTTGTTAAGCGCGCGTTTGCATACTGGCACTGAGAGAAACAAGAGAGGCATTGCCCGTGCACTTCGATTTAGGTGTACGTTAAAGAACCGCCAGCAGTCGAAATTTCCGGAGCCATTTACCACGACATCTCTCATACTCATATATTGGTTTTGGACGTTAAACACTAGCATTTCGGATTACCGAAATGATTCCAATAGACAATTATAAGCAATCGTCTGGTGAACATTCTTTTTTTTTCACTGTAGTGTAGCAAAGTTATGGCGCAATTGATTGCGTATGAAAAATTGAGAATATGATGTGCGACGCAATTCGAAGGCTGTGAATTTAAATACCACTAAAGTATAGGCTGATTTTCGGTCCCCATTGTTTCGTTCAAGTTTGCGTCTAAGTTATTGCACTACCATCACAGTCTAAAAATAATGACCACTTTGCTTTCCGTGTCATAATTTTCTGTTAAATTCAATTAGTCATATATAACGCGGAATTGAGCCTCTCGCAAGAAAAAAAAATGAATTCCCCTTCTAAACCTATCAGCCACGCATAAGCACCATGCAGAGCCGCGGCCACATCTATGTCGCACACGCGAGCAGCTGGTGTTTGCTGTGCGGCTCCAAACCTCAAGGCAGTTTCGGGCTCTGACAAAAAGCTCGATTTGGGCGACTTGTTTTATCGCGTGTTAGGGGCTCGAGGTCAATGATGGCAGGTACGGCGGGTTCCTTTACGGTAGCTGGCTCCCCTCGTCCGCATAGCCAATCTTTGCCAGTGAGGAGACGTGCTCGTAGAGATATAACGAATGTTTATTTGCATGATGAGAAAGATGAAACTGTACAGAGATTCAGCAGATATTCATCGATCGTTTACAAAATGCTTCGGCTTTAATAGGCCGTTGATTCCTTACACGGCAGTCCGAAGAAGGCGGTGACCACTGCTGCCGCGAATCTGGTGGCGTGAAGTCTCAGTGGTCCACCCACTGAAGAGGATGCCGAAATTGGGCCACTCGTGAGAATAAGAACGTGGGTGAGAATTTCCAAAGGTTATCACGAAGGCATCATACAATGGCGCTCCCGGCACACGCCTTGAAGGCATCGCAAGGCGAGCAGGCAGAGTGCCGTGGAGGGAGAAAGTTGAGCTTCTCTGGGAAGAAGACGGACGCTGACACAAACGTCAGCAGCGGTCCATGGCTGCTTTCAGCTACCGAGTTCCAGAACCCTCTCGAAAATGGCAACTGCAAGAGTGCTGCTGTCTCACGCTGTTCAATCCGTCTCAACAAAAGGGTTGTTTCGCGAAGCTTTCTTCGAGTTCGTTGTGATCCGACCACAGCGCACTGCCTGGAACACACAAATTGACGTCTGCTACGGCGAACTGCCGGGCCAAAGGTAACACGTGGTTGTATTGTAGTAAACGTGTGACATCGCTGTTGATACTTTTGTCGCGCTGTTACTACAATACAACAGAGGCTCTGAAGTGGTGTATCAGGAGCATGCGTGGCCTAGTTGTGAGACTCACCACGTCATAGCACGGTATACTTCCTCAAGGTTTCGTCCTATGGAGGAAAAATCGGCTGCTCGCGTGCTCTACACAAACGCGTCGCCGCACCTGTACATTTTCCCGAACACATGAAATATCTGAAACGTGTTGAATCACCTTAATATGTGACGTGAATTTCCTTAATGAATATTAGGATAGGAAATATAAATTTGCAATGGCGAGTAACGTTATTTAAACATGAGCGTGGTGTTCACTCTAATATCCCTGTCTGAAGTGTCCGCACTGTTGTTTTTTTTGGTCCGAAAATATAAGCGCTCACCGATGATGATGATTATGAGGTGAACGATGACGTATTGATGGGAGTCCATCGCTGCAGTTGACGCGCGGTGCTTGCTTAAAAAGCATCATATGCAGTGTTTGGGAATATGTAATTGCGCAGATACGTTGAGCAATTTTTCTGGCTACAAGGAAATTTGGAAAAGTAACTCCAGCGTTTGCAGCGAGCAAGTTCAGAGCTCTAAACTTTCGTATGGAACACTCTTTATTTCTTATTTCTTGCTTTCTCTATTTTTTTCAACCATCGATCCCCTTTTCTTGTTTCCCACTGTCTCCTAGTTTTCATGTGGAACATGCTGAAGCGCATAAATGAATTCCTTTACTTATTATAATACTTATTCATTGTTTCAACAATTCACGCTGCGCTATGGCAACGGGGTTGTTTCGCAAGCTTGGCACGCCACTCTTCAAATCATATCTGATGTAAAGGTATTACGTAAATACATCATGCCTGAATGGAATATCAAATCCTTTTTTTTTGTTTTCACATGTATAACATCTTTCTTTAAACTTTGCTCTTTTTTCTGCATTTTTGATGGAGGCGGAATAGTTGTAGGCCCGTGTACTCAGATTTGGGTGCATGTTAAAGAAGCCCAGGTGATCAAAATTTCCGGAGCCCTCCACTACGGCGTCTCTCATAATCAAATGGTGGTTTTGGGACGTTATACCGCACAAATCAATCAAATCAAACTTTGCTCTTTCTACTTTTTTTGTTTCTGTCTTCGAGTCTTCATCTTAGCATATTCAATCACGTTGTCGCGAGGCTAAGACGATGGTATCTCAAGGCAGCCGCTCTCTTCTCTCGAAATTAACCTCGCGCATGCTCGATTCCACGTGACTGCGCAGGTGCGCGTCAGATTATGCTACACGCCACGCTGCACCGCCTTTCGCTCATTACCATGCACTGCACAGGCCTGCCTCAGAGACGGGCGCGTTTTTTTCGCTGAGTGCCTGCGGCACTTTGCGGACATCGCGAATGACGGCCGTAACGATATAAGCCGCGCGGGAAATGCCCCGCGACAGTGAGCCTAATTTAGAGCGCGCGGCCGCCCAGTCACAGCGCTACGTCATGAATATGCGCCGTCATCGTCGCCATGCAGGGGCTCCCTCTTGTTGCGACGTCGTAGTTGAGCTACTCGGCCGTTTCGATTGACATTCGCGTTTCGCATCACGTATTCAAGCGATGACGAAGGCGAGTGCAGTGATGAGAGCTTGTCCGGCTCACTAAAAGTTTACAGCGCTTGCCTAACTCAAGAACGGGTCTCATGACTATAGCTTTCCCTTTTCAAATATTGAACAGCCTTCAGTTATTTTTTTTCAATGACTGTCTTAACATTTTTCTCACCCTAGTTACGTCACTCAATCGCGCAAATCAGTTTGTCGGACAGTTTGCGTTATCTTTCGGCTAATCAGTGCTTTTTTTAAATATTCAACCTGGCACTCTGGCAGTTGTCATATCGACATTTAGAGTGACGCAATCACAAATAGCTTACGTAAGAACAAGGCCTATGTGATATCGTGGACCTGTCCTGAAACTGAAGAGACAAGTCTTGGTGCTTCGTGCGTGTGCTCTCGATTGAAATATCGCTAGCGGGGTAGCAGGGGAGGGGGGGGAGGAGTCGGAACCTTCGGCTTTAAACCACTGCGCGATCAGTCACTATTGAACAGTGTCGGTACACATTTCAGCAGGCACCGTCATTTCGTGGTGGTTTTGCAGCATGACCAAAGCGAACGTCTACACTTAGTTTAGCGTTGAGTTTGAGCATTCAGGCACGAAAACTTTTGGCCTAAACAGGAAAACCTAGGGGAACCATGCCATGTATACCGATAAGGGTTGTTGCAGGGGCACAAAGTGGCACTCGCGGCTGAGAAGACGTGCACAATAAGAGATTCCCAGGTGTCTTTCGACAACAATTACGGGCCGTGTACAGTTCCTTTTATGCGTAGTTTTGTCAGCACTTATGAACGTTTGAATATCATTACGACAGTAAAAGAAATACACATTTAAAGGAAGAAAATAAAGACAGAAAAAGAAACAATGTATCTTCGTACAGTTGCGCTGTACCTATACGAAAGTCAGCATAAACCTATTCGCCCAGATCAAGCTCGTTGTGGTGCAAAGATCAAGGTCCGTGGTATTGTGGTAATATTTGGAAACATGTCTTTACAAATCTCATTGTAATGAAGTACCGCATCAAAATAGTCGGAAAATGCGCCACCCGGACGGCAAGCAGTATTGGTTGCGTTACATACACCAATAAAATCTGAGATAATTTTCTTTGCAACCAGAACAAGCCTACTTCAGGGCGGTCTTCTCCGGCACTACAAAGCTAACTGAGCGATTTAATCTGCGCATTTCACAATTCAAGAGCTTGTGAGCTTCGATGCACTTATCATCGTAAGGCGTGTCATGGGAACCAATGACCTGTATCGACAAAAAGAGGAGTGCTGTCTGCTTCATAGTGTAGTGCGTGACACAGACTGATTTCGTGCTGTTCTCGATAGTATTTCATCAACGTTAATATCAACAATTGAGAGGATACACGCGGCCAGGCTGAGCGCGAATTCTCCAGAATCCCGCGCTCCCCGAAAGTTTGTTGATTGAACCGGTGCTTGTTTGCTAGGGCATCTGTTTGTTCGTTTGCTTGCTTGATTGGAGCATAAGTTTATTTTCAGTAGCACCGCTTTCGGGCCCTGTGCCGACGGGAAAGCCAGGCCTTATTTATCGTTTGGTGAACCCACGACTTTCTCTAGATTTAAGTGGCTTTAGCTCGGCCTCTGTTGACTTTTGTTCGGGTAGCGTGATTAGTTTCGCTACATCTTCAATTTCCTTAGCGAAGCCGCGTTGAATGAGATCGAAGAAGCATTTCATGCTTGGTATGTGGTTTCGCATTGTTCTGAACAGGAAAAACTGCGTCGTTCTGAAATTCGTGGCTAATGCAGCCGTGTGCAAGGGGCAAAAACGATGCGGTAAAAAAAGAACTGAATTGTAAACAGTGTGTTTTGATTTTTTTTGAAAGAAAGAATTCGTTGGATTGCGGAACAGCCGTCAAATAACACATAATGCGGCACTACGCAAAGAACGACTGGAAGAAAGTAATCTTTCCAAAATGATTTCAAGCTTCGCTCGAGTAAGACATGACCAAAATAATCAGTTCTTACTGAAACTTGCGCATGAATCAGGCTGAAAAAAAAACAAAAACAAAACAAAAAAGAAGATGCTAAACTTGCTCTGAATTCTTATTAACCAAAAACAAAAAACAAATTCACACGCAAGGCAGCGACGGTTGCGTATTTCGTGCCGCCGTAGTGCTACGTATTTCAGCTTTACTCACTCAAATATTGGTCCTAATAAGGATCCTTGACTTCAGTATAGCGATGGCCACCAATGCGGGACGCGATTCTCGCTTCTCTAGAAAACCGTAACAAAGTTTCACTCGGTGTCATTTTGCATTTCAACTTGTCACGTGGCCAACCGAGCTACGATGTAGGTTTTGCCAAGTACTTATTCTTTTTCTTTAATTTATGGCTGGAGTTTCACAGATAATCCTCGCTCTCGGCTTTGACAAAAATTTTCAGGGAGAGGGGGGCGGAGAAAGCAAGCAAATGAGCAGACGTAATTACAAAGCCTGTCAATACCATCTGTTCCAAAACCTTTTCTTCTCTCATCCCCAGCTTACTTTTTATTATTTATCTCGCTAGCGGCATAAGGAACGTCGCCCGATATAATGCTTTGACCCCGATATCCTTCTTTCATTCGATCGACTGCGCGGACATGTCGGCTTCCCGCTTTTTTTCGTTCTTACTCTTTCACCACAGCTGCCTGATATTACATTATTAATTGGAGCTGTCGCCTCCGACGGCAAACCCACGGACTGGGGTGAAATTCGAAAGCGGCCCTAGCGGCGGGCCGCTAATGCTTTTCCTTTCATTTCTTTATCTTTTGTCTCTCTCTCTCTCGTCTCGCTCCAACCGTCGCTTCGCTCTCGATCCCCACCATATTGACACACACGAACGCAGTGGTCGTTGCGGCCCGCCGGCACTGGTCACTTACGCGAAACAAAAAGCCGACGGCGACCACAAGCGGCTATCGGAATCGATGCCTATAGATCACCCAACCTTCCACCCCCTCTACTGCCTCAATGGCCAGTGGTGGTTGCGCGACCAGATAGAAGAACATCGCCACGAATCGTGCTTCTCTGCCTGCCGAAATGTAGTCTGGCCGCGCAGTCAATGCGCTTCGTTATACCCGCGTGTTTCCTTGTAGATTTTTTGTGTTTTTTTTGCATGCCCCACGCGTGGTCAGCTGGGTATGAAACATTCGTGCATGCGCAAGCAGCTTTTTTCTTTCGCATTGCAAGCGTTCCCCCCCCCCCCCCCGTATATTTTCTTGTTCTTTGGCAATCTGGTGGTTTCATTTGTATTCGCGCTACGCATAGAGCCGCACGTGCATCCGGGAAGTGGAAAAGCAAAGAGAGAGAGAGAGAGAGAGAGTGGAAACACACGCTCGAAAAAAAGATCGACTAATGTGGGCGAGATACGGAGCAAACGTACGCGTTATTTGGGTCGAGTTGAACGCTGGTCGATTGGTCGTCGTAATGAAAAACAGCGGTGGAGATTTTCGTTACTCGCGGTCGTCGGCTACGCGCGCGTGCGCGCTTTGCCTCACGAGTCTTTTGCTTAACTGCAAGTGTTGTCATGGTACAATGGTAGGGATACGAAGGGGACGAAACTGCGGCGTACCCATCAAGCGGACTGCACTGGAACCGAGCGTTTTCGCGTCTAATTACACACCGCGTTCAATACCTATCAACTGGGACCGCGTCCGAATAGACGCTTAGTCGTGAGCTTTTTTTTGTGCTACACATTAAAAAATAAAAAAAGTACATTGGAAATCATTCAGAGTTCGCAGTGATTTTGCGATTGATCAACATTTTTCTCCCTCTCCTCCCTCCTATTTTTTTCTTGTTATAACGCTTGATGATTACATTTTAGAGACACGAAAAAAAAAGCGTGCTTTTTCCATGAAGCCGCCCGGATCATTTCGTCCTGTTTGGAAAAAAAAAATGCGTTTCTTTATTTTTGCAAAAAGATGTCGCAACGCTAAATTTTCAGACATACTAACTGACTTTGTAGTAGGCGCAATGCCACCAACTACGTGATAGCGGGCTTAATTTTCAACAATAGAGACTACGTTATATTGATTGTAGTTTGCACAAGCGATCCCGTTTAAAACACTCCAACGAAAAGCTTTGTAGAAGCAATTTTTGTTTGCCGTATAGACTCGCCCTCAAAGCGCAGTACTCTGTGTATACGTGTATTAGATGTAAGTCCGTTGTTTTGTATGATGCGAAGCAGCGTCTAAAGTACTTTAAACCTTTACATTGTCTCTATCGCGCATGATGATGACAATGACAATAAATTTGTCATAGGCATGCGTTGCTACTACATTACGTAGTGTCTTTCCTGTAGGCTAAATGCAACCAGCGCCTAAGATGTATATAGCGTCTGAGTTCGAGGACAAAGACTCAATTCGGGCTGTGCAGGTCGCGGCGCTTCGAATGAGGCAAAATGCGTAGACACCCTAGCACACTAGAGCCTTACGAAGGTAAAATGGCGCTAAATTATGGCATAAGAATAAAGAACACGGAATCATGGCACCTTAATCCCGCTTTTTTTTTTCTTGCACTGTCTTTTTAGCACTGTTTTTCACTCATATTCATGAACCAATTATCTCAAATGCGTACGTTACTGCACTTCGCTTTACGAACGTGCTAGTGAAATCGAAGTGGTAAACGTTAGCCTTCTATATTCGGGCATGTGTAATAATGATGCCTCGGATGTGGCACTTAATCTCAGTGTCAAACGTCAAATATGGTGCACAGTTCTTTAAGGCGAAGATTATTATCCTCCAGTGCCCCAATGCCAGCAAGCGAGTAGTATTCATTCAGATATTTCTTTGTTGGATTAGTGTTCGCGTACTGAAAGATTCGGCGTGATCATATTAACCGAAATGCGCTTTATCTCTCATAGTCAAATAATATGAATGCGCCGAAACCGGGTGGCTACTGTAACTTGGCTCAAAACCTGCACGGCAACTAGAAGGTCTTATGATATTCGCTATCATTCTTCGTTTGTTTGGTTTACAGGCTTGTTTGCTTGCTTACTTATTTGTTTTTTTGTTTTTTTGTTTGTTTGTTTGTTTAACTGTAGAGATCTTCGAAGCTGGCAGTCAACAAAGTTCCACGTAAGGAAACTTGATCACTACGAATGAAGTTTTCCGCGCTGAATATCAGAAAGCAGCAGCACTTGCCAAACACAGGCTCAGGATTTAGATCCCTGCAAAAATCCAGGTTTATTGCACATACTTTCTGCTACGTATTTGCTACTTTCTGCTACGTATTTGCCTAATCTTTTATTTACAGAAGGACTATATAGCAACGAACGTATCATTTATTTAGAAGTCGGTCAACTTCGTTAGAAACGTTTCAAGACTGCTTCGAACAAACGAAAACTTCAACCAGCAACACAAAATTAAAACCAAATAAAGGCACTCGTTTACCTCATCTTGCCAGATGTCCAGACAATGCCTAAAGGTCAACCAAGTGTTCAGTCTTGTAAACGCCGAGTTTAGAAAAAAACACTGAGAGATTTAAAGTATGTGTCGCAGCTAGCATGATGCAATTGAGGGGCTATAAATAAACAAGGTGTGCATCAAGAGGCGTCTTTGAATACTTCAAGAAGGAAATGAGCATGGGCCCAGGAAATAAGCCACGGTACTTTGTCTCTGTCCCAGCTCGTAAGAAGTAGGGTTCACCAGCCTCCTTTTCTTCTAAAAGAACAAGTATAAACACAGACACAACTGAAGTGAAGAAAGTGCATCTAGCATGCATATAGCAGTTGCATATATACTACGCCCTCTGCGTTCGCTTCTACTTTGTTCTTACAAAGCTGGCATACTCAGGCATGCATATTTGTTCTTAGAATCCACCCCTCTGTCGTGTCCGCTTCTATATAAATGAAATTCGCACATGCTAACGCACGCGCAGAAGATGCAGTCGTCACGTAAGTGCTCCAATACTGGCTTGAAGTTCGTGCATTCTGTCGCCATCTATCGGCTGTAGCTCGGCCGGCTAAATGTTCCCGCATTTTGTCGCCACATCGCGCGCGGTGGTGGGACCTACGCAAAAAGAAAAAAAACGGCTGCGAAATAACCAGGGGCAAGCGCCGAATGCGTAAATAATGCAGAGCGCCGAGCAGAGACAGCCGAGAGTGGCGTGGACTCCCTCACCTTGCGAGCTATTTTATCTAGGAAGCTTGACACCCTTTTTTCCAACCTTCACTCTTTTTACTTCAGCTGGCTCCGTTTTTTGTTTTAGGATATTTTTGTTCCTTCGTTACAGTGAGACAAGCGATCAGATGCAAATAAAGAGGAGCAGCATGCTCGCGTCTCTTGAAACGTGCCCCCTCCATGCGTCCTGCACTCTACTTGCTCGCGGCTGCTGTAGTTTGAAGTGTGTGCGACCGGTCAATTCGAACCAGTGTTCTGTAAGACATGCTTTAACCGACAGTTTTTAAAAACGAATGAAAGGTAAAACCTGGCAGTCACTATTTGGTATGGTGAAACAACGAACGTTTCATCAACACAAACGGTCCCTGTCTGTGCATATACTAATTTCCACGTAATCCCAACCTTCTGTTTTCTAGACCCAGTCGTTGGAAAATGCCTAAATCTGGAATTTTCATTCTTTGCATTGATGCTTGTGTTCCTAAGTGATTTTAGCAAGGCTGGGCTCATTTTCAGAAATCTTTGTCGCTATGCCTGGGCGCCTTCCTTGTTTGGTTTATTCCACAGTGTTCTTAGAACTGAGTTACTTTCTTTTCCAGCACGATTGATTTTCCTTACTCTGACTTTGCTTGCTAACGTGCACATGACTTCCCCTCCTTTTTTTGTCTCTGCTATATTTATAATGCCGCGCCATTTATATTCGTGGGTAAGCTGTGGTCGAAATGAGACTCATAAAACTTGATGCGGGCGTTCTGAACGCTGTGATCCCGGTCGTAAGCTTAGCGGAGGCGTGATTTTTGGTAACGTTTGCGAAAGAATATAATTTCTTTCAGTGTTAGTTTCAGTTTATTGCTCCCAAAAATGCTACAACATCAAAAAATATAAAGGCAAAATGCAGTATGTCCTAAGAAGACATCCTTGTTTGACAGCAGTGTTACGTAAAATACGTCAAAATGCCTTGATGTGTGGTTCGAACCTTAATGCAGCTGCAGCGCCAAGACTTTTTGTGAGAGAGTAAGCAGAAAATAATATTAGCTGGTTTATTTTCACTGAGAAACTAGAAACAAACGAAGTCATAAACTGTAACAAGCCGTAGTTTGCCATATTTTTGAATGTCAGTCGGTTTTTCTTCATTTCTGTGACATTTCGGAAGTTCTTGTTAACATACTTTCTTAGCGTTTCCACCACTCTGCGAAAAAAAGACAACAATTTCAGGCTTGGCTTTAGTTGCACCCGACATGACATATTGTATGTATGTACCAAGCATATGTCTTCCGACATTGAAATATTACACATTCACCAATTCTCTACTGCACGGTTTGTTTTGTTCAAGACACTAGTTGAGAGATGTCTCAAGGTAAGCTCTCGACTGTATGTCTGTGTTATTTTCAGAACTCTTGGCTCCTAAAATGAGAAAGTTTCATGCCAGTTATATATTTATTTCTCTTAATATGACATCTTGTATGTGTCCACCGAGCATAATATGTGGTCTCTATTGTTTTGGTAAGATGGGTAGCATTGTCGAGTAATTGAGTGAATGTCAGCGAAAACTAGCCGAGACTAGTATTCATTTAGCCAACCTACGCGACAATAGTGAATATTTAATGAACGTCACTTAATGTTAGCCTGTATCGTGTGAACACCTGTCGCAGCAAATGTAGTGGTCTACTTAGATGATATGCTGGGTGTTGGTGATGTTATTTGTTGGGTCGACTGTATAGTATAAGTTGCGATGCCGACTGTGTGATTTTTCCAATTGCATCTGCAACTGTACAGCCCAACTTCCTTTATACACCGACTCCCTGGTTTGGTTATTTGTTAAGCGAAGTGTATAATGCAGTTATTGTTGCATTGGCTTTATTGTACTGTGACGTGCTCCGGTAGTTGTACCGCTAAGCTTTCTTGTGCGCCTACTATGTGCTATTGTTATGCCACTATGTGCTATTGTGAGATGGACGAACGGACACACAGACAGATGCATGAATGGACTCACCGATGGCTGCACCGACGGATGGACGCATGGACGGACGCAGGGCGGATGCATGGACGAACACAGGGACGGACGCACACACGGACGTGCAAACGCACGAACAGACGCACGCACGGACGGGCAAATGGACGCACGGATGGTCACATAACGGACGCATGGACGGACGGAAGCAAGAACGAATGGACGGACGGATGCTTCGCCCCACTCTCCATCATTCACTCCGTGGATATGCTGCCATCTTTTTTTTTAGTTAGTCAGAGGAAGCTCCCTTTTTTTATCGACATATGCTTGTCATATATGCCCTCATATCTCACGAATTTTAATGAAACATAAAACGCGTTGCAGTACAGAGGGACTATTACAGTTCAGTGTCGATGTATGCTTGCGCTTTATTTGCCAGTCCGCCTGTAGAGAGTGCTTCACCTCGGTAAGACGCTTCTTGAGAAGAAGCCCACTAACACCTAGCAGGAAGGCTGGTAGTATGTGTATGTTAAATTTGGTTTTCAGAGTTAAAACTCTTAGCGTAGAATAAGTGTTAAGCACAATTTATTTAATTCGCTTTAATTTATTACACCTATGACACCGGTAATGGCCACTTGCACCACCAGCGCTCAGTGATTATGCACGTGCTGGGAGCACAATTCAAACATCTTGCGATCGAAAACACCAAGTTATACTAAATAGGTGCGTTTAAATTAAACATTGCCTAATGTTTTGCACACATCTGTAGCGTTAACGTGAACTTGAAATTATATACGCGGGAATTTTTAAATTTTACCACACACACAAAAAATTCACTCAAATCTGCCTCCTACGCTTAACGGCACCGTGTCATAACCGCTGATCCACAGTAGTGCGTGGGCGCTTAGGCTACGTAATAAACTGACAACATGTAATACAGTTACGTACGTGACAGCTAGTGACAAGAAATCTTTAAATTACGTTATAAATGTGAAAATAATATATTACC
The DNA here is from genome assembly GCA_013436015.1 of Rhipicephalus annulatus. Lineage (NCBI taxonomy): Eukaryota > Metazoa > Arthropoda > Arachnida > Ixodida > Ixodidae > Rhipicephalus > Rhipicephalus annulatus. Next base: position 885,374 of record WOVY01000153.1, read on the forward strand.
TAGAAAAGACTGCAAATATTCAAGCAACTAGAATTTGTTGCACGCTTCATAACGCTCTTTTTGTTTCATTCTTGAGTAGCGTTTGTGTAATCAGAGAAGGTCTAAAGATCACCACGAAGTTTAAAACTCGACATTCTCTAAGCTCTTTTATGCCTAATTAAAGTCCAAGAAAAGCTTTATATCGTAGATGAACTTGAAAGCGGCGTGGCGCAATTATTCAAGACTACACAATCAATAATAGCTGGTACTTTCGCAACACGTAGCAGGCAAGACTGATTTTCGAGAATTGCACAATAGCTTTCCTTTTTATTATATCAGTTAATTCAAGCTGCGGATTTGAAAACAATTGGCGCTGTGTGATGGTCAGTCACCGAAGCCAACAGTACTTCTCCCACGCCTTTGTCGCGTTGTGGATGCACTGCCCGGGATGGCTGTCACACTGGCAGGACGATCACCATTGCGCATGCTGCGTGCGGTAAGTTGTGCAATATTCTGGCGAGGTCACGCTACGGCTAGGGCGCGATGTGCAGATGGTATTACTGTGTGGCCTTGAGATCTTCGTGAGCCGGGCAAATGCAATTGAAGGGAAGGGGGAGAGTTGAGAGCACAGTGAAGTTGCCGAACCGGTGCGCTGCACTGTTGCATGTTCTGTTGTATTGGCGTTAAATTTTAGTTTAAATTATTCTACAGGACCCTTTAGCAGTTATTTTTGTTTAGGCCAATGGTGGACATTTAAGAAAAACGCCGGTCTATCGATAATGTAATTCCAACTCATCCTGATTTATTTATATGCAAAGCACTTCTTAGCGAACTTCGGTGACATTGAGCGTATCTATCTATCTATCTATCTATCTATCTATCTATCTATCTATCTATCTATCTATCTATCTATCTATCTATCTATCTATCTATCTATCTATCTGTCTGTCTGTCTGTCTGTCTGTCTGTCTGTCTGTCTGTATGTATGTATGTATGTATGTATGTCTGTCTGTCTGTCTGTCTGTCTGTCTGTCTGTCTGTCTGTCTGTCTGTCTGTCTGTCTGTCTGTCCACCTACGTCTTTTAGCTCTCCTGGCCGTTTTAATAAAGGGAGCTATACCAAGAAGGTTATGGCATAACATTACTGCATGACGAGCCTAGGTGACTAGTCATAACATGAAAATCACGACATGTGCGTATGTCATTAGTGTCTAGATTCACATGTAATGATCTTGCTACTCTTATGGTGGTTTCGTTTACATGACATATTGCGAAAATGGTATGGTATGACATGACTGGATGACCAACATAAGTGACAGGCCCCAAGGGGGAAATCATGACATGCGTGTGATGTAAGAACATGACTACATACCACGCTCATAATGCACTCGTGCCTTTCTCGCTAGCTTCACATGCACCAAATTTGGTATTATGTGAAGTGGATGGACGAATAAATAATATCATACGTCTAAACATGATAATCATGGTATGCTGTGATGCAAAACATGACTACATGCTATGCTCAAGGCAGACTCGTGGCCGTTTTGCTATAGCTTCCCGTATGACAAATTTAGTATTACATGACGCGAATGGAGCATGAACACGAATGCCAGGCGCAAATATGATATTCATGACATGGAAGTCATGTACGACCGAATTTTTGTCTACCTCATAACCTTGTGCTCACCTTAAATTCAGCACAACCTTTCACATCGATTCCCACTGTGCGTGGATCTGCCTTTTTTTGTTGTTGTTGAAATAGAAGTAGCGGCAAAGCACGTTTAATGTCTATTTCTAGAAAGTAGAAGTGATGTCCTTAAGATGTCAGGAGAATAATTTAATAGAGAGCCCGTAGAACAAAAAAAGTTGAATAGCCAATCTTTTTTTTAACCGTAGCTTACGGAATTATTTAATGGCACGGTCAAGACAAGTACACTGGGAAGGGGTGTTTCTAGGGTTTGCGCAAGAGCTCGTCACCATTTTCCCAGGGTTAATACTGCTGCCAGGTTTTTCATTTAGTATCGGTATTTAGGGCTCAATGCTAGCATTGTTTTAACGGAACTGTTGCTGGGTTCGTTACGCTTTCAGTCAGCCTATGGTATGCATACTCCGAGATTTTACATTATTATATGAACTTCTGAAATCTTTCAATCCCATTCGCCCTCCCTATGTGGAGTTGCATGGCATCAGTATATAGACGCCGGTAAAGAGCTGTCCTTCCATAAAAGCGTCTTTCTCTAATATAACACAGGTAAACCTTTTTTTTAACTTTAGGCGCATATTTGTTACGCTGCATTTTGTATTACATCTTTAGTCACTGTAAAAGTGGATAGTTTCGTCATGTTCACGTGTTCCTTTTTACTTATTTTAACGTTCCATTACTCACATAGTGATCTTCTCAGAACCCGTTGGACGTAATTGAACACTACCCCCAAAGTCGCAGGCACTTCACCTGCTTTTGCATTGCCTCTGTGATCGGAGTACCTTTGACAAGGCTACGATGTTATGAGATGAAGTCTTTGAGTGACATCACTTGGCTGTGAAGCAATGATGGCGTCATACTGACGTCACAAAATTTCGTAATATTTGACGTAATCCTGACTTCACCTCGAGATTAGGATCTCTCGCACTAATCGTACCCGACGCCGCGGTACGCCAACGGTCAAACTTCGTGGTGTTATGAGGCAGCTAAGACTTTGGCAATAATAAAAGCACGTGTTCTGCACTAACACCCGTAAATGACAGCCTCTCGTTATACTCCTCCAGGAGTAAGTATTGAGCAGTCTGGTTTCATAGCAGCGTGCTATCAGCAGTGAAAAAGTCGTAGATCCAACACTTTGCTCATTGGGCAGACTTTCCTGTCGTTTTATGCTGCCATAAACCCAAATAATCTCTTATATAGTGAACATTATTTATTCCGCTTAAGATGTGAAGTTGAAATAACCCTTCTCTGTAATAAGACGTCTTGAAACAAAACAAATAAATGAAGAGGGAGAAAAACGCAGAGAGTAAGGGGAAATGTATAGAGGCTAACCAAGCATCTGCTCGGTTTATTGCTCTACTATTGGAGAAGGAACGGAGAATAATAGGTAATATAAAAAAGATACAGGAGTTCATAACAAGCGAGCCACTAATGCAAACACAGAGAACACAACAAGCACTGGTAGTTTAGAAACGTTCATCAAGTTCAGGTGACTTAAGGAAGTAGAATGAGGCGTGCGTGGCCTTAAATTACTCAAGAACAGTTGTTTTCATGGAAGCACCAGATGACAAACAGAAGTCTACCAGATCGAAACATTGAGCATAGCGACACTTATGGTTGAATAATCTTTGATTACTTCCAAGCCTTCATTACCCTCTCTTTTGTTTAGACTAAGTAGTGTGGATTATCAATTAGCTTAGCGAAAAGTTGCATTCTCACGATTTCTTAAGTTGCAATTTTGTTAGCGGAACGCGGCCTTGTGAGGTATTCAACGGCAATGCCAAATCTCTCGGAGCTCTGTACAGGCATTGACCGTATACGTTATAGTGCCAGCATCGGCAAGACGGTATTCATACGTTAAACGCAGTCGTTCCTCACTCAGGGACACGTGTTCACTTCGATCAACGACGCGGATAAACAGCCTGTCGCGACCGATCGGAACCAAAACATCCAGGTAAAGGCATTACCAGGCGAATATCGTATGCTGTGCAAATGCCGTACATGCCCGAAAAGACACCCACCCTAAAATCGGTACCCGCCGCAAGGAAGCACGTGCTATGCGGCAAAGTCGAACGTCTCCATAAGCCGACATCATTTTGCCGGCTCAAACGGGGCTCTAATATAGGACAGCACGATACGCCACCGTCATCATCGGTGTATAGGTGGCTTCCCCCATTTCGAGCGCTTCTTACTAGTCTCGTCTTTTTGAAGGCTTATCTGTGAACGGCCCGTTTATCTCATTTCCGGCTTCAAGAGGCGGCGAGGCCTGACGTGCCGCCGCCAGCGAGGCAACAACAAAACGATGGACGCACAACAATGGAGGCGCGAGAACGTTCCCAGCCGCAGACAGTTCCGGTGGCCGTAGGGGGATGGAAGAGGTAGAGAGCCTTGCCAGAGAAGAGAACAAGGGGGGGGGGGGACGTATAGAAACGAAGACCGGAGAACGGCGGTTTATAGGAATATCGACAGCACTGTGCTCGCAGTCATAGCCCGCCAATGCGCTCCGTTAAGGGGACATTAACGGCGTATTATATCGCCACTGAGAAGCGAGGGTGGAAAAGGGGAGCACGTCGAAAAAAATAAAAAGAGGAGAACTGTAGAGTAGAAAAAAAGAAGAAAAAAAGGAACGTGAGAGAGAAATATCGCGTAGCGTGCCAACGCAGAGCAACGGGGCTAACGCCTTCCGCGCTGCCGGCGGCGACTCGATGCCTGCAGGAAAGACGTCGTTAGCCGTGTCACGTGGTTCGCATTAGGCCTAACGTTGTTTGGCGGCTTTATAATGCGCGCATTGCAGCGGTCTATGCAGCAGCGCGCTTGTTCCTCGCCTCGTGCCCTGGCGCGCAGATGATGATAGATTTGACGAGCGTGCGGAACTCTCCCGCCCACCATTCTCTGCCTCTTTCTTAGCCTGCCGTGAGCGTCACCGCGTTGTTCTTCTTATTTAATTTAATTTAGTTTCGCTAGCTTGCTCTAATTTTGAAGTATGCTTCCTTTTGTTTAGGTCAGCGCACTTTGTCTAATGCAATCAGAGCTCCCTGGGTGCTTGTCCACATCCTCGACGTTCGGGGTTTTTTTCGGGGCTCTTGTGGTGAGAGGATGGCCCAGCAAGGCCTTGCTTTGAGCGCCGACGATAAACAGTACCCGAAAGCGGCCACAAGAAGAAATCTCTATACTTGGTATTCGCAATAAACATAGCGCGAAAGTTCCTTGGCTTCAATATATATATATATATATATATATATATATATATATATATATATATAAGTATTTGAAATGTAATAATAGTTATTACTTTTATAACAATAATGGTTGAAGTTTCACTTCCCGAAAACAATATTATGAGTATGAGGGGAGGCCTCCGGAATAGGGACCATGTGGTGTTCTTTAGTTTGCAACTAAGTCCACGTAAAATGCCCTCCAGCCTATTGCCTCCATCAAAATGCGGCCGGCGGGGCATGGATTCGGCCCCACGACCATAGCGGGAGCAGTCCAGTGGCCTAACCACTACACAATCATGAAGGGTAAATACAGCAAAGACAGTATTGTGTTCTTGCTTTTTTTTTTGCCATCACTGGCTGTGTCACTCTAAATATTATGTATAATCATTGTCACAAAAAGAAAACGATGACGTAAAGCATAAACACAGAGAGGCTCCCTAGGTTGCGGTCAGATTGCTACTCTACACGGTGTGAAGGGGAATATTATAATGCTTAATGGAGCTCTAGAATGAGCCCATATCACTAACAGAGAAAATAATTTTACTTGTGCGCTAGTTCTGTTTTCTTTTCTTAAAATGAGAGTGATGTGTCATCGGTAAAATTTTGTTACGTTTGTTTACGTTGTAAAACGCAAGTGATAGTTATTTGTTTGCTTTGTGTTATATGGCTGCCTACTATGTGAAATGTGATAGGCTGTTCTATCTGTTTGCCTCGTGTCATATGCTGATGTTTACGTCTTTTGTACCCACCTGCTAAAATTCCTCCATAGGATTGCAGTACCAATAAATAAATAAATTTCAATTCAGCGCAGTAAATTTACTTCGCTAAAAATTTCCAAAGAGGACTTATTGAGCAAGTTGCACATTGCTCGTATTGTTTCTATATTCCTAATTGAGCAGCTTTGGAGTAAGTAATTACGGTGAGGAAGCCTCGTCTGTGTGAAGTTTTTTTTTTTTTGCGCGCATGTTGCTCCAAGCCTGACGCAAATGAAGTGGCTTTACTGCCGCTAGAGCGTTAAATATAGGGGTACCATTTGTGCTATAGTTAGCAAAATTATGTTGAAACAGCGATGTTGACGTCACTTGCGGATCTTCTCTCACTGGCTTAGTATAAAGTGGCTCATAGTTCAAAATTCACTACGTAACGTCTTGCGCAAGGTAAGGCGTACATCGTGCACACAAGGTGTATATATTCCGGGAATTCAGTTATATTGGTATTTCGTACAAGCGTAGGTGTACAGGTGTTAGTTCACATGCAACGTAAGGTAGGGCTTCGATTATTCGGTAATTTTTAAAATTACTTTTGTTCATGCGTTCGACTTCTATAGTGGTGTTCGGGCGAAAGTAAGCTTTCGAAAAAAAACAAAAAAAACCCTTGCTTACAGAGCTTCTTTAACGTAGCCAAAAAACAAAAAAGAAGCTAATATGCACCAGAGCATCGCGTGTCTTCTTACGGAATCTCGAAAGATTGAAAACTAAAAAAAAATACAGTAAGCTCTTTTGTACGCAGCCCTGAAGCCAAGTCTGGAGAGTGTGGGCTCGGTTTTCAGTGCGAGCTTGTAGGCAAGCAGATCAATCGGGTGTACCAGCGCTCCGATTCGGTACACACCCATGCGATTGCCACATGAGAGAGATTTTTCGTCGACACTGTTGCAATCGGCCGCTGTGCAAACGTTCCCTGGGTCACGGCCATTTCTAAGGCCCTTAATTATATTTCAAAGAAAGTCAATAACAGCGCAAATGTCTGGTTGTATCTCCGCCTATGGAGCGGAGGTGGTTCGCTTATGACCATGAAATGTCACAACATTTTAAGCATGCGTTGACGCTTTGTGATTCGAAAATGTCCAGTGCAGATCAATTTAAGGGGCCGAGTTGTCGTGTGCTGCCGTGTGCCTATAGTATATGCTGTTGTCATTCGCTTGCCGTAACGCTCTATGAGAAGACGATGGAGCGTGCACTCAAGCTAAGGAGGTCTCTTTTTTTTTGTCATTCGGGCGCATTGGTTGTCATGCAGTAATCATGAGCAGCAAAAAACAAAACCTTCTCCACCTGGCCTAACTAAGAAATATAAAAAGAAAAAGCAAGAGTAAGCTAGCACGAAAGAGAAAGAGAGAGAAAGAGAAGAATAGGGCTCAAAATAAAGAAAAAAAGAGAACAAAATGAAGAAAGAGCGAGGAAGCAGTAATTAAAAGTTTGTCCGGTACAACGTTATTATAAAATAATTTGCTATGTCGCTCCTTGTGATCACTATGAGTGTATGAAAAACTCATCCCAAACAATCTTTATGGCACCCATTGTTTCAACTATGTCCTCTCGTAACTGCCCACCTGCTTGGACCTATGGGTCTGCAGTGTGTAATAATAAAAAAATAAAAAAATGAAAAGAGAAAAAGAAAAACAGGAAAGACGTAGTAGTAGAAAAAGAAAGAGAGAGAGAGGAGGAAAGAAAACCGAAGAGAAAGAAAGGAGGCTGCCCAGCTCCGCACTTGGCGACCTTAGGGCGAAGCTTCCTTAAAGGCCAACTGCGGCGATTTTTTTACCATGCCAAGGTAATGGCTGTTTCTGTATTCCTGAGACACCCTTGTCACGAGCCCAGTAGCTGAAATGCTCAGTAAATTCGAAAATATTTTAATAAGCAGAAACGTGTAAACCCGAAACCGAAACCCAACCGGGCGCCCTGTCAGCGTATGACGTACTATTTGGTAAGAACTGGAGGCCGCATAGTGGCCCCGGTGGCGCAAAGTATGAAAATTGTGAAAGCCAGACCAGCGAAGCGCCGACCAAACACCACAGAGGAAGGAGGAAAGCTGTCCAGTGATATACCGTGACAAACACCGCTGCCGTCGCCTTGTGCAAAGCACAATAAACGCTGTAGCGGCAAAAGTAGCGATGTAATCAGCTGCGTCACTCCTGTTGACATGCCAAACAGGACGTCACACAAACATTGTTGCCAAAACTTCTCGCGAGCGACATTCAGCTTTTCGAGACAATCTTTAAAACTCATTTGCAAACAACCAGCGCGTCTCTCTTGCCTGTAGGTTGACATAAATGACGGAAATGTGCAAAGGAACGTACCCAGTGAACTTCATTGAGATTCATTGACCTCAAAAAATTGCCGGAGTTGGCCATTAGCTTTTTAACAGCCTACGTACGGTGCGCATAATCTTTCGGACAATATATTGGAGTGCCTTTTGCTGGGAGTTGCTTTCACGAAAGCTTATATACCATGTTAATCGGTATGACTGACAGTGCGGCATGCGATGTTTGGGGCACCGATGAAATTATCGAACACCTGCTGTGCCACTGTCTTCGATTTGCCTCAGACAGACAAGTACTTGCCAACGCAATGCGGCGACTGGATGATCGGCCTCTTTTTGTGCAGATGATATTACAGCAACGTCCACATCCATCGACAGCCCACAAGACAATGAAAGCCCTCTTGTGTTTCTTGAGAAGGACCGGTTTGTGTGGACGCCTCTGACATGCGGTGTAGTTCTACACGCTGCATTGAAATTGCTGTCATTCTCGCCTTTTTTTTCTTTTCTTTCTCTTTCCTCTTTCTCATCTTTTTTGTCCCTTTCCCTAATCTCTCAGTGTAGGGTAGCCAACCGGATGTATTTCTGGTTAACCTCCCTGCCTTCTCCCTTTTGTTGCTTCCTTCCTTTCATATTGCAGCGCCGGTGTGGCTAATATGAGTTCGGCTTGCGAGTGCTCTTAAGGCCCACAGCAAGCAGTAGGAAATAGAAACATTTCAGTGAGAAACTAGGATTTCTCCGCGAATTCAAAACCTACGTAGCAGCCTATGGCATAGCCAGGCAGTGGCACAACGGACCCTTGCCCTCCTTCACCCCCGAAAAGTTTTTCGCTATGACGTACAGCGCCATCCCCCCCCGCCCCCAAGAAAAAAATTCTGCCTATGGTAGCAGCTAAGCAAAAACAGCTTTTCTGGTTTCACCACCATCTGGTTAAACTACTTGACAAACCTGCTGAGCTGAAGAAATAGGAAGGAATACAAGAAAATGGTAAAAGCAGCGAGGCTAAACTAGATTATCCTGGTTGTGTACATTATAATCTCGTTGATATTATCTTGCATAATAGGTTCCCGGCCGGCGTCTTCTGGAAATAATACATTTTCGTGCTGTTAATACGATCACATTTTTGTGCGAGATTGGACATCACCACCACAAAGGGGGATTGCGGCTACTTTATTTAGAAATTCTACATTCGTTTTTTTGGGTATACTACCTCGTATCGTGTTCTAACGAGTAGTGGTTGCAGGGCTGCTGAGGCCGCATCAGTGACGGTTTCGTGGCGAAAAGATCGCTGAAAGCCGTGGCCGCACTGCGAGGTATGTCGTCGAAATGTTTCGAATGCAGAGCTCAGTGAGAAAACCACAGCATTTTACGCTTCAGTTGAATTAGCTGCTTTAGTCCGTGAAGCGAAGAAAGTGTAGCGCAATATGTCTTCATGCATATTGCACGTAACAATATTAACTGCTACTTTAATGTAAAAAAATGAATGTGAGTTGCTGACGGAGTAGGCATACTAAGCTTATTTTTTAAATCATGTTCAATTAATACCATTTCCTCATATTATGTATTTTTTCGTGGTTTACTTGAAGAAAAAAAAATTGCGTCAGCGGCATTCCACTGAACACTGCTTAGGGGAAGGAAGATCGGATAGAGGGAGAAATATAGTGATGTGATTAGCGATGTAGTTTCAAAGTTTGACGGAAGCTCGTCTGGACGGACGGGATGGTACAGGGTTGATTGTCAAAAAAAAAACACAAAGCATGGCTCCAATCAAAGGGAAAAGTGAAAAACATACAGAAAAAGGCTACCACATGCGAACTTTTCAAGTAAGCTGTAACTACAGTGAAAAAAAAACACAAAAAAAACGTTGGCAGCCATGAAATAAATGCGCATGTTCACTGTTTACTTTCAGATATAGCTGTTCTCACGCGCAACTGACGTTCTTCTCTGTCGGGACACATCGTTATTACCATGCGTTCACAAACATGACCGTATTTCGAGTTCGCCGAGATAGCAAAACTTAGAGAGGACAATTATCAAAGACAATGCATTATATTGAGTATCCTTCCTCAGTAATTAACCGCACAGGTGTGTTAATGCTGACACATGCAGTGGTAACACTTCCTTGTGACTCTCTTCTTTGGCGTGTTTTTTTTTTCTTTTTTCACAGTACACGTTATTTCAATTATTATCCTATGAAAGCCAGGCTCATTTTCGCGAGCGAACTCGACATCTTGGCGCAAATATTTTCGCGCAGCGAAAGATACCTTGAAGTAGATGACTAACAAAAGCTCATTATCTAACTTTTCAAATTGTTAATCTGAGGACGGTTGCTGGTACGGGAAAGTTGCAGGGGGTGACAATTTATTGCATTGCCATTTTCTTTTAAACAAGAAACTTTGCAGCTAATTTGAGATATTCATCAAATCAGAATGACGATGTCGAAAGCGTCCGCGGCTGACGCAAAAGAGACGCGACTGCTACGTAACGTTAGACCGAAACTTTCCGTAACATCAAAGGGACGAAATTTGGGTGAAGGTGCGTCGAAGCCGAATCTGGTGAGAGAAAAAAAAACACTGCACGTCGCCTGAAATACATCAGAAGGCCGCTTATTCTTCGCGTGCGATGTTTGGTGCTTATCTGTATCTTACAACACAAAAATTCGTGAGAACAAGTTCGCGTTCCTGCAAGAACACGCACCTTAATGGCTGCATCTCAGTTTTGAACTGTGCAAAGAAACAAAAGGTGTGCATTGCGGCTTACGGGTGCACTGCCCCAAAGAATCAGACGAGCACCCATCATAAAGTGCTTGGTTGAGGCGATCCACTAGTGCAAGTGAGATGACTTGGCATTTTCCATGACAGGATACTGGCGCAACGCGCCTTCAGTCAGGTTTCCTCACTTCCTCGTGACGGGCACTTCCAGTCTGACTTAAGAAAACGGCATAATTTATTGCGTACCAGGCATGCACAGTTTCGACATTGTCATTAAAATTCTACCATAAATATTCGGCAAAAACGATTATGCCGTAAATTCCTAAAACGGACAACATTCCTACAAAAAACTGCACTCAATTTTATGATGTAATAGTTACTGATAAATTTCTGTTCATTATACAGATTATTATCGCTCTAGCTGTGGCGAAGTGTTCCGCCATGACAGTGTCAATAAAATTACAGCGCCCATTATGCGATTGTCTAAGACGAGCCATGGGGAACAGCCATATTCTGAATTGATGTATTGGTCCCTCCAATAAAACCGCACAGTGTTATATTAGTGTTTACGACTAGTAGCATGCTGCGAAAGCAAAAACTGGACTTACGGTGAAGTTCATTGCGATATACTATATCCCCTGTAAGAGCTCCTATTCTACTATTCCTGGTGGCTGGCAGTGCATTAAAACGTTCATTCGTTCAATGGAAGCTTTCGGTACAATTCAAGTAAATCGGTAGACAGGTGAGGCTCGTGTAAAAATGCGCGCACAGCCACTCTAGTGGGGAAACGACTCCATTACTTGTTCGATATATTTTACAGTATATGCATGCTGTAAGTACATACACGCTGAAAAAAATGACACACATAGAAAGAGACACATGAACAATTCACTTTTAAGTAAAATACTGGTTGAGACGTGTCACGCTCTTTCAGATTTCATTTATTATTCATGCAGCCGAGAATGCGCATGCCCGTAAGGGGCAATTTGCTACACCAAGACGCGTCGTCTAGAGCACACTTATTGCGAAATAATTCAATTATAATAGTCTCTCAATGGCGCTGCCCTTTCTCAAAGTTTCGTTGACGCCCACTGGGAAGATCTGACGCTGTGGCAACACAGTTCTCTGGCCGTATTGTAAAGGTTTACGTTCTTAAAACGGGCAAAAATACCATCACCGAGAAAGAGGAGCGCCGTATCCATTCGTTTTAAAAAATTGCCGACAGGGAGGAAAAGTGGCTTTGGGGTGCGATTACAGTGTCAGCCCTATTTTATATTTCATGACCAAGAACAATGCGCTGGTCCGTTCTCCAAGTGAAAGCCATAAATCACTCGGCGAAACCTTGCGTAAACGTGAAGCGAGAACCTTGATGTTTCACAACCAAGTTCAACAAGGTTTCAATGGAGTCAAATGAAAGGTTGTGTTAGCACAGCGGCTGCGCTTGAAGCGCGTGCGTGTACAGGTGCGAAGGAGCAACACAAAGCGTATTGTTGGCGCATCATCGATGCATTTCTGATATATTTGTTTACCGTTCTGCTAGGAGCCAGGGCGTTCATTTGGTGCTGCCCTGCGGATCAATACTGTGACGGCTACTGCTAGTTGGTTACGACTCTCGTCTGCTGCTGGCTGGTTCGTGCCACTGTTCAAGAACAAATCAAGACCAAAAGCCCTCATCAGCAGGCGTAATTGTTATTTTTCTCGTAGCCATGTTATAGAGCCAGCCACCTAAAGAACGCATCATGCCATTAAGAAAATTTTGAGCATATTCAGGCGAGACGCTCAATGGTCTCCTTGGCTTTTAAAGCTGAATATGGCTCGTGAATGGAGTGAGTGAACAAGAACTGTCCTAACATACTTCACTAACAATGTCCAGCTGTGTTAACATCAAGTGACGTCATAACGACGCCACAGATGACAATGTTTGGTGACGTCATCATGACGTCATACCGTAACCTTATTGAATGATTTGCATGAAGACGTCATGAATCGCACGCGTCGTCGCTTGGTCGAACATGCGCAACGTAGGGGGCAGAATGTTTAATGGCAGTGATGAACAGCGCAATGCGGAGATTGGATGGGTGGACAGTGCAAAGCGCAGATTGAATGGATGGACAGTGCAATGAAGAGATTAGAGTATTAGTCCTAATGTGCGTGACTCGATGCGCAGTGGGCCGCTTCCAGGTTGCCACACTCAGCCCAGGTCCGACCGTCGGATCTATGGCCCTCTGGACAGCCAACGTTTGAGGATTTCTGTAATTTAACGCGTGCTCACACTGTGTGTTCGCCTCCTTGATTGAGTGATTCCGGTACTCAGCTATGCTGACCCATGGCTTCGATTGCAGCCACGAGGATCGCATGTTTGTGGACGTAAAATGTTGGCTGCTAATATGCCGTGTCAGATTTTTTGTCCTATACAGTTTCTCGAGAGAAAGAAACGGTCCTTCACTGCTCTTGTTGAAGTTTGTTGGCTAGTTCCCAAGAATATTGATTTTGGTGATTACGTGGTTTAGCGAGTTTAGGGTGGCTGAGAGCGGGGATTTATTGCGGTTAAAACAGGTGTGTTGTTACACGGCCCTGGAGTGAAACGTGGCTGGTGAAGTAGGTGGTACAAAACACCACGTGACCCATCAGCAGAGATGTCTTAAGTTGACGTCACAATTTGACGTCATTAGGGCGTCACATGGTGATGTCATAAGAACGAATGTTATGTCAAAATGTCAGGTGTTTAGTTACACACATGTTGACGTTGATGAAAGTGTACGAGGTGCTTTGTATCCACCTACCATGTTTCACTCAAAAGGTTCTACAGCGTGATACCACATACGTTTCACTCAAGACATTAATGAGGCTAGGGTATTTGTATGACCTCACATGAAAGGCAGATGATGACATCAGCACATGACGTACTTGCTTCATCAAAGCTGGGCTGATTCCTGAGTCCCTGCTACGCATCCTGAGCTGATGAAAACTTCAGTGGTGAAGAGCAACAATGTCGTCGACTGATGACGCAATGGAGATTCAAAGCGTGTCTCATACTCATGTGCTAGTTATGCCATGCGAGAAGTCTCATTGTCGAATGCATAACTTTATGCATCCCCAAGTTTGCTGTGAGGCTCTCGCTCTCAAGGGTTGAAGAGCGTGACATGCTGGTGAACTTCATTGGTCTAAAGACATGAGATGCTAGGTTGCCTTAGAGGCTGCTATTTGCATTAGTTTGAAATCACTCTCCAATTGCCAAACTAAAAAAATAAAAATTGGTATTCAAGAGTGCTATGCATACATTCTACCACTGGCGTATAATCAATCTTTCTATCGGTAAAGTTGAAGACATATAGGGTGGTCCCTCAGATCACCGCTGAGAGCACAAATGTTCCTCCAGGTCATACAGAATAAGATCACAATTCGGCCTTTATGTGAACGTGATGATGAAGTGCAACAAGAAAACTCGGAGGAAACTTGAGCTTTGTCTTCAACAGTAGAACGCGGTAACATAACCGGGCCCTGTGCGCACTGACTTCAACTACGCCGCAAGAAATCGAGTGTTTGCGCACTTGGCTATGGCCGTTTCAAGCTATCCTGGAAGGTCTACTACCTTTGCTATGTGCTCACTGCGCCCTGGTTGTTTATTTTGCTAAGTGATCATGTCACCAAATACTCGTCCTTCGGGTGTAACGGGCGCTTGCACAGCTGCACACATTTTGTGTGAATGGGCTGTTTGAAAACCACCCACTGGTTGCGCGATTCAATTGTTTTGACGCCTCCTGTTATTCTGGGATTCTCTCACGCAATATTGCACGCTTTAAGGAGACTGCTTTCATGTGCACCAAATGACGTTCATACACTGTTGCTCAGGAAAGAAGTTTCAGGCAATGACGTGGCTCTGTGATAGAACACCTGCTTGCCATGCAGGCAGCCTAGGTTCGATTTTCACTGATAGCCAAACATAGTTTGGCTGATGAGTCGGCTCACTCAGACTTACTCAGACTCAGATCGAGCCATGGGTCTGAGTGAGTTCGTAGGAGTAATACTTCCGTGAGACTGAGTCCAAGTGAGTTCGGCTCAGAAAAATTTTGGTGAGTCTGAGTCCGACTGAGTGAGAACCGAAATATACGTTTCTTAGTAGAGTGAAACTTTGAGCTACCTGGTTTCGCATAATGAAGTACGTACAGCGCCACCTCAAGACGGCGATACCAAAGGAGAGACGCAGACAAGTGCTTGTCTCTGTCTCGTCTTTAGTATCCCCGTCTTGAGATCACGCCGTACGTACTTCATCATATGTTTATTGAGTGAGCATAAATGAGTTCCACATTCTTTCGCCAACCTAAGCTGAGAACCGAAACTTTTTAATATTGACTTCATTAGCCATGTTCTTGAGTTTTAGGTGAGGAAGAATATGATAATTTTTGCTCAAAATCAAGGACGCTCACACCAACTTGAACCTCATAATTTCTGCAAAACCAGGTCTTTAACGTCATCGCGTAAATAATTTAAGTTACACATCACTCACAATAGGGTAGTGCCGACTAAAATACTGCGGAAAAGCATTTACTGAACATTTCAGGTTGTTTCTGTGAGACTGAAGCATGCGCAGTACTTACACTAAAGTATTTTGTCATGAACCACCTCGTATACATTGAAGCACTCAGTGCGAAAGTTTCACGTGTGAGACTTCTTTCGTTCTGAGAAATATATTCGTCACCTTGCTCGATTAAATGTAACTCGCCGGATGGTCACCACATGGCCTTTTACATATCTGAGCTTCTTGGACTAATCTTCCTGTAGATAACTGATGGCCTCTGGTTTTCTCGTTGTTGTGATTGCTTTTCAAGTACATTGATTTCCTCTTTATTTTATTTTCTTTGTGACTTCTACTACTGCCGGGTGTGCAGTTGTTTCTTTTTTTTTTCTTTGGTGAGCTATACAAGACGCGCTTGGTGATCACTTACCACAGCGTTACTTGCTTTGGCCGCTTCCGAAGCGGATTGAACTGAGGAAAGTCATTGTGGAATGGCACTAAATATACACACGGGTACACAAGCAAAACAGATGACACATACGCTGACTCAGAAAACAGACTTGAAAGTCATCACCTCTGTGTCTGCGTTTTTCGCGCTAATACACGTTGCACTCGTACCAACCAGCTCGGATTCCCTTACTACTAAGAAAACGCGACAGCCAAAGTGACTGCGAGGCTTGCGAAGTTCCTAATGTGACAGAAAAGCGCGGGAATGGTGGGCTTGACGAACCATCAGTGCCGAACGAGAACACTCGGTATACAAAGGTGTGAACGTGAAATCGCGCTACATATAACTTGCATACCGATGTTAGAATGACGCCTTCTGTTCTCGATGACTGGCTCTTTAGTTCAGGGGGGATCCTCGAGTGGGAAACATCGGCGAAGAGGCTCATTGCCAGAAACGAAACACGGACTCCTTCATAATGAAAAGGGAACTGAAGGGTGGACGGCGAAGCCATGCCGGATGCGTGGGCTGGCCCTTCTATTCCAGCAGGTGTGGGTTACAGCGGGTAAACGGAGGGATCAGCAGAGCAATCGCACATTTGCGGCTCGTGATATTTGTACTACGTGTTGGCATGCCCATAGTGTTATTCCCAATTACGAAGTACGAGGCACGCTTTCGTATGAGACTTCGGCGAGCGTGGAAATGTAACGTAGTTGTTACCGCATGATCACATGAATGCGGCGTTAGGCGCACGACACCATGGGCTAGAGATGATACCGTGCTGTTTGTGTATGTATGTATGTATGTATGTATGTATGTATGTATGTATGTATGTATGTATGTATGTATGTATGTATGTATGTACGAATACACCCCCCCCCCCATAAAAGAAACCGTGTATGCAGTTCGTGTCCAATAGTTGATTCGTGTCCAATAGTTGATTCTCCAGCTCACTGGTTGCCGAATAGTTAGATAATTAGTTATACACTCAGTAACTTAGATTCCTGAAACACACAAAACAGCGCATTCCTTCATTTTCCTTCTTGGATTGTAATAGCGAATGCCTTAGAATTATACGATGTTAATTTTACATGTTTGTCCATTTCCGTATTAATTCATGAGCAAAGGGTATGAGTGCGTAGTTGTTAATCACCGCTTAATCTTGTCGCTTTTTTATCACCCGTCCTAGCATTGCTTTCACAAGTTCAGCATGTGTCAAGTATGCATCATTACTCTATATCCACATCACACAGACAACTGGCGAACAATTTTTTTTTTGGAGAAAGCTTTTTTCAAGTGATATCACCGAGACCGAGTATACTTTGCCGGGGCCCCGCAGTATGATCGTTATGCAAGCCATTCGTTTAAAGCTTTTTCAAATAAGTTCTGTAATGTTCTGTCCCGGTGACCAAGCCTCCTTTTATACATACAACAAGGCTACCGCTATCGCATTTCTCGTCGGAGTCACGCAATCAAGCTGCCGGTCCACTTTGATCATGGTAGCCGACGTTGCTTGCCATTCTGATGATCGACCAAAAACGAGCTTTGTGAGCTAACATTGTCTCAAAAAATAGAAATAAATCAGCCGAACACCAACACAGACTACACATTTTTAATGTGTGGCGTACACGAGATGTGCTATAACACGACACTACTGAATTATAAAGAACTTGTTTCGTGTACTAGGTGCTTTTGAAAACGGGTGCATCCTGTCGAAACAGTTCGCCTGTATTGAGCAATTGCACCGTCACTTCGCAGTGCAAGCAAGGGATAGATATTGAACGGCACTAATCTTGGAACACTTAGCGATCAATGCTTCTTTTTTCGAGTGAATATGCGTCGATTGACATTTCACGTGGCCGAATCAAATTATGCTACGGTTTGTACTGTGTCTTATTTTGAATTCTGAAATAAAAAGAAATCTTCCTGTGAGGTTTCGATGAACTCCACGAAGTAATGAGTATAGTCAAAACAAGGACGGCAAGGAAAAGGCAAGACAAGGGCCCTGAACATCAAATCATTGGCAGAAACTTATATTAATCATTTTTTTTCAGGAAGCAACTAAGAATGCTTTTTTCATCTCATTGTAATACGAACTTGCACGTGCTGCGCTCTATCTGTTTTTTGACCATTGCCCAGCTTCCGCGAGGAAAATTCGGCAGTACTAAAATATGATCTTTTGACTTGATCAGTTAAAAGAGTTCTTTCGCCAAACACGTAAAGATTTATATAAAGAAACGACATGTTCGTGCCTTGTAAGTAATAAAAATTACCAGAGATCATAGTTGGTGTCCGTAATTTAATCGCTGCTTAACTTTTATCCTACGCCTACTTCTTCCCAATTGCGAAATAATGCGAAATAAGAAACTATTTTTCTGTATATTTTTTCTGCTGCATAACTTCTACGTACACCCATGTATGTATATATATATATATATATATATATATATATATATATACCGAAACCAATTCGAATTTCAGTATTGAATTTCATGTTTCACGTACAGAACAACAATTTTCTGGGTTTTCATGTTCTTTATGTACATAATTTTATGGGCGAATCTCTGTTAAGACACGGGAAATTCTGGTGATATAGTAGACGAAGAGTAAAACAGCGTTAAAGATGGGACGAGGAGAAGACGAATACACAGCGCTGACGTGTGTGTGGTCTTCTCGTTCCATCTTTAGCACTTCTTCGTCGACTATGCAGCACCAACCAGACTAATCAAGTACACAGATGAGAAAGTAAGGAGTCCCCAATGAAACCCATCGGAACTTTGAGCATTTCCACGTTGCAGAAATTAACATTGTACTAGCTGCTACCTTCGTAATATTATGAGTAATAACATCTGCATAACTAACATTTATTGACTCCAAAATTGCATCTCAGATTCACATTTGAAAATTTTGAACTCCCTCAACCCCTTTAAACGACTATGAATTGGCATGGGGTAAACATAGACGTTATAAAACTTGAAAAAATAACTTGAAAGTTGGCTGGCCTGAATAAGTTTTTTCACTTTTTTTCCGGAGATGAGGAAGGGGAATCGTTGTCGAGTCAAATGAATGAAGAAGGCTTTAAGGCCATAAAAATAGGGGGGAGGGGATAAAAATTGAATGGTTGAATACTCTCCTATGTTCCCCATAAGTTTCCCATTGAGCAAAAGAAATAATGTGAGGTTTCATATTGTCGAATTGGTTATGAAGAGTAGACCAATGACTCAATTGCTAGCTTGAGTATGGATCGTTACAAATGAATTTTGCGTGAATAACTAACAGAATAGAGCATTCAGCGTTCTGTTTTGCTGTTACTAAATATCTCTTGTTATTCTTGGCTCTCGTTATTTTCGAATTGTTGCTTATCTGACTTGCAAAAGTGAAAAGTTGTCACTTATGGGCGTTATTTCATGTTATACATAAACTCTTGGTAGTAGCACCTGCAGTCGTCTGTTCCCGTTTTCTTGCGTGTAGGTGTTCATTTTTGTGGCTATAGATACAGTTTCAATGACGGTAGACGAACTATACGTAGCCAAACTCACAGATGAGTCGACTCAATCGGGCTTAGATTGGGCCATGAGTGTGCGTGAGTCTGGGTTAGTAACATTTAGTTTGACATTTAGTTTTAGTGAGTGCCGCAGAGAAAACTTTTTGGGAATACAAGTGCAAGTGAGTCCTGTGACATGACAGTTTGGTGAGCCTGAGTCATAGTAATTTATACGCGCAATATCTATTTCTTTAGTGTGTCTGACTCAACATTACTAGTCTGAGTGAACTCCACATTTTTTTTGTTATTCTACAACAACTCAATGCTGTCCAGAAGGCCCACGTTGAGGCGGTGAGGCTGGGCCTCCCCGTCCCTACGTGGAAACGGCCCACGATCCTACCCCTATAAAACAGGGGTTGAATCCTTGAGGATCCCAATAAAAGTTTTTCATCCATCATCTACTGATAATATACTGTCCATTTCAGCAGGTACATTGGTAACAACAGTTTAAACTTAAAGGAATACTGATCCAATTTTGAGGAACCCCAGAAGGGACATTTTTCGTTTATAGAAAGTGCCCTATCAACGCTCTCCGAGCACCGGAGCCAGACAACAGGTATAAAATACTTTACCTTGATTTTAAAGCTTTTGTCGCCCGGCATCAATAAGCCAGCCCCACCGAGATTGATACTATCACGCCTACTCAACACAGTTCACTATGTTTGCGAACATTGCGCCCTTCGTACAGTTTAAACCACCAAAAGCACTGCCAAACTCTTTGAACGGCTATTCACCCATCAATGTTTTCGTGAACAACGTTTGACTGACGGCAAACAGGAAGCTTTTCCTAGTATGTCCCGAGTTGCAGTCTTCGCGTGACGTCACTGCGAAGCCGTCCTCTCGAGACGCAAACCGAAGTGCTATTAAGATTATAATTAATGCATTCCCAGGCCCTACGGCACTCTTTCTGTGGTTTGCGACGCCCGTGGTCTTATTTAGAGCAACAACGCAAAAAAGGATTTGAAGTTAGTGTCATTAGTCATTTACCTCTAGCCATGTGGAAAACGAGACACAGCCACTCCGTATTTCGCAAGGCTGTAGGCGCGCACGATAGCTCTATCCTCTGCTCGGCAACCAGTGCAGCGCCTGCGAGGCAGGGCTCCTCCTCACGGACTCCGACGCTTCTCTTTTTCTTTCGTTCTCGCTCGGTGTCCTGCGAGAGATTCTCGGGCGCAGGTGCTCGGTCGCCGACTAGCGGCCCTCACGAAGTCCCGGTCGGGACAGCGAGACACCACCCATGGGCAAAATAACTCCGTCTCGGCAAAAGGCTGCGTCCTGCGGCCCACGGGACACACTTCTCTGTGTGTTGGCTCAGAAAAAATATCTGGCTCTGGGGAAAATGAACAAAATAAAAAAATACTGAGAACTCTTCGCCCTTACGACGAAAAGTTGGCCTCGAGTTTTGCAGCGAGAAGCAGCCTTTGCCTTGCCGCCTTTTTCATTAGCGGCTGATCGAATCGCTTACAAATGTGTTACAGTACGACGAGCACTGCAGTATAGTTTTTTTTTTCACCGTGACCTTAACCACTCATTCAATGGTTGTTCAGTTGAAAAGACGACAGGTACTTTTTTTAATCATTCTAGAAAGTACGTACTGTCTTCTGAACCAAAAAAGAAAGTTGCGTGAGTGAATAAGGAGGGAATCTTGGCGAGAGAACCTTCCAGTTGGCTATCCTACACGGAGTAATGTTGGGGTATGGCAATAAAGGCAATAGAAAGTTAGGGCAATAAATGCAATAGAAAGTTGGTGAGCAGATGGCAGAAAATAGCTTTCGTCAAAGGCTTTTCATGGTGCTTCTGATGCTGTCAGGCCAGTCTGTGGAGTCCAGTGATTTTCCCCGCTCGTTCTGGACGTTCTAATGAACGTGGATGTAGATAGGTGCTTGCAGAAGCTTTTTGTGAGATGCAATGAAAAACAGAGAAGCACTATAAGGCAGGATGGGTGCCAGTTCGTCCTTTTATTAGCGTATTTTTCGTGTCTCAATTTCTGTTATTTTGTGTGGCCGTACTGAACTACCACCTTGATGTGCAAGCGGAAAATAATGCGACATACTGACAACACAGAGCGCAGTTTTTGTGCTAGCCTAGTGCATCAGTTGTGTAATTTGAAGCGACCAGCATGCGAGAAAATGCTCATGTATTATCAGCTAGATCAAACGGAAACTTAGGTCGACACTTGGGTGTCACCTTTTGCTCTACCCGAAAGCATAACTTTCTCGAATAGGAGGGCACGCGTTGTTGTTTTAGAATGACTAAGTGGATGCACTTCGCTCAACTAGCCCACTAGGGTGTGTTGTGTGTTATATAGGCTCTTTCTGGACGCTATAAAGGGTCTAAGCAGTGTACAGACCTGCCGAAGTGCCGTGGCACCAAGCTTTTTTGGTTGCAAGGCTCGAACCCAATGTGGAACCCACTCCACGTATCTGGCTGCGATTCTTGGTAGCATAACAACGTTGAGACTCTCAGAGAAAGAAAATGCGTATATAAGTTGGAGACAGAAAATTAGGTGGGTAGAGGAAACTAAGAAGTTTGCAGGTATAGCGTGGCAGCATTAAGCACAGAATGGGGTTGATTGGTGGATCACGATAAAGGCCTTTGTCCTGCAGTGGGCATAGCTATGTATATACGATGATGGTGAACAAACATGAAACATTGCAGAAATAAATATTTTCATTCTGTAATTATTCAGCAATTCTTTCGAGAACCATTGTATATTCATATTAGGTGCCAACCTTTTCTTCTTTGTTTCTTTTGTCACACGGAAAAGCGCATAACAAGTTGAAACACTTTCCGTCAAAACAAAAGCAAAGCGTACACCTTTTTAAAACAACTCACACCATACTAGTTCTTTTCGCGGAACTGGCCTGCAAAATCTTATATATATATATATATATATATATATATATATATATATATATATATATATATATATATATATATATATATATATATATGAACGGTCTCGAGTGGTGGATATTTCGCATTGTCTTTTGAGGGCTGGCTTTCCAGTGTAAATAAACCCATCACATCCGTAACAGCTTTGGTGGAGTGGTGTTGGGTGATTCGCTGTCCTGGAACCCGCCGCAGAAGACCTTCGAAAAAGCAGACGCTTAGCTAGGCTACACCCGGACAACATCACAATGACCGACGACACAGCAAGCCCATTGCCGGGCTACGCTGCTGCATCCACCAGTGCCACCGACATGGTACAAGGTGGCCGTCGACCTCGACAACCTAACTACTCGGTGCCTGAAACACGGATATTCTCACGTAAAACTGATGAAGACGTGGATGTTTGGCTAAAGCACTACTACAGAGTGAGCCGCTACTACGAATGGGGCGCGCCAGCGAAGCTCGTGAACGTCATATTCTTCCTTGGCGGCACCACTTTGCTTTGGTTTGAGAACCATGAACATGTGCTCACCAGTTGGGTATATTTGTAGAGGAACTGAAGGCCTGCTTTCGGGACATGAGTTCTATGGAAAAGAAAGCTTAGCAAACGCTCTCACGTAGGGCTCAGTTGCCCGGCGAAATGTGCACGACCTATATTGAAGAGTTATTGAAGCTTTGCGGGATTGTCGACGAAAATATATCTGACGAAGAATAAGTTGGCCATTTGTTGAAAGGCATCATCGAGGACATGTACAATTTTCTCAAACGAAGGAAACTTGAACACTTCTGCTTTCAGGCAGCAGTGTCACACTTTCGAGGCTTTGGAGGCCTGGAGAATTTTACCCAAGTTCGGTCGCTTGGACAATGTTCCCGCTGTTGCAAGTATGAACGTCGCCACCTACGAAGACATTCCCTTCCTCGTACGTCAGCTAGTAATAGAAGAGCTCGCACGGCTTCAAGCAGGTGACGCTCACCGCGTGCCCCGAACCACCTCCCTACTGGATGCGAGAGCGCCACGTCGAAAACCGACCGCGCACAGAAACTGTACAACTTAACCGACGGCTTCTGCCTTCCCCGACGGGTCACGCTCACCACCGGATGTCATCATCTCAACGTGCTGCCGCGGTTCTCCAACCGTCATAAACCAGGCCTCTGCCTGAAGGCTACTATCTGCCGTCACGAAATGTTCCTGCAGAACAGGACCCGTCTTCGCGTACTTCTGCCACCTCTGCTCCTCCTAATGTAAGCCGACAAGTCCCCGTTTGCTACACATGCGGTCTCCCAGGGCACATTTTTCACTTCTGTTCAAGCCGGCTGCCTGCGCTGCCACGTTTTTCGACGTACCCGGCTCGTATCCCCAAAACGCCTACGTCGCCACGTTTTTTCCGACGTACCCGGCTCGTATGCACGAAACCTGGACTTCTCACGCGGCCGATGACCGTCGCCGACAGCAGTGGCCTGAGGAATCGTGCAGCGAGTCCCCCACATCCGAGTGAAGCCTGACGCCACCTCCTACCCGCTCCCCCTGGTCGCTATCTCCGCGTCGTCGGTCACCTTCCCCGCATCAGCTGGGCAACTAGCTGGTGCGACCAATGGGAGATGTGGTCGCGGGAAGGTCGGTTTCTTCAATGCCTCCTTCTGTGGTGATGTTGATGAACAAAGATCGTGTGTGTATAGGCGATATAAATACCCTTGCTCTTGTAGACACTGGTGATGTTATTTCGGTTATGAGTCTTCGTTTCAGGCATCGTTTCTTGGGTCCCAAAGTTATGTTCGCGTGGTATCGTAAAGAAACTTTTTGTGGAGTTGGAGGTGAAGCGTTATGCCCTGTTGGTATTTTCTCAGTTTTACTCACGATTGGTGGACAAAGTTTTCGAGTTGAATTCACTGTGCTGGCTCGCTTAACTCATGACGTCACTTTAGGGATAGACTTCCATAGTGAAGGCGGCGCTATGCTTGACTGCGGAACTGGAGAAATTCTTCTAGAAAGCACGTTGCCCACTTCCACAGTTGAAGACTTTCCTATTTTCTCTATGGACGCGCTTTCAATGTCTCAAGATGTGACGATTCCTGGTAGGACAGCAGTGTTTGTTCCTGCATGCTTTTCTCATGACCGCTCAGGACTCTGCACTGGACTTCTTGAGCCCGATCATAACGCCATCAAGAAAAATGTGCTAGTTCCACGGTCGGTACTTACAGCCACAGACGGACATGCTTGTTTGTAAGCACTCAACGCAGCTTCAGAGCCTGTTGTTCTACCAGCTGGATTTAAACTAGGAACGTTTGAGGAGCAGGCCACAGTTTTCGTCAGAATGGTCTAAGAGTCTCCAGCCATCAGTCAGACTGCGCCCAACTACTAAGCCGAGATGAAACGTATGATCAGCAAGTCGTAGCCTCCTTCCGAGCAGGCTGTCCTCGAGGAAGTGCTTACATGCTACGCGGGAGTTTTTGATTTCGCTCAAGACAAGCATTGTTCTATGTTGCCCGAATTATTTATGCACCACCGCATCAACACGGGAGATGCTACACCGATACGCCAGAAACTCTATCGTGTATCCCCGTCAGAAAGAAATGTGATTGCCGACCAGGTCAACGACATACGGCTGAAAGGCGTTATTCAGGAGTCAATCAGTCCCTGGGCAGCTCCTGTCATATTGGTAAAAAATAAAAAACAACTCTTATAGACTTTGTGTCGACTACCGCCGTCTAAACGCTGTCACAAAGAAAGGCGTGTATCTGCTACCACGAATCAATGATGCTGTTGATTGTCTGCACTCAGCCACATACTTCCCGTCCGTCGACCTAAGGCCTGTACACTGGCAGATACCAATGCACTCATCTCACAGAGCAAAGACTGGTTTTTTCACGCCTGATGGGTTATTTTAATTTAACGTTATGCCATTCGGCTTATGTAATGCCCCGGCTACCTTCAAGCGATGCATGGAATCCATCTTACGTGGTCTCAAAGGGGAGATATGTATGTGTTGCCTCAACGACGTAATCATTTTCGACAAGACATTCCACGAGCATAACCATCGGATTAGCGTTGTTCTATAGTGCGTCAAACGCAATCTCAAACGCGTCAAACGCGCCAAGCGTCAAACGAGCTGTTCTCATTTTAAACGCAAAGAAGTGTCATTTTGTTGAGCGTCAAACCCTTGTGCCCAGATATCTAGTCGACGGGGACGGTATACGACCAGACCCGCAAAAGATCAATGCTGTCCGCAACTTCAAGCACCAACGACTGTGAAGGATCTTCGTAGCTTCGTGTGCCTGTGTTCTTATTTTCGTCGGTTTATCATAAATTTCGCCCAGCCTGCTCATCCACTGACAGACTTGCTCCGCAAAAACGCCTCATTTCGATAGACCGTTCAGTGTGAGGCTGCTTTTGAGCAGCTGAAGTATTTGGTTACTTCCGGACCCCTGAGTCGACCCGGAGGCACTCTTTTGACTGCATACAGATGCTATTGGTATCGGTGCTGGTGCCGTGCTAGTTCAGTATCATGACGGGCGCGACCACGTCGTGGCGTATGCAAGTCGTACTTTTACTAAGGCTGAGAGGAATTATACAGTCACAGAACTGGAATGTCTTGCGGTTGTTTTCTCTGTCCCGAATTTCAGACCTTATTTGTATGGCTGGCAATTCAAGATCGTCACAGATCGTCATTCGCTTTCTTGGCTTGTCGAACTACGTGACCCAGCTGGCCGGTTGGCGCGTTAGGCCTTGCGGCTTCAAGAATATAATTTTTCTGTGACCTACAAGAGCAGTCGATGACACACAGATACCGACTGCTTATCTCGTATTCCTTCGCCTACTGTGGATCTTCAATAACTATACGGCTGCAATCTCCTCCAACTTTTCAAATTTGGACGTCTTCCGTCACGAGCAACAGCGTGACCCTTCACTGAAACCAATGATCGATGTGGCTTGTATCTCTAAACGCGCCACGCCATTCGTGATTCATGACGCCCTACTTTATCGCAGGGATTACTCCAGCCATGGCGCCACACTGCTCCTCGTCGTGCCATAATGCCTGGGTCTTGCGGTATTCCAGGCCATGCACGATGACATCACGTCTGGGCACCTTGGATTTGCCCGGACATTTCACCGTATCCGGCAACGTTTCTATTGGCCTCGACTCTGGAAGACCACCAAGCACTACGTCGCGAGTTGTGATGTCTGTCCTTATGAAAAAATTTAATGTACTTTTATAAACAGGCTAATGTCATTCGACATCACAATCTTTAAACTGTCTAATGTCAGTCTAATGCGCTTTCCTAATGCGTACCTAATGTGAGTCTAGTAATAATTGGCCACCGTTAGTCTATGAAGTTATGACATTGGAGTTTCTGATGACTATAGTCTAGCGTAAGTCTATAGAAGCCCGACATCTGAGTTTCTGATGGTCCCTTATCTAGTGAAGTGCTATCGAGCATATGCATTAGGTTGACATCAAACGTCGCGTTGTAGACTAAGGTCCTATGCCATCAACAGAACATTTGCTGAAACGCAGATCAATAAATCGCTTCATTATTAATATGAGAGTGTAAACAAATTACAGGATTGTAAAGGAAATACCATCAGACCACTTCCACCAACGAACAGATCAGTTTTTTACACGTCAAAATCTTTCGAAGCCGATAAATAATGCTGGAAGTATATAATGCCTGCATTTGGAAACACGCATTACATTGTCAAGCAATTCAGTTCGGATAGGACAATAAATGGAACTAGTTCGTCCTTGTTTACAATTCTTGCGAACGTCCTGTTTTATAAGTACAACCAAACAAAGTAACACCAAATGAGACATTACCAGGAATAACTGCATTTGTATTTAATTTTCGACTTTGCACTGACGATAGGGTCTTTTGTAGCACCGTCGTGGTGGCACCGCTGCTGTATTTCAAACCTGCAAGAGAGAACATGAAAACTTAGAAGGCACTTAAGCATAAATTTTAGCGCAGCACATGAATAGACATTACAATTGATGTGATATGCCTTTTTTATTGGTGATATACATTTAATCAGTTATATTAAATCATCCCTCTGGATTCAATGTCGAACCACATAGCCTTGACTTCATGCTGCGTCTAAAAAACACTAACCACTATACGTAAGTTCAGAGGGCTGCCGATTGATCAGTAATTGGAGAGAAGCCAGCTATCATGAACAGAGGAACCAGCTGAGTCAGCTTCTCTAAAGCAATATTGCAGAATAACCTCCTTTCACGATTCCAATGGCACCCAATGTATGACTACGACATGCAACAGTGGGTTTATATTCCACAACCTTGTTTTACACAAACTTTCCACATTAAAATCCCTCTTCTTTAACTGAGAACTATTGAGGGCGCATGCTCATAGGTGCAAAGTCATAGGCATGTGCAGGATTATCCTACACTTGGGTGGCAGGGAGGTTTACCACGGCACTCCCCCTTAGTTAAGTAAGCTTCCAACTTTGTAGCCCCCGCCTAATTAACAAGTTGGGGGAGAGGGGGGCTGCCCCCCCTCTTATGCGCACGGCTATGTGCAAGATGAAATTAAGCAACAAACAGGCACATGAAATGTAGAGCTACGTCTAGGCGATACAACTACACAACTCTAGTGAAAACAATTAAAAATTGTGCTTTTTGTAACCTACAGTATAATACACAGATATGCATGTTGTAACATGTTACAGGTCGTTTCTACACATCTTTCTACAAGCAACAGATTGGAGGAAGCAAGCAAAACATTTTTGTACCCTTGATTATTTTTGCATATTAATAAATATCTAAAAGTACACTATTTAGGTATTTTGAAGAGGTGACAAAAGCTTTATAAAAAAGGAAATATTTTTACCTAGCTCCACGCTTTAGAGTGCACAGTGGCCCTTGTTCGCTAGCCAGTATTGCAAATTGTGAAATTGATCACTGGTCAATAATAAGCACAAGAATCTACACTGGGGTGTGTTGGCATTTACTGAACGTCTTGATAGGACAAGGATAGGAACTCTTTTTAAAGAAAACTTTTAACAGCAGAAAAAACATGCACCATCAAACGGGCGACAACACGAGCTAGCACTACTTCGTGTCCTCTCCCTTTTTTCTGTGGATATTTTGCCGTACCTTACAAATGTTTGCAGAAAACTTAATATTATACTAATACATCCTGATTCCTGTTCTCTTTCCTGGTATCGATTGCTTGGCTCTGTTATGTTTGCAGTCTACTCTCTGTAACTCAATGTATTGCGCTAACCACCCAGTTATCAGTACGCGAGAGACTCCGAGATAGCAAGGTACCTTTGCCGCGGCGTTCACCCTACATCTTCAATCTCCTCACCCACGCATTTACCCAGCGCGTCATGGCTCAGCCTCTGTATATTTTCCCTCTTGTGGTGTTCTTCGTTTTTGCGCTCGCTCGGTGTCAAATGAAAATTTATTGCAAACACCACGGGCGTCGGACTTCATTTCTGCGGCTCGTCTCCCACACTACGATGAGGCTTGATGCGACGCCTCTACGTCAACTTCTCTCCTTTCTTCCCTCTCTCCATATCCTCACCCATACGCTGCCTCAACATTTCGCGTGCTCTCCGCCACGCGCGAGAGATCATCCGTTCATCGTCGCTTCCTGCTGGTTTGTTATGATGCAGGCGCCGCAACCACCAGTCGTACTCGCACCCCGAAAAGCAAAACGACGCGTCTTCGTCGTCGGTGGTGGCAAGCAGGCAGGCCGCGGAGGAAAGAACTCCCAGAGGCGGGCGGATGGGGAATTCGGAACCGTCAAACTCAGTGCGAACGTGAAGCGCGCGCGCGCGCAAGTAGGATTAGAAACGAGGAACGGGAGACGAGAGAGAGAGTGGAGGAGAGCATTTACGTGGCATGCACGCTGGGGCCTGTGCCTCTATTCAGATGATACGGGAGTGGAATCGCGCGCGGGGTATTAATGAAAAACGACGCCTGGCGGCCGGATAACGCAAAACCCAGAGGGGGGGGGGGCATAGCGCTCAATATAGAACCCGATGGGCTGTGCGCGCAGCGTCTGCTTTCACACCGTACTTTTTCGCAGTCGGTTCAGTTCTTTCTCTGTCTTTTCATTATTCATTATTTTTTTTTCAGAGACAAGCGAGAGACAGAGAGGGAACCGAGCAACAGTAAAGAACAGTGTGGTTGGTTCGTCGGTCGCCCGCCGTACGTAAGCATATAGTCGCATATCCCGCGCTCACGCGAAAAGCGTCGTGCCGAAAAGCGATTCGGCTTACTTGCCCGGCGCCGGAGTATTTGGATTTATACCGCTAAAATCTCGATCGCGATGTGCGCCGCCGGCTTCCTCCTTTTGCTGCTCCCTTCCGAACCACCCCTTTCGTTTCTTTATGCATCCATTGTTTTAGCGCCGTCGCTCATCGGACGAAAGCTGTGGCGGGTATATCGTATTTTCGGGATTTATCCGCACCGTATAAGCGACGGATGCGAGGAGGAACGGAGGACTTCGCCGAAGGCGAAGCGAATGGTAGGGAAACGTATTGAGCAAAGTGGAAGGACAGTCTATAGAAAGGTGAGAGAAGGAGAAAGAAGGAAGAAAGGAAAAAAGGTGGAGGGGGTGAGTCTGCGCCGAAAACGGACGGAAGAAGGCTTTTGGGTCGAAACGCCGACGGCACCAAAAAAGAAAAAAAAGTGCTGTACGGCACAGTGATCGCGGCGCACTTGCTTATACCGCTTAGGAAACCGGCTGGTTTTGCCTTTTTGTACTTCGTTGCTTGTTTTGTAGAGGGCGGTCTGGATTTCAGCTTTCGGGCGAGCGCTCAAGTCACCCGATGGGGTGTTTGAACGAGCGCCGGTATATTCTTTGCTGCTTTCCGTGCTCTGATGAGCTTTGCAGCCGTTCCTTTGTGCGCCCGCGGTGTTATATCCTTAGGTGCTCTTCCTGAGTCGTAGTCGTCGTTTGGAAATCAGCGTGCATAAAAGAGGTCGTTTATTTCAATGATCTAGAGCTCGGTTAGCGCGATGGCGCTGTGCTCGCGGCGAAATATGAATGGAATAAGCGGACACGTGGCTCTGAATCTTCGAACGGGAAGAGAGTGGATAAATGATGGAATGTACGAAAGTGTAAATTATGAAAAACTGCGCGCCTTGTACGCGCGTATTTTTCATTGCGCTTGACGCAGTGCGGTTTGCGTGAAATGTTGCTGCGTTGTTTTTTTGAAGGATGACATCTAATTTAGCTGATCTCTTCTTCACTTCTTCTCGTTTCTCTTTCAACGTTTCTCTCCGATTGTCGTGTTTGCGGATGCTTCGCGTGTTTTCGCACGCAGCTCTGTTCAACATTTCGGTGGCGAGTAATATAGAGCCGCGTTTGTGGTTCGCGTAGGCGGCGAAATATTACGAAGTGTATTGCCGCAAGCGTAAGTGAAAGCCACAACTTACGACGTTTCGCTGCGTGCATGGGTCTAGTGAAACACTGACCCACGGAAGGAAAGGATGGAAGCATCATTTTTCTTGTGTACATCTCGTTAGCTGTTCAAGTCAAAGATGTCTTCAAGTCAACGACGTCGAAATAACTTGCTTACTTTATATCACTTGTTTAAAATCATGGCACCGGACCGCCGTGGTATAGTACCTGTTGGACGCTCTGCTCTGACCCGAAAGTCACGGTTTAGACCACCGCCGCAGCAGTCGTAAATTAACCAGTCGGAATGGCCCCTGCATACTGTGTGCTGTTGGTGCACGTTAAATAACCCCAGATGGCTGAAATTCCGGAGCCCTACGCTATGGCCTGCCTCATAATCATACGGTGGTTTTGACACGTAAAACCTCAGATGACATTGAAATTATTGCTGCGAACTTCGGCGACTTACCAATTCATTTTTTTTTTCATAATTGACTGCTTTCCCTGCCGGCTCAGAGTTTGCAAAACGACCGAGAAACGGCGTTTGTAGAGAAAATGCTTCCTTCTGAGTGCTTTCATCTTCCTTCAGAGTTAATTCTCAGTAACTTGGAGCGCTTAATTATATATATAAAACATTATTTAGTTTACAGCTCATCGAAGGAGAAAAAAAATGAGATATTTCAATATTTGGTGTTGCCTTTCTGTTAGTATAAGACGGAAGACTAACAACCAGCAGTGAACAAACTTCTCGCGATCATTTAGGAAGCTTCCAGCGTCCTTTGGAGTATCGAGGATAGCCCAACTTCTCCACTGATATCTACGGGATACTCAATTGGGAGAACAAGTGGTGACATGCTTCTGAAAAACAAGCAGTCCTCAGAAAAAGCAATTGCAAGTCTTATTATCTTGGATAGAGAACGAAACAGTCAGAGCAAGGAGTCGCACGTCCGGTTTACAATAAAGTAAATAGAAGCGTGACATGGGCACTCGTGCATTTTTCGTATTCTTTTTCACCTTCTACTGTTGCTCATTACCTACAGTGGGGGATCGGCCAAGAACTGACTGGTCTTATAAAGTGAATGGTCTTATAAAATGTATAGTGGTGTGGAATATAAATATTACAGTTTTTATTTGAAGTTCTGATGCATCCTGAAGTGTACAAAAAATAATGCGTTTTAGTAATAGTTATTAAATTACTTTTTTATTATAACAATCGAATGTGCATATCTTCTTTTTTCTTCCTCGGTCAAGTATATTGACGTTCTTCCCGCATCAGCAATAAACACTTGACCTTTCTGCGCACGTGCAAATTTATTTAGAAGTTACCACCAGTAATGAAGACAGATCACATAGCAACTAATGACGTTTATCTGTCTTTCCGTGCTGCAGTGCCTTCCATATTTTTGGGATGTTGTTCCGGTGCAAAAGCGAGACACAAAACTTTATCCATTCCTCTTGCTTGGGTAAAGGGAGAACGATGCTACATCTGTTGAACCGAAAAGCCTTCTATGCCTTCTTCAACCGAGAAAAAAGATCTTCGGTGATGCCAACCCGAAAGATGGAAAAAAATTAAAGCAGGGACATCACTCTAGGATGTCATTACGACATCACACAGTGCCAGAATTTTTACGTATAGCACGTGACAATTCAAAGGAGGATTATCACGTCGCTTTCTGAAATGTAGGCTGATCATCACGGAGGCTCTGCTCAAACTGCGTCCTCCTCTACAGAAACATGTCCTCCTCTACAGAGTCATGTAGAAACTGTTCCTAAGCACTCAAGTTCGGAGTTCTGGGCACAACTATTTGGCACTTTTATGGTGGGGTGCCTCCCCCCCCCCAAAAAAAATATATCGCCCGATTATCTGTCACCGTATGGGGGTGCATGAGAAGGCGGGCTTGCTTGTCATTTTTATGTTTAATAAGTGGGTAGGTTGGGTCCTCTAGCTCCACAGGCGCAACGGTCGCTCGACACACATGTCGCTCATTAACCTTCTGCCTATCGCATGCCGTAATGGTGACCGCGCCTATTTTCGCGCATAGCAATTTTTAGGTGGCTCACCCTACGTGTTGCTACAACGCTCGTCTCATGATAGTGAGAATTCGCACAAATCGGGAAGTTAAGATAGCTTCTAAAAGCATCAGCAGTGGGTATGCCTCAGTATTAGCATGAATTGGTAGTACCAAGTAACACTTTCTAAAGAACACGCCCTAACCAAGCGGCCAAACTTGAATAAGACTGAAGCAAGCAATCTCGCACTGAATCACCGCTGTCCGCAAGCAGTACAAGGGGAGATAATCGAGATAGGCTGGCGTCAATGGTGGGGAAGCCTATGAATGAGAAATTCGTGTTAACCTAATCGATTCATTCTAATACATGCCATTGTATTATGCGCATAATTAAGAAATAGGAGCACAAATAAAAAAATATTACACAGAATCTGCACTTTACCGTTTTGTTTGTCTTTTATTATGTGGTGCAGTCTTTCAGGTTACGCGAACTTATCAGTTATTAGAAGTCGTATGAATTGCAATTAAAATTGAAAATTTTGTGAGCACTTTTTAGGCGGCGATTCGCAAACGATGCCAACGTTACGGTTGACGTAAAGCGCTTCGATGTCCACGTTTACACGTATCGGCAATACATGTAAAAGTATATTCAGGATGTCCATGAGCTGCCGTACAATATCCACAAAGTTGCTAATAAAACGGTGCAAGTATAAGTGAGGCCTTAGAAAACTGCAGGTGTTTTGCGAGGAATGTGGAATTATGAATTCATTATTAACACCATCTCGTTAAAATGTCCTGATGTTGGGTCTTGTCAAGCTACGTATGTAGCTGTTAAACCAACGAAACCATCCAGCATTTGTAAATTGGATAAAATAGAACTGATTTGAATTGAATATATTGGCCACCACTGCCATCAATGAGGTGCCCAAAATTTGGGCCCTTAAGATGGCCAAAGGCTCCAAAAAATGAGCTAGCATACCGTTAAAGAGAGCAGGATAACATCCGGCTATCTCTTTGCTTTCTGCATATAGCCGCAAGTGCCGGATACTACAAGGATGTGGGGGAACGTGCAAGTAACAACAAACTAGAGGCTGGAGAGCCAGGGAGCACCTACATGCCGGACGATTAAAGTTTTCAGGGGCATTCGAGTGACTCCATTAGCAGCGGCTCTTTCCACAATCACCCCCATATCGTGTCAGAGCACGATATAGTATGATGTGGAGGATAACTATCTGTTTAAACATTGTTAAAGAACTATAGAGAACAAAACAGTCCGCGGCGGTGTTACCATAGTGATGATTAGTAGCCCTGGTTCATGAAGCCAGGGGTTCATTCCCGCATTTAGACGGAAGTGAAATGGCAGTGTCCTGAGTTCAGCGCGATGTTAGTTTACGTTAAAGAACGCCAGACGGTCTAAATTTCTGGGCGCTCCTCCAACGGTGCACCTGCCTATCGTTTCGAGGTCTTGGCACGTAAAATAACAGCAGTTACCATAACTAACAAGGAAAGAGCGGAGTCGGGAACACTGTGTCACTTCGCTTTTGTTTTGCGCTCGTTATTGGCGAGACCGATGACTCGCACCAGTTTTCTTGGGTTTATCACACAGTCTAGCCATCAAATTGACTTGTCCGTAGCAAGAAAAATTATCTTCACATATATTCATAAAGGTGACTGCAAAAGCAAAAACTTACACTATAAACAGCCTTCTAGCAGTGCGAAAAAGTGTAGTGATTAATTGACTGTCTGCTGCGCCGCGACATTAATGAGCCCTCGGGGGCTATGCGTGAGGCAGGAAAACTTGGTTCTATTTGCACTGATTTGCATAGTTTTATTTCTTTATTTGTTTGTCTTATATTCCTGCATTTACGTGTGTTTATGGTCTTATCAATATGATAAACACAAGTCCTGTCGCCGTCGGATGGAGCCAGTACAAATTGTGAGTTTCACCCCCATTTTTGTCGTATGGAACACACGGGCCAATTTGATTCATGCAACGTTTGCCATCATAAATCACGTTTTCATGAAACACTTACAAAACACAAGTAGGCGCCCACAAGCCTTGCGGTGGTGGCCTAGTAACTAAGGCACTCGGCTGATGACCCGCAGGTGGCGGGATCGAATCCCTGCTGCAGCGGCTGCATTTCTGTTGGAAGCGAAAATGCTGCTCGTGTGCTCCAACTTGGGTGCACGTTAAAGAACCCCAGGTGGTGGAAATTTCTGGAGCCCTCCACTACGGCGCCTCTCATAATCATGTGGTGGTGTTGGGACAATAAACCTCATACATCAATCAAGTGAACTAGGCATCCACTAGTGTTTAGGAAAAGGTTTACTGCCAGTGGGGTGCCCCAAACTGTCCCATTCGCTCCGTTCTCATTGTTTTCAGCCTTTGCGCTATTAGACAGCTGATACAGATCAGTTTCGTGATGTAATATTCATTTCCATCAGTTATTTTTGGCCATTACCTGGCGCTGAAGCATGAGTGCCAGAATCGTATGACGCAATGAGAACATCGCGGGAACTAACCGACTGCAAGCGGAGGGCAACTACAGGTACACTCTAAAAAAACAGCGAGTATAAAGGGTGTCTTTTTCTCCCACAACAATAATCATCATCTATATTGCGTTCCAACCTTGCGCTATCGCCCCGCGCCCGGTACATTCCGGTCACAATCGACATTATCAGGGTTACATTGCATTCTCGATAGGAAAGTGGCCAGCGCCGAGTTTTCAAGAAAGGAAACGCACGCAAGCCTGATGACGATTATTGTTGTGGGACAAAAAGACACCCTTCTTACTAGATATTTTTTTAGAGTGTACAGCTAAAACTATAGCAGCCTATAGAACACAGAGTAAACATTTTTACACCCAACAGGGTGTAAATGAGCTTGTCTCATGGACGACACCTAAAGGGTAATTACTCAGTTACTTCTAAAAAGGGTGCTTTCTCATGCACCCTTAGAATAGTGTGTACACGTAAAAAAATTATGGGGTGTTACCAAAACACCCTTAAAAAGGGTGATTCTACCGTCTTTCAGTTTTTTAACATCCACTGAGGAGGGTGCGAGAAGGGTGCACAAGGGTGTTGAGTGCCCATGATAGGGGTGCCAGTATTCTTTTAGACTGCACTAATAGATATCAGCATGCACTGATTACACAGTACTTGAAGGCAGTGGTCCTGATTAGCGATGGTGTGCCACCTGTGCAGCTCCATTCAATGCGTGTGGGCAAAAATATAAACTCGGGCAATCGTGTATAAACTTCTGTGGAATCTATATATACTTCACAGTATATGCAAAATACCCATTACAGAAAACTTAGCCTTGCTGCCCTTGCATCATTTATTAGGCAAATAAAACATATTTAGTAGTTGGTGCCATTTCTGGACATTTTTTTCTGCCACACAACTTTGTCACCAGATGTGTAACATGTTCACGTATGCGTACACTACAGACACAACACCGCAAATGTTTATTGTATTTTTTTCAGGTTCACTTAATTGACAGTTCCTTGAAACATACAATTACAGTGGTTTCAGATTAGTATACCGCTTCAAGTACAAAGAGACTAGAAATGAAATACACGCAAATATATGCTTATGATTCTTTCAAGTATCTGCAATCCCAGTGGTTTCACTTTAATACTTCTTCATGTACACAATCGGTTACTAGAAATGAAATACAAGCAAATATATACCTATAATTCTTTAAAATATTTACAATCGACCTGATTTCACATTATACACCTTCATGTACACAATCGTTCCCAAGAAGTGATGTAAACGAAAATATATACTAATAAAGTTTGCAAATGTATAAAATCATAGGGGCTTCGGCTTTGTATTCCTGGAAGTATAACAATCGGTTATGAGAAATGTACACGCAAGCATATACGGGTTTTTGCACATACAACTTCAGCGAATACTTAAAAAAAGAATACAATAATCAGAAACATAATAAGCTAAAAACGAACATGAAACTGAGTCAGGACACACAAAAAATAAAACAGGTAATGTATAATTATAGCTAATGACACAGCTGGGTCATTTCATGCCAAATGTCCCAGCCATTTTGGCGACCATCTCAAATGTATTCGAAAAACTCTTGCTGTGTTGAAAATAGTGAGCTTCTAGAATATTTAGGAGAGGAAAAAAAATTCGTCATGCAGCGGCCTTCTGAACTTCCTGGATGCTGCCTAGGTGTTGTTTGTAGAAAAGTTTATTTAAAAACGTTTATTTTAAAAAGGTTTATTTTAAAAGCACCGCCCCTTATTTCTATACCAAACTCGGTCTACATGTTTTAAGTAACAAGAGCTTAATTTGGGCGAGTTGGTTCATCGTGGTTGTGTTCTAGTCACAGCGCGACAACTTCACGAAAAGACAAAAAGGACAGGAAAGAACACCGACTGTCAACTCAATTTTATTGAAGGTGCTACGACAGTTTTTTGGTTGCGCCAAGCAAGTTCACGGTCACCAGTCTTTTTTTCTTTTTTGTTTCGTTTCATTAACATTTATTTGTTCTTTGGTGACCTAATTTCTTAAAATTGCCTGAAGATCCACGCAATATCTCGTTAAGTGTTGAAAAAGCGCAATAATTGATTCAATTACCAAGGAAACTAGTAATTGTGCAAAAGATCGAGGAGGAGATGTAACAAAAAGAGCTTCACCGAAGGATGCCGACAAATATGTGTTCGTTAATCCTCTAGAATTCTTCCGAAAGATATCTTTTTTCTTCTTTTTTTTAAGATAATGGACGCTGCGCTCACAAACTGAATTCGAGTTCTTGCACTATTGTGGTCATGCAGTGAATGCTTCCTTTCAATACCAATTTTCAATTGACACGATTACAAATAACTGTGGCTCTCACGCTTCAGTTTAAGTAGGTGTACTTAGTTCATTAAGCTTCATTGTGAGGCGTAATTTTGTAGAACAGCCAGGGTGGCTACGTGGCTGTGGGCCTGAGGTTCTGTGTTAAATGCTGACCGCAGCTACGGCATTCATTTGGTGACTGCATGCAAAGGCGCTCATTCACTGCACATTGGTGGTGCGTTCAAAAAATCCCGCGTGCTGTAATATATCGTGATTACACAATACGGCGTCCATCATCATCGTGTCAAGTGTCCAGCACACAGAGCTCACGAATCTGATTACGATCATAAAAGTGACTATTGGTGCCTGTGCACTTTAATGAAAGCTAGTAACGTTTCTCAAAGAAAGGCAAGCATTAAAATTGAGGAAGCGACACTTATGTTAAAGCAACGATCGTAGTATGTTGCGTTTTTTCTCGCCCCCCCTTTATTTTGATATGTTGTTACCGCATGCCCACTTAAGCGAATCCGGGTCACTCCCGTGCGGTATTTCGGCAAGCGCCGCTCGTCTCATGCCGTGATCTACAGGCACGTGAACCCCATTAGAAAAATAACAGAGAACGGACACGCATCGGTCCATGGCTACGCAGCTCGCGCGTACCACCAAAACTGCCTCAGTCCACGCGCTCGTATGCTAGCCCGTCCTGCCAACGACACGATTTCTCAGGCCCACATGAGTTAAAGGGGGAGTGGGGTATCGATTCCGGGCCCGCCTCTTCCTTCGTCTAACACAAGAACAAACAGCCGCAAGACACGCGTTCGTGCATGCAAACAGCGTCATCGCCCGCGGGGCCTGTCGCCGAGGGAGAAGGTAGTGGATGAGGCGAACGAAAAGGAAGGCAGCGGCGGCGGGTCGAAGGCCTTCGCCGTGCTTCGGAGACGCGCGGTACCCTCTTTTGCGACAAGAGCGGCGGCGAGTCGTCCACCAGTATTGCGAGCGCGCGTGTGTAAGTGCGTGTCTACAATGCTCCGCTTGAAAGCGTGGGCATAGGAAGGGGATGGGGAGGAGTACAGCGCAGCGCGAAGGACGCCTCGGTGCGCGCCGCTCCTCAAAGCTCTCGATCAGTCGAGATTTTGATCTTGTTTTCCCAACCCCTTTCTCCCTCCGCGGCCTGTTCTTCCTCCTTTTGAGAACGCGCCGCTAAGTGGGCTTTGCCTGCGCGCACCAGTGCTATCCGGACAAAGCTTCCGAGGCGCGACGCGCGAGCCGCGCACTCGACGGCGGCAAAAATCTGCCACCCTCGACACGATGCGGACGACGAGAAAACCTACGCGCGAGATCGATACTTGACGCTTTGCCGCTCACGCCCGCGCCCCAAAGAGGTCCGTGTTGTACAAATGCCTTTTCGCGAGCTACTGCAGAGTTTGTGCGTGTACCTTTGTGCGTTCTGTTTTCGCGAAAACGAAGACGAGGGAAACAAGGGCACCTTTCTTCCTCACTTCCTTTTATTCCTTCTCGTATTTTTGTTTTCATGCTAACTCTCTCAATTCTAAGCAGAGCCGTCATTGCCGCCGTCTCGGATCGAGTGCGATTTTCCCGTGAGACGACGTCGCTGAAGCGGGTACGAAAGCAAAACAAAACAAATATCGCTGGGCGTTGAGAACGCGGGCGCTAGAAACCGCTTGACTGAGGGTTGTATTGAGCATTAGGAACACAGGAGCTTGAACCACGCAATGGTTTTGCCGTGTAATGGCGTCTACAAAACACGTTTCTGAATTATGGACAGGAGCTGGCCCACTGAACGGAGTTTCTTTTCTTTTAGAATACTCTCGATTCTTGCGTTCGTATAACGTGTTTCTTTAACACGTTAACAAGCAAATGACATATGGCAAATAACAAGCAAATGACAAAACATAACATACATTGCACGTTTAAACAAAAGTGTCCAAGTCCATAGGGTATCCATAGTCAGCAGGTACGCTGACTCTTACGGGCCCGATCGCCCTAATTTCGGAGATCACTTACGCACTTCAGAACACAAGTTCTGGTGGTGTCCCTCCTTACGGCACATAGATCGTCTCACCATAGGAGCAGAGTGGCAAGAAGCACTCAAGAGATCCAACATCGCCGTTTGTCTCGAAGAGAAAATATCTGTAATAAGAGCATTTTTCAAATAAATGTTTTCTGCCAAAAAACACAGGGCTCACGAAATTCTCTATTGTGCGCACAATTTTTGTCTGGATTTCTAGAGAAAAGGAATGCCATTAATTGTGACGGCCTATATCTTTCTCATACTGTACAGCCTGGATCTTATAATAAAGGTGTTAATTAACAAGTTCTTACTGAGGGAAACGTTTAGACGCCTAAACCATCACAGGAAAAAAGACACAGAAAAAAGAGCGTCAACTCGAAACTTTGTGTCTTTCTTTTTTTTAATTAAATTTAAGTAAGGAGAGGTTTGTGCCAATGCGTGGCGCCGGCTACTCCTCTTCTCTCGCACAAAAGTCGACATCGCAAATTTTGTAGCAAACACATGGCTATACATATGTACATAGCAGAACCCACACAATGAGTCCACGTTTTTCAATACTGAGTGTCCACACCACACAGAAATGGGCCCACACTACGTAGAAAAGTGTCCACCACACCACACAGAGTTTATAGAAACACAAGTAATCACGCCATTTTAAGTGTTCGCACAAAACATAAAAGTTCATTAAAACGTTTGAGGCGATCTTGTCACTTAAACACTGAACTGTTTTCAGAAAGGTTTTCCCAGATATATCGTAGTGAAACACGAGAATACTGTTTTGAAACATACGGGTTAACAGGGACGTAGTACGTTTCTGTTTAGTACTTTTGACCTATTTCTGATTCCTCCAGAAAGTTAACGACTGCACGCGCTGCAGTGGCTTGTATCTTTCCTTTTGGCCATGGACCCAAGATTTTTGCAATTGATGGAGGTCGCTTATCCAAAGAATTGAGCAGTTCAATCAGGTTCTGCGAATGATTCTTTCGAGGTACGCCATGAATGAAGAAGAATGTGCTGCACGTCTTCTTGAGCTTCTCCACATGAGCAGGTAGGACTGCCAGCTTTCCTTATTCTATACAATAAGGCCTTCGTGTAGGCTGCACTAAATCGAAGCCTATGGATCGCTGTTTCTACCGATCGGCTAACCTTTAACGGAATAGTAAATTTTACACCAGGATCAATGTTATACAAGTGAGAGTTTTGCGCACCACTTTCAAACCAGGTTTGCATAGACAATTGACCACTCAGCTTATTCATTAGCCATCGTGCATCGCTCATTGATAGAGGTAACAGGGATATATTATTTTTTCGATGTGCTGCATGTTCAATGTGATCAGCTATGTCGTTTCCTGTCATTCCACAATGGCTTGGCACCCTTTGGAACATTATGTCATGGTTTAAATCTTTTGCTCTAGCGTACGTTCTTTGTATTTCATATGCGAGCTCACTAGCTTTGTTGCTCAAGCTGATTCCTTTTAAAGATACTAATGAGCACTGTGAGTCACTGATAACTACCCATCTATGTGGATCTGGCTGTAAACATATGAAGCGTAAAGCACAGAGTGTTGCATAGATTTCCGCCGTTGTGGATATTATGAAATGGCTGAGTTTGAAAGCTTTTCTCGCTTGATATGCAGGTACAAAGAATGCCGACGCAAAGCTTTGATTCAGACAATATCCATCGGTGTACACGTGAATATAGTCTTCATAGTTGATATAAAGGTGCGTTAAAGTTAATTGCTTTATTACAAATATAGGCATATCATTCTTACAAATTAATCCCGGAATCGAAGTTCCATTATCTGAGATAGAGAGTCGCCATGGTGGGTGTAATGCACATGAAGGCCAGTATTCGTGCGTAGGCAGTAAACTCTTGAATTCTACTATAGTTTTATATATTCTTGCAGCTGATCTCTCCTGAATAGCTTGGTATAGGGGATGACTAGCGTGTCGAATTGCCTATCGAAGATAATGCCGGCAAGTTTCCGTAAATCTTATTGCATGGAAAGTCGGTTGATGAGACTCTGCAATTACCAAAGCACTGGCAGACGCTCGCAGTGCACCAAGACGAATACGAAGACTTCTGGCCAACAATCTTTGGAACCTCTCCTCTAAGTTGCATGATATTCTATGTAAAACAGGGGCAGAGTAAGCTATTCTTTGTCGAATGATTGCCGAATGTACACGCAATAAAGAACATGAACTACCCCATCTCACTCCGGTCAGTCGACGTAATATATTGATTAGAGAGATGATTTTGTCCTCTAATGATTTTATCTGTGGAGCCTAAGGCATACGTCTGTTTTGAATAACCCCTTGAGATTCGTGCTGTCGCACAAATTGTAAGCGCTGAGAGTCTACCTGAAGTTAAAATTTCTTAAGGCATTTCTTTGTGAATGGAAGTGCAGATGTTTTCTAATGAGAAAGAAGCATGCCTATGGTCTTAAAAAAGTCATTGTTTATTGTCAACCCATCTTGAAGTTTTGCTGAACTGCTTGAATGCTCGTGTCTGATGCCCAAACGCCCAGATCATCGGCATCTAGGAAATATTTGACACTAGTGGGTAAGATATGGAATAATTCAGCCATAACGCAATTAGATAAAAATAGGCTTAGCATACCCCGTGGAACTTCTTGATTAACTTCATGCTCTTTACTGTTGCCGTCAGCTGTGTCAATGAAGATTTTCTTGTCTCTTAAGAATTCTGCACTCCATCTTTGTGTTCTTCCAACTATTTCCAGCTGAATTAAACCATGTAGTACATGCGCATGGGTGGTTGTGTCAAATGCTCGCTTTATATCTAGAAATACT
The DNA here is from genome assembly GCA_013436015.1 of Rhipicephalus annulatus. NCBI lineage: Eukaryota > Metazoa > Arthropoda > Arachnida > Ixodida > Ixodidae > Rhipicephalus > Rhipicephalus annulatus. The sequence goes on from WOVY01000153.1 coordinate 927,432, forward strand.
GCAACGACGATTCTTCCACAGCTCCTCTCATGATCTACATAAGTTACAATGTCTAGAATGGCATTCATGGTGCAGCTTCGTTTACGAAAGCCTGCCATATTTTTTGGAAGCACGTTCGTACATTCCACCCGCCACTGAAGTCTAGCGTCGATCACCTTTTCCATAAGTTTACAAAGACAGCCAGTCAGGCTGACAGAACGGAAATAATCTATGGATAAAGGTGTTTTTTCGGGTTTGAAAATTGGTACCACTCTTGCAACTTTCCAGGAGGATGGCTGGCACTCTGTTGTCTATGCATCATTAAATATTTTCAACAAAGTGTTTGTGGCTACAGAACCCAGGTTTTTTAATGCTGCATATGTTATCCCATCAGGACCAGCTGCTGTCCTCTGTCGACACGCTGCAAGTGCGTTATTTAATTCTTCCAGTGAAAACGGATGATCTAGGTTATCATGATGTCTATTGAGAGAAATATTGCGAGCAATATCCCCAACAGACTTAATGTATTCAGGCGTATGCCCGGCGGCAATTGGTCGTATAATATGCTGACAAAATTCGTCTGCAGTGGTCGTTTCTGGTACATTCTTCACTAAAGCTAAGGCCCTAAATGGTTGTTGATGTGTTACTGTCCCACTTAAAAAACGTAGAACATTCCATAATTTTGACTTTCTTCCTGTGGTGGTTTAGGTGTCTAGAAGTTTTCTTTAGTATGATGAACCAACTAGCCCAGCAACAAGTCCTTCTAAGTAACAAGTACTTGTTCATTTCTTATTCAAGGTAAGCTGACGGCAAGGGCAAAGTCTTTCAGTTTCGTCACGGAGTGCATCTGCAAGCACGACTGCTGTCTTACTGTGACAGCCTCCTATTTAAAGAAGGAATACGCATTGCCTAAAACACGCACGCGCAGTCCACCGAGTTCACTTCGAGATAACGCATGCATCACAGTGAAGGCGGTCGTAACGGCAATCCTTGCAGACGAGACTGACGTCCTAGAGAAGTCCTGCCTAAAAGACGCAGACCTATGTTCGGGCTTCCAGAGTCGAGATACGTTAATATTTTACAGGGTACACGGGGCACTGTGGTCTCTGGCAATAACGCTACTACCCTCCGCTTACTTAGCATTCTGATGCAAAGCCACGATGTCTATACAAGGCAAGTGCACCGACACGTGGCGCACGATACGCGCACTCTGTTTGCGAGCTCAATGCAGAGAAAGCAGTTCGCGCGAGTAGAACAGTTACGGCGAGACGTGGCTATCTCCCAGCGTTCATTACGTGCTCGGAAACGAGCAAGGCACAGCGCATGGTAAACCTAGAGCAGTAGAAATGCACCGGAGCTGCCCCATATCAAGTCGATAATTTAAATGAAGCCACGTAGTTGCAGATCAGAACGGCGGATTTATGCAAATGTATTCCCGGAGGAACACGAATCATTTACTGAGTCTCAAGACGTAGATGAAAGCGAAAGTGAAGGTCAAGAAAAGTAACAAGAACGTAAAAAGATGGTGTCGTTGATCAGTGTGTAAGCTGGCATAGTATCCCGAGATTTAGCGACATAGTATATGAGGTTAAAGTAGGTGTATTCATACTGCGTTATCGGTCCTCCGAAACGCGATGCTTATATGAAGAGTCATTGGGTAAAATAGACAGCGTAGTCGTGATGAAAAAATATACTAATCGTCATTGCGTAGACTGCACGGGTGAATCTCCTCTTCGTGGGAGTGTCCTCAAGAAATGCAATGTCGCGAAATGGCGAGGATATCATTGAACGTATCAAATAAAAGTAAGGGATGAATTAAACTTTTGTGTTTAAAAAAAGAACTATAGAGCAAAAGAGAAACGAGGAAAAAGGAAGCCAGGGAGATTAACCAGATGCTTGTATCCGGTATGCTAACCTACACTGGCGTTTGGGAATAGGGGGTTGAAAGAGCTGTAAAGAAGTTTGATTATTATAAATACAGAAATCTAGTGTAAAATTACATTTAGACACGTAATTACACGAGAAAGAAAATGTGATTGGAAGGCATTAAAAAGTCTGCCACAAATTTTTTATCTGTCACAAATTAAAATGAAAAAGTCTGTCACAATGTTTTGCCACAAGACTGTAGATAAATTGTTCGGGCTTTAAAAAATTACTAATGAGGAAATCGGTATGGTAAGCAGCAAGCTCAGCTGTGGTTAAAGGGGGATTTTTTAAAGGTTCTCCTTCTGAGTTGATGATACATAAAAAAATCTTAAACTTTATCCTATTCAACCGAAGATACCAACAAATATAAGCACGGTAAATAAACTAATAACGTACCTTGAGTCTTATTGCAGCCATCATTTTAGTAAACCGTAAATGTCCAGAATCATAGACTGGAAGATGAGGGACACTGAGCACGTATCACCGAATGTTCAAACTTTTAAGTCAGAGTTTGATATTCGCACGTATTTACGTGTGCCTGTTGGTACTGCACTGCGGCAAAAGTTATTTCAATATTCATTTTATCCGACTGAACAGGCATTTGGAGACAAGAAACTACCAATCGTGCTGAACAAACACCATGTTCGAAAGAGGGCACCGGCGAATATAAAGCGAATGTAGCGGCGACGACATAACATATATGAGAGGTGCTCCATACAGTTAGTTATTCATATCTTACCAATACGCGTCCCCGGGCTACAATTCACAGTAAGCTCGACTGTCCATGCGAAAATCTTTCATTAAGTGCAATAATGAAACACTTCCTTTGAATGAGCAACGTGGTAGGGAAAAAAACAACACACACAAAAGTGCGAACAACACGATAGGAATACGCGCATTTCCACCGTCATTTCGCGGGGCGTCGAACAATGGGCGTAGTCGTCCGTAGGGCTCCGACTAATCATTTTGAAATAGGCAGTAAAACGGTGCGGATGAGTCGGTGCACGCCATGCAGACGAAACGAAAATATGATAAAGAACGGAGACGAAGAGATACGTCGATCCGCCTCCGATGCACTGTGATCGCTTCTTTGCGCAGCCGTGGACACATAACGACGCGCCGTAATTTAACGCGAGACGCGTCGCGAAAAAGCGTCATCGTGGCATAAATGAAGCGACCGTGGGAAACGAAGCTCTGCGACATAAGAGAAGGAGCCCGGAGAATAAAAAAACAGCAAAAAGAGAGACTGGAAAAAACATGTTATCGCGGCACCTGATGGCAGCAAAGCGAGTTTAGTGCGGAAGAGGGGAAAAAATAAAAGGAACATTTGGAATGAGATCAGCCCGGCCATCAAATGGAATGAGGAGACGATCCCTGTCGTTTGTTTCGAGGGGCGGGAGAGAGAAACCCGTTATTAGAAGGCGGAACATTCCCGGTGAAAGGGACACGCGTTTACGTCGGTGAGGGCGCAGCGAAAGGGATGAACGGGAAAAGCAAGGCCGGTGCAGGGGATGAGGCGTTGGGCACGCTCAAATCAAGTTTTGAAAACGAGCCGCTAGCGAGCTGCAGATACCCGCTCCCCCGATTTGGGGAGTGTTCGGGAGTCATTGGTGGCTGCGTAGCGCTTTTACCCCTTTCTTTTATTCGTTCGTAATGCACTCCTAACTGAGTCATCGCCGAGTCGGGCTGTTTCGCCGAATCGACTAATGGAAACACTATAATAAGCTACCTCGTGTAATAGAGCAATTATCGATGACAAATATATATGGCGTGCCCCTCGTGATGGGCTTAAGGTTTGACACTGCGAAGTTTAGTCGTGCGGGATGCACGGTACTATCATTGCGGTGCTCGGATGCTAACCTTGACCCCGGCTGCGGAAGTCGCATCTCTGTGGAGGCAAGATGCTAGAGGCCCGTGCACCATTGAGGAGTCTGAGTTAGTGCTGCAGCCTTCTACTACTGCAGTACTTCAATCAACCACCCAGCAAAGCTCCCATAGCACGACGATAGTTATAGCGCCAGAACAAAACGACGACACAGAGACAAGAAGGACACGAAAGACACGAGCGCTCGTGTCTTTCGTGTCCTTCTTGTCTCTGTGTCGTCATTTTCTTTCCGCGCTATAACTATCGTCATGCCATACCAACTAGCCCAAGCTGCCACACTTCTAAGTCCCATAACACCGCTTGCTTAGCAGCGCTTCAAAAGGAGAGGGACCGAGAGAGAGAGAGAGAGAGAGAAAGAAATTTGTTGTTGCTTTAGGAATTCTTCTGAGTGAGATCAGAGTGCATAACTCCGAAAATCCTTCCTCTAGTGCATTCGTTAACCTCTGTATGAGTAGATTTCTCTTCACACTTCTTTTGTAAAAAATGGAGGAAACAAAGTTAAAGACAGTGTGGTTAATCAGAAAAACTTTCGACTGGCTCTCCTCATTGGGGATTAGGGAAGGGCAATAAAAAGATGAGATATAGAGAGGAAGGACGGAAGGGAAGAGAAAGTAAATTAAGGAAAGAATTGGCATCGCACCGTGTGAAACTGCACGTGTCACAAAGCAACTTAGCTCTTGTGAATTGCCACTCAATCAGCATTATTTTTAATTTTATTTATTGCATACATGATACTAGAGGTAACCTAGCATCCACAGGGGCTGTTGGTACTGGTAGAGTGATCCGTCTTGGCGTTTAGCTTTCGGAAACTGCTGCGAAGCTTCACAAATTTTCTGCTTTATAACAGCCTTACCCAAAAATGAAAGTGTATTGTAGCCCGCTAAGTCAACTGTACGTTTCAGTGTGCTCTCATTAGATATATGAAGAGGACCAGTACCCACAGGGATGACTGGCACCTACCTGATGTGTTCAAAAGTGAGTTGGACAATCAGAGTTGGCAGCTCTTACGGTGCACCCTAGCAGCTCTGCACACACTCCCGAGCACGCGAATAAAACGTTCGGACCCATTGATGCAAATAAACATGCGTCCACGTACGCAAAAACGATGACAATGAGAATACCGCATATTATAAACTATAGGTGTCCGTGTTTCGTAGCTGACATTTATGGCAACGCCTTATGCCTGAAAATATTCGTAATTTCTAGGTGACTTAAACGTTGACGCAACGACACAAACCGTCGTTTTCTCGGCCTGTCACCAGTTCACCTGCATTCACCTGGCCAGAAAACGAGTTATTCGAGAACCTTTTCTTTCTTTTTCGAACATAAACAAAAATACAAGTGTGTTCTCTCGCACAAACGCTCTCGGCCCTGTCTCAAAAGCATCCTCCAAGATAAAACCCATTCTTTCGCACAAAAGCTGTTGACCCATTCTACGAAGTGCGTCCGCCGATCAATTGCGTGTTTTGAAATCGATTGCCCTCTGGGAAGGCGCTGTGCCACCATTCAAAACTGGCTGAGCTCTTCTTTCCGCGTCTATTTCACACTCTTCGCACCTTGCCCATTATTTACACCGCACGCACATACACACAAAACGCGTGTACGTGCCGGCCTATAGGCAGTCGCGTGTGAGTGCGATCCATCGCGTTAACAGCGCGCAAACCCTTCATTACAGAGCGTGCGGGCGGAACACGGGTGTCCCGGGCGGGCAGGTCAGGTATACACACACTCCACGCTCCGGTTCATGGTGCCTCGCACACCTCAACGATCACTCCTCGCTTCACCGGAAACCAATTTCCAGCTCTGGGGCCGTGAGGTGGGCACCGGGCGTCGATATGACAGCACGCTATGGATGTTTCCCTGATAGCCGATCGAATACATGCGCACACCCCCGGACCAAGTTTACGAACTGGTTTCCCCTTGCCCCTGGAGTGCCCCAACTCTGCCTCGGACCCTTTTTCCCGTACTATACCTCTTCGAGTGGAAGGCGCTTTGATTAACTCAAAGCGCGCGGTGTTGATGCACCGTCACCACGCGAGTGCATGTTCAAGCTGAAGAGTCGCTCAAGCTACTAAGGAACTATTCTTCGCAACCGACGACACACTCGTTTAATAATTACGCGCAGCACGGAAGGTGCAGCAGCCGCTTTCGCTTTGAATTGGGCGTATAACCACACAGCATGAAAGTCTAATTAAAGAATTTGCTGCTCTGATTAGCTTCGAAGGCCGTATTTATGATTTCACGAGAGTTGACCTGCCTTGTGCACTGGTCCACATGATTAATTTAGCGATGGCTGAATAGTGCATAGGTCTGGCCGTCGATGTTCCCGTCCTGCAACGGGAAGCTGGCAATGCTCGGTTTTCACAGTCATCGTCCTCGCTGCAGTGCATGCAACTATCGATGAGCACGATCAGCCTTTACCGGGTGGGTGCTGCCGGGGACACATGTCGGCACCGTTCTAAAATCGCGTCACCGGTCAATATCGCCGGGCACTGAAAGTAGGGGCGAGACGTCTGGCGGTCGACCGTCGGCCAGCAATGCCGGTTCGATGGCCGGCTATTAACAAGCGCCTCGTGCCCAGTCACACGGACGGGAATTTCCAGGCCCCGTTGCGCCTGCCCCATTTATAGGTGGGCTCCACGCCACGCGACGCGAGAGCCTCGAATTTGCCGGCCCGGTGTGTCGATGTCGTTGCGGATCGGTGAGTTGACACCTTTGAAGGACAGTTCAACGCCGCCTGGCTTTCACTGCGGCCTATCCAGCTCTGAATAGAGGGTACTCGTTTTCATATAAATTGAGAATGCGTTTTTGCGTTTTCTTCGCTCACGAAGAAATCGTCATGTCTATGAAATTAAGTAAAGCTCACACTGAAGCATTGGCAGTGCAAACTAACGGCATGCTCAATATTTCTAATATATCAGTATGAATCTGTACCAACTAGCCTGGTATAAATTTACCAGATCTATATCAACTAGATCTGGTATAAATTTATGTCCACGTTGTTCCAACAGCAGCATTGAAAACTCGTCGAAAATATATAAGCGATGAGATAATATGGCAACTTACTTAGGATTCATTTTATGACAGACGTGTGTGTTTCAAAATTCGTTAAAAGCACAAAAACAGAACGCAGGAGAATTCAATTAGACGCACATGGTATGCTTGGAGAAGAATGTAAAGGGGTAGGTAAACTGAAAAATAGGTGAGTGAGGAAAGAGTTCATGAAAAATGAACGTTAAAACTCTTTTGGAGAGGCGTGCGTTCCATGACTCTACAGAGAGAGTATATTATAGCAAAAGATTTCCAATGAGAGAATTCTTGTGTCTTTAAAGGTGGTTATTACAAGCAAGCTCGAAGGTGTTCTACGAAAAGCGCTTAGGGTCATCTTTAACAAATTTAACCGAACACATTCACGTACGGAGCTGCTTAAAAAGGCTGGACTACTAGCCATAAAAAACCGGGGCATATTGGCACGCTTAAAGCTGATGTACCAACTGTTACATGGTCAACTCAACATAGACAAGTCCCACTACATAAAGCTGTCCGCAGCTAGAACTACTCGCCACAAATACTCTCATACCCTTGCCCCTTACAGATTTCACACAGATGCCTTCAAATTCTCGTTATTCCCGCTTGCGATCAGAGAATGGAATAACCTGTCCCCCTCCATTACCAGTAGCACATCCTTAGCCACCTTCACAAAACTAGTACAAAGCGACTTGATAGCCTCGCAAACATAATATGGTGCTATGTGATCTTTCTTGTTAATTAAGTAAAGTGCAAATATGATTGTGCTTTGACAAATGTGTTTATATTTTTTTCTTTTTTTGTTGTTTTGTTAATTTTTTCCTATTACTTTTCTCTTTCTATTGAGTGTACTTAATGACTGCCTTAGATTGTCCACCTGTTATAATCCCTCTGGGATGGACAGTATATATAAATAAAATAAATAAATAAATAAATAAATATACATGGCATACCAGAGATACCAAAAGGACCAGGGAAACAAACGATCTTTCTTTTTCTTTGCAGTGCCGTGTTTGACGGGCACTGCTTGAAAGGTCATGACATATTTCGTTAAAACCAATACAGAACTATCGCGCTGCTTTTGCTCAATAATGTATAACACTGGCGCGCCACTATAGCAACATTTTGAAATGGTAGATGGAGGGTAGATGCATATCTGCACTGGCAATGCTATGAGCGATCCTTTATGCCATGCACGAAACCCCCCGGGGAAGAATCGATTGCAACACACAGATTGCACTAGCAGACATCCGACACGCACCGAGCTGAGCGCCCGGCCAGCGTGAGAACTGCCTCGAGGCAATCGCGACCTCCTAATGTCAGTCGCTCCATATCGGTGTGGACTGTGGCATGCGTGATGTTTTGCTTGAAACAGGGCCTGGAAACTCCTGTTGAGTAGTTATGAATAATACGCGCTTCCAATGGTCGGTCCGTGGGTAGAAGTGCTATTAGGCAACCAGGCTGTATACCATTTTGGTGCATATACGACGACATACACGTACATATGCTAATGCTCAGTTTATGTTCAAGCGTACAAAATTTTTACATATCTTTGGCGTCATTTTCTAACGTTTCGCGCAATAAAATATTACACCACAGTCAACTTTCTCCCCCATACCTCACATAACATTGATTTCCATGGCACCTTGGATCTGTCGAAGTGTTAGGCAAAAGCCTTCGGTGCTTTTTCGAACACAAAATTTGGCCATCGGGGTCAACCTGAGTCTAGCGGAGTTGGCATAAACAATGGCACAAAATATCATCAACTGATAATATCTCCACGCGACGTCACGATGGAGCCACACATCGACAGAATCAGTAAAGCTGTCATGACGTCACTGTGAGGTCACCTAATCACGCCATCATCACACGGCATTGTCGCTTTCTCATAGGCCGGCGAGGCTGATCGTGGAGGCAGCACAAAACCTCTTTAGGTGCTGAAAGCTTTCGAAAAAAGCCGGGAAAGGGTAAGTACATCGACTGCGACCAAAAAGCAGGCAAGGATGGTATTGAGTCCTCTTACACAGATGAACAAGAAACCTGTGACGATTTTATTTTCCATCGTGTTGATACAAGGGCAACAAAACATAGAGGTGAGGCATGAACACAAACGTCACCTTCTACTCCCTGTCAAAATCCTATATGCCTTTGTTGTCATCAAACATATTGAGTCTGTGTCCAATGCTTGTTGCCCTTTTAATGTCTGTGTTTCCTTTTTATATTTGTTTTCTTTATTTTGTACCTTGTACAATTAAATCTCTCATTGTCAATTATGTGCTTTGGAACACCCCCTCTGTAATGCCCTATGGCACTAAAGGTATTGTGACAACGTAAATCATCAATCCCGACATAGCCATTCGTCTGATTTCATAGTTTCTGGTTTCAGTGAGGATCCCCAAAACATCCCCATAACGTAAGGTTCATTATTCAGCTCGCACTGAACAGCTCAACACAACACAAGAGCTTTTGACTAGCACACAACAAATAAATACGTAAGCGATAAAAGACCGCAATCAGGGGGAAATGGAAGCTTGTGATTAAGAGTTTATAAACATGGGGGTGGACGCTGGCGCCAAAATTTCGGCAAGCGGACCGGCTTTCCTCGAGCAGTTACAGCCTTTATTAAGACAAGTTCGTTTGCCGAAACGTTGACTCTATTAGACACCTCTGTTTACAAATTCTTAAAATACGGAATTTGATATAAGACTAATGCTTGGACTAGTTGGTTATTTGGAATCAACATATTTGCAGAGCGCAAGAAAACGCGTAGTTGACACTTAATCGTGGTATGAAGAACCATGGACAAAAAAAAGCAGTGTTTTTTCCTGTCCATGTATGTTTCTACCAGGGTTACGCTGTAAGTACGTGTTTTCTCGCGCTCTGCAAATATGTTGACCTCAAATACGGAAGCGAGAAATGCAACCAGCGCTTGTAGGTGTTTTGATCGCGCTGAGACACGTTCGTGCGTCGTCTACGATTCGGCGGTGCATACGCAGCCCGCTTCTTGTAACGCTTCAGAAGGAGAGCGTCCCCGGACCTCGACCACTCAGATAATCTCTATTATTCAGTGGAACTTATCATTATAGAATACCCGCTACACGAAGGAAAACATGGTCAACTGAGTGATGAGTCGAACGGCCTAGATAGACGACCACTTTCAATTAGCAAAGTTCTTGAACCATGGCTAAAGCTTCGTTAATCAAAGACGTGTACTGAGAGCTCGTCGTGGTTGTTTAATCAACACTAGTCTAGTTAGCAGTTTATAATTGACATTATTGCTCTCTTTTATGGTAGTGTGTTGTTGTTAATGAACAGAAGCAAGTTTCAACGTGCTTGTCTTTGACAAAATTTTAAAGAACGTAGTACAGTGCTTTGCCTTCTTTCAACGTTCATAAGCGCCTTTACCATTCATCTAAAAGCATGACTGGGTAATAAGAATGATTGAAGTTGGATCCACTTATTGCCCTCACAGGAGGATTCTTGCCCTGCTTTCTGCTCACCAAAAACGTGTTCTTTTACCGAACTTCAGCGGGTTGACTCTGTTGCACGTACAGGTGGCACTCGTACACTACTGAAGAACGTATCTACGTCATTTCGTTGAGGACCTTACAAGATATATGAGTGTCACCACCTCGGGCGGAATGTTTTCCTATTTGTGTATATCGTAAAGTGAATGCATGAGATCATGAAGCGTCAAGTGTATTCACCCTATCGCTTCCATGCATATACGTCCACGGTGGTATTGTTCGGTTAGTGGTTCAAGATAAAAAACGGCAACCTTAACATCCTGATATGACAGCACCAAACCCTTGAGTAAGTTCGTCCATCAACGTTTCAGGTGTCTTGTTGTCAGCGTAATATGCCAAACAAATGAAGTGGCACAAAACTGGGTGTGTCCTACGTCACTCATGTCGGACGTCATTATGTAATTGCAACTTGACGCCAGACATCTTAGAAGCTAGTGATATCATCACGGACGTCATATAAAGAGATCATCATGCGACGTCATCTGTTTTATATGTCCAAAATGAGCCGATGCCTGAGGTGAAGCAATGGTACGTGGCGCGAAGAAAGCTCCAGCGGCAGAGAGTCATCGTCTTCGTCGTTTTCGTCGTCTGCCTGATGCTCTCTCGTTGCCGATGTCGTGTAACATATAACCCTCCGCCGTCGGTAGCGCCGTCTCGCTGCCTAAATGATAGTAGATCATATGCGGAGATGTATGGGTTCAGACGCTAATTATTGACGACGTCAGTGGCGGGTGCGGACGACGGCGACTGACTGTCCAACGGAGCGATCTCATATGGGACCTCAGTAAGCCGATGTAAAACCTTGTAAGGCCCCGAGTAGTGAGATAGGAGCTTCGAAGAGAGGCCAACGTGGCGGCATGGTGTCCAGAGGAGGACCAATGAAGTTGGAGAGTAAGAAACTTCTCTGTGATGGATATCGTAGTGGGCCTTCTGAGAGAGCTGCGAGCCAAGAAGACGTTTTCGTGCGATTTGGTGGGCCACTTGAGCCCGAGCAGTGGTATCCCGGGCGTACTCTGTAACTGTTTGCGTAGTTGATAGGAGAAGAGTGATGAAGGGTAACGCTGGATGGCGGCCTAACAATAAATTGAAGGGGGTGAAGCCAGCAGTGTCGTGACGGGACGCATTATATGCGAATGTCACATGAGGCAAAGTGCTACCCTAATTTAGGTGATCTTTGGAAACATACATGGAGAACATTGTTGACAAGGTTTGATTTAGGCGCTCGGTAAGACCATTTGTTTGCGGGTGGCAGGCCGTAGTAAGCTTGTGACGCGTCGAACATGAGCGAAGGATGTCGTTACAACTTTTGAAAGAAATGAGCGATGACGATCGGTCAGCAGCTGTCGAGGAGCGCCATCGTGAAGATTAACGTCATGAAGCAAGAAGTCCACGACGTCAGTAGCGCAGCTTGTCGGCAGCGCTCGTGTGATAGCGTATCTTCTCCGCTAACGGAACGGTGCGTTGCCTTCAATGTAGCTTTCACCTTCATTCTAAAGCATCGCACCCTCAAAATTACCGTGTGGAATGAATCACTCACAAACGCAACGCCACGTGCCGCATACATTCGCGTTCACTTCTTACGAGTATCACGAGTACGCAGTTGTGCGTGCACAAATATACGAGCCTCCCAACCGCGCAATGGCGAATAAATTTTACCGCGCTCTGAAACTACTGGGCCGCAATTAGCATATAGTATGAGCAAACGAAATGCTTGGTTTCCCGATGCGTTAGAAAGCGTAGAAGCACTTCTCGCACGGCTAACACACACGCAAACATGGCCGTATTTTGGATAGCGGGCTTTCAGGCAAGAGGCGACTCTCGAGCGGCCGAGCACGTCGCGTCTAAACCTAATTTGCGTAATCACGTATGGTGGTATCGCAATGCCCTATGTAAAGGAAGTGGTGGTACGGATATTGGCACTCCCTCTCGCCGAGTATCCTCTACAGGAACACCTCCTCCTCGCAGGTCTACCCCCTCTCTCCACTCCACCGTAGTCTTCCATAGCTCAGTGTTCTCTTGTGCCCATTCGGTCGGAATCGGCTGCTTTCGGAAGTGCCGTGCATTTTCAGAGCCAGAATTAGGTCAATTTTTGCTGCTGCTTTCAATTTTCCGCATTCGTCGCTTGCCTTCCACTTGTTCTATGCATCGTCTTGGCACGTGAGAGCATCGATTGTGCTGTTTTATTATTTTGTTTTGTTTATTCGTGGGTGAGAAAATTGGAGAAGAGTGCGTTCGTTTTTGCTCCTCTGCTCTCCTAGTTGGCTGTGGTAGTTTTGTGCGGGACAAGATTTGCAGCAGAAACTTGAGATAATGGTTCATTTCGGGACTGTGACTTCTGATCACCGTCGAAGTGGTGCGCAAAAAAGCAATCTCTCGCATTCTTGGTTGAAGGAGTTGGATGGCGAGATATTTAACGCCTCCGGGAATGCTCGATGTGCGTTGTGATTTTCAGTGCCTCACTGAGCTTTCATTTGTATTTTTTATGGTGCCTGAAATAAAGACAAAACGTCGTCGAATGCTACCGCTTCTAGTGAATGCTTTGCGACTATTTTTTCAAGATGGTACAGCGTGCTGTACGTGAAAATTCAGACAAGTAGCTCGTTATCGATGTCACAGCCGCTTTCTGAAGTTGTAGGTTACGTTTATTTAACGCTCCCTCGATCAATTAAAATAAGTGCATTTTACTGTACAAAGCTCATTTAACGTTTATTCTAACGCAGATGCACAACAATTCGCTAGTTCAAACTTCGCTTCAGAAAACTGATGCAGCCATACATTGAATCAGCTACCTGCAGCTGCAAATTTCCTCAACCACTAAGCCACAACAGTGAGTATTGCCTTGTAAACGTGCGTGTGACTATGTGTCTTTCCATGTATGGATGCAACATAACTTTATAACTTCTGCTGTGACAGTTTGTCGAGGCACTTACGTATTCTTCAAAAAAACTGCGTTTGTGAATTTGTACTCAAGGTACTACAAGACATATACCACGTTTCACTTTCTCAATGTTGTTCAGGTTTATTTACAAAAAAAATGCCGATGCTACGGTGAACACAAATATGCGAACTGGCAATGTTAAATATCTATGTCTAGCATCTACATGAAACATTTACGCACTGTTGAGAATAACACCATAAGCAAAAATGACACCGTCTCCCTCAAAGGGAACAATGTGCGGATGCGAAGCAGCAGAGAGATAGTGAACGGCACTCACAGAAGCTCGTCTACATCGCCTTAAGCAGCTGCACCCGACATTCAGAACCTCTCCTGACTAACGCTGCCGGTAACCATGACTATAGCACTGCTCAACACCTGGTCCCTCAACGCACACACCAGGGACATCGAACGTGAAGACGTGTTAACAAAACAAACATGATGTGGCTAACGGAAACGTGAAACGGCGCAAGACAGGCGATTAACGGCTACAAAATGATCGTGTGTACTGAGGAAGCATTTAGTTGCCTTCACCACCAAGAGGAGGAGGGGGATGCGCATGCGCAGTGGGAATGTGGAGCCCGCACTATTGAGGAAGCGTTTCGTTGCCTTCGCTGCCAACTCGGGAGAGAAAGGGAGTGTAGGAGGAGAGGAGGTGTATTAGCATGCGCAGTGGGTGTCTGGACGCCGTGGGAAAGAGGAACAAACAAAGCAAATGGTTTACGCTTTAGAGCACTTTGTACTCTACTATAGCAGCCAGCTGAGCTCTCCTTTCGCGCAAGAAATACAGGCTGCAACACGCACGAAGCTCCTCTGTTAGACCAATTGTGAAATTCTGTAACAAGAATATGTTCAACGAAAGACGTCAAGACAAATAATTCAAACCTTCTCTTTGAAACATGCGTGCTACTTTAGAAAGCTAGTTAAATAAAAATGCAGAAACGATAGAAGGGGTAATAAGTACGTGGTATAGGAGTCTTTCCAAATTATCCTTCGTTTCTTTTTGTGGGGGGCTGGTGGGGGGGTATTGTCTTCTCTGGTTTTTGTCATTTATGACTTAATATTCTTGCTCATTCCACCTTCTTCACTGCACAATGTGGCGTGACAGCAGCGTTAATTTAGAAACTCGTAACAGAAAAGAGAAAAAATAAAACAAGCGTTCACTGCCTTAGCCGTGCTTACTTCGCAACATTAGCAATCAATCATTTCGTGTACCCTTTCTCCCTTCATCTCATGCTCTCCCTCTCGCTTAAGCGATGGAGTTACAAGAGTGGGATACAAGGGAAGTGGAGCCTCCTCGAGAACTCCCTGCACAGTAAGCACCGTCATCATTCAAGGGTTAATTCAGCGTGTGAGCATGGCTCCCCAGTCAGGTCATTCGGGTGCCGCCCCTCGCGTAGCAAGACCCAGCCGGTGTTTCGAGTTAAGCAGGTGGGCGCACGGTGTGTGTCGAACGAGGCGCGATCCCCCGAACCGGTAAACGGGATTACACGAAACGTCTAGGGGAGCCTAGGCCGCTCGGCGTCGCCCCCGAAGTTCGCAAATTGAATCATCCCGTTCGAGTCATGGTGTAGACGGGCGGTCCTTGTAGTAAGGGCACCCAGCCGTGAGCCATGAGCTACGCGAAAAAAAAAGGTGCCAGCTTGTAAAAATGAATCAAAGAGATTCATCGAGACGTTGCTTTGGGCGTGACGCAGAAAAGGCTTTTGGGAAGGTTCAGTATCCTCGGGACAACCTACGTTCCGGTACACCATCTCTTGCTGCTTCACGTGTGCAGCGTCGTGTCCTGTGTACCCCTTCGTCTCATACAGCGGCGTGAGTCGCTTTTGCCTTTCGTCGCTGTCTTTCCTTTCACTCTCTCGTCTCTCCTAGGTGTACATCGTATGCCAATGCGGTAAAGACAGGATGCGAAAGAACGGGAAAAAAAAGAAGCTAGAAGGGCACCCCCACACACCTCGTTTTCGTGCTGCAGACAACCACGCGACCACGTGAGCCTGCCCATTCTTTCGCGGCGTGGAACAGCCGGGCTGATTCCCGGGGAGGAAACCGCATCATCTCTATAGCTTCCTCCCACCCTTCATTGTTGGCGCGCCCGCCCTGAATGCGACGCCGTAATCGGCGGCGCGTTGCCGTCCGGGGGAGCGTGTGAAGAGGAGAAACCGCGCCCGTGAGGAAAGGCGCCGACAACTAGCTCGCGCGCCGCCACCGGTGTGTGGTACGCTCGTGCCCGCTGTGGGAGCGCCGGTGCCAGCTAGCAGATTCGCCGCTTGATCGCCCGGTGCTTCAATAGCCGCGAGGTGTTGTGAGGGAAACGAAGAAGAAGGGTGGTTAGGTCCGGGCACACGCTAGCTTGCCGCCGTCGCTGTACCGACGCTGCTACGTTGGGTAAGAGGATCCCGCCTTCCTTCCCGGGAGTCGTGTAGATGACTGGTGTGAGAGCAAAAAAAGAGAGGAACGCCGAGTGCGACTGCAGTATACAGAACAACCCTGCCGGGAAGAAACCAGGATCGAGGGGAGCTCTCCCGCTATCGGGAACACCTTGAGTCAGCCAGCCCTTCCTGCAAGTCTTCCCGTATGATTGCATTTGCGGGTTCACCCCGCCGACGCTGGGGCTGATATCAGAGGAGCTACCGGGGATCTCCCCTCCCCTTCCTTTCGTTCTCTCACCGGGGTTTTCCCAGGCGTTCTGAATGACTCTTGCTTTGTTTGTTTTGCCCTTGAATGTACGTCCATTGTACTTTTACCAATTTTGCTCGGGGGAACTGCCACGCCGCGCTCTATCCCAGTTTCCGGGCAAGTCTCTGGTTTCTATTGTGGGTGGCAGCCTGATCTGTATCGTCGCGTGTCTGCGTTGAGCTCGAGGCGTGTCGTATATGAGAACGCGCGATCGGAAATTAGCTCGAAGTCAGGTCATGTACTATTGGTAATTAATTTAGGAAAGCAAGGTAAAAAAACATAATTGTGTGGTGAAGGATTATCAGCAATTAACGCTGATGGATATGTATATGCGTCGCTTATTTAGAGAACAGTATTTTTTTATTCAATAATAAATGCCGGAGCAGTCAGGATGGTTGCAGGGTGTGTACCTCACCATGCCAGCGATGCGGGTAAAGTGTCTACGGTGAGGCAGTTGGCCTGTTGTTGAAGTTGTTGCTCACGGGACGGCTTTAAGCTCTCCCATAGTAGGGTACCTTGTACTGTAAATCGTTACCCACTTCGTCCACCCCCCCCCCCTCATCTATGAACTCTACGAACATATTTGGAAAGCGGTTAAAAGTCTCCGCGGGACGGCTTTAAGCTCTCCCATAGTAGAGTACTCTGTACTCTAAATCGTTACCCACTTTTAGGGGCGAAGCTCCTTATAGCGGCACCCGTTCGTCCCCTGTGGTATGTAACAAGTATAACATTTTGACCTCCAAGGTGGTGCTGGTGAGAGACTTCTTCTGTGCGTTGTTGAACAATAAAAAATAGTGCTCAATGTACATGTCAATGGCTGCTAATGGGGAATGAGAGACTGGAGCATTCGGCTTTTGGTTAACGCGCAGGCTGCGATCACCATTAGCAGCCATGGGCATGTACATTGAGCACTATCTGACAAGAAAGGGTTGCTACGTTATACTCGCTGGGTGTAACCTCCTTAGCTTTAGAAAGGTTTAGCGAGCGTTGAGGCGCAGTGCCATGAATACAATGAACTTGTATATACCATGAATGTACTCGAGGTGGTTAAAAATGGGAAGTAGATACGAAGCGCAAGCCGTAAAAAAGTAAAAGCCGAATTATCCGCCTCTCATTTCCCATTAGCAGCTATTCGCATGTACATTGAGCACTTTCTGACTGAAAAAGTTTGCTACGTCATACTCGCTGGGCGTAACCTCCTTGGTTTTCGAAAGGTTTAACGAGTGTTCGGCCGCAGTGCCATCAATACAGTGAACTAGTATATACCATGAACTCGAGGTGGTTAAAGGTGGGAAGTGAACCCGAAGCGCAAGCCGTAAGAAAGTGTGCGTGTGCCACCTCTCGTTTAGTCCTTGGAATGTCCGCTGGATGGCGGTGCTTCTATATGGGGAATATATGATGAAAAGATGCGAGATGGTGGTACTTGGAGTGTTGAATAGATGGACGAACGGACACTTAGACAGATGCATGGATGGACGCATAAACGGACGCAGGGGCGGCTGCATGGACGAACGCAGGTACGGACGCACGAACAGACGCACGCACGGACGGGCTGATGGACGCATGGACGGTCACACTGACGGACGCATGAATGGACGGAAGCAAGAACGAATGGACGGACGAATTCTTCGCCCCACTCTCCATCATTCACTCCGTGTATATGCCCATCATTCACTCCGTGTATTTTTTTCTAACCCCCCCCCCCCTCCGTTGGTGTTGCTGGCCTGTTGCTGGTGTGACTGATGTCACAATTATTATTTTTAACCTAAGTCTCTTACGTGACAATGATGTTTCCTTCGATGCCTTCGGACGCAGGCTGGCGTTCGACTGCACCTTTTTTTCGTCAAGAATAAGATTTGTTGGCGTGTATGCCCCAGCGGCACCCGTGAACGCTAGTGCGTTCTTCCAATCTCTTGATGCGCTCCTTTTAAATCCCCAACATGTGGTACTTTTAGGGGATTACAATTGTCTTAGATTCACACGCAGACGTTCGAGGTCTGGGTCGCTGCCGGTCAAACTGGAATGCCAGAGAACTCGAACGTCTAGTGCAGCAATTGGCATTGAGTGACATTCATCAAAGTGTGCATGGCAGCAATTATGCCTATACTTGGCGTTGAGCAGCGTCGAGCAGCCGAATCGATAGCGTGTATGCATCCCCCGGTCTCATTACCTACGTTCACGACAGCGGGGTAACGTCATTGCCACCGACACCAGTGTACATCAGCGACTATCGCCCGGTTATGTTCTCTCTCCGCCTGCCAGCGGGGACGCCAATGATTTACAGACCATGGCGTCTCGATTGCCGCGTCCTTCAAGACTCTCAGTCTACGGAGAAATTGTCCCGAGCGTTACGCGCATCGCTCATTTGGGCGGATGTAGCTGATTGGGATCGCCTCAAAGAACAGTGGCGCCATCATAGCAGTGTGTCGGGCAGAGGACTTCGCACCCGTATGTCCAAAGATGCGTCATTGTTAATCCAGAAAATACGCATTGCCAATCGTGATCCCAGTCCTTCCCCTGTAATGCGGGCATGGCAAGAGGAGCTCGTTCAACGGCACCAACGTATTATTCGCGCTTCTTCGCTCTCGGCTGTAGCTTGGCGCTGTAGACGTGTACCATGTGCGCACCGTGAGGTGCTGCTCGCAGAGCTCTGCTTCGTCCACTAGGCTCACCTGCCCGCTCGCTGAACTCTCCCGCGCCAGCTGCTGAGGGTGCATACGACTTTCAGGCATTCGCTCAACATTTTCAATCAATGGCTCAATCTGGTGCTAATGTCTGTTACCCAGGATCTGTTTCTTTGCATCCACTGCTAAAAGATTTACCTCATGATTCCAACATGTCCCGTGACGTTCTGCTATCAGTGCCAACCGATGACGAAATAAAGGACGCATTAGACGCAATGAAAAAGGGATCGGCCCCAATGCCTGGCGGACTCCCTGCAGAGTTTTCTGTACATTTCTGGCCTATCATTGGTCCACCTATGTCACGCGTCATTCGCAAGTGCTTCCAAGATATTACCCTTCCAACCTCTTCCCACAAAGGCCGTGTAACACTAGTTCCAAAGAAAGACCCAATGTCCACGCGACCAGAATATTGGCGCCCTATTACCCTGCTCAATGTAGATTACAAGCTCTTGCCCAACATTTTGGTGGGCCGAATCAGTCCATCTCTTGCAAAATTAATCGCTCCCCACCAGGTCTGTTCTGTTCCGGGCCGAAAAATACACACCCGTACGTGGTTAACGCGTGACATCATTCAATACACCACTAACCGATGTGCGCAAGGACTGTTGGTTTCCTCAGATCAAGAGAAAGCTTTTGATTTCACAGAACATGGCTACATATTAAATGTTTTACATGCATTCAGATTCCCGGATAAGTTCATTGACCTCATCCACGCGATGTAAACTAATTCAGAAAGTACCCTTTATTTAGATTCCCGTCAGATTCAGCATTTAGAGTCACGTGGGGAGCCCGTGAAGGGTGTCCCCTCTCCGCAGTGTTATTTATCCTTGCATTAGAACCCTTCTTAAGGGCCGTTGAACGTCACCCGCAGATTTGTGACTTACCTCTACCCGGTAACACTCAAGTAAAGGTCACTGCATATGTACATGACATTACTCTATAAGTACATAATGAACAGTCACTTCGGCATACTATTGATACATTTCATGATGTCGGGATTATCTCCGGTGCAAGGTTAAACTTTTTTAAAAGCCAGTATTTTTTTCTTTGGCAACCCCAGTGGTTGTATCAACATCACGTCGCCTTTACAGTGGTGTCCTGAGATTGCAATACTCGGAGTTACTTTCACTGCATTTGGTGTACAGGATAGCATCTGGTCATCCAGGGTACAAACTCTTCTAAGTGATATGAAAGGAACTAGGCACTTCAAGTTCCCCCTCTTGGAACGCCGATACTTAACTCAAACGGTGTACCTAGGGAAATTTTGATACCTTTGCCATTCTGTTAAACCATCGCTCCACGTCTGCAGGAAAGTGCAAAGCTGCATCAGTTCACTTTTTTGGTCTGGTGGCACAGAATTGTTATCTCGTCCAGCGTTAGCTCAACCACGAGATCAAGGCGGTTTTGCATTTCCTGACGTTTCCGTCACGGCTTCTACATATGTTGTGCCTCCACACTCTATTGAGAATACTATGCAATGATGGCATGCGCGCTCAGACACTGGCCCGCTACCATTTGGGCCCATCACTACGTGTCTTCTTGCCGGATAGCCGAATTAACCAAGGTCCCCAATGAACTGAATTGCCATCTTTGTATGCAGCCCGTCTGACATTTTACCGACGTTTGGAAGCTACGTGCCCAGAGATAGAGGTGGCCGATTCTACCGTGGTGGACACAATGGCCGCCCTTCTACAGCCTTTGGTGCCCCAGCATCGTCAATCTGTAATGAACCGCGCTTGGAAATCAATAACTGCCGCAGTGTTGCCAGAGCATCTCAGAGACTTTGTCTTGAGGTTGGGCTGGGGCTTGCTGCCCACGCGAGATAGGTTGCAGCGATGGCAGGTGGTTCGCATTTCCACTTGCCCCAACTGCGTCAGACCAATCGACATGCGACGATTGAATGTGTGGTTTCCCGCCTTTTTTTTTGGCGTGCGGTTAATGCTGGTTTTCGGGGACAGGGTGTGCGAGCTTTCGTGTTCAACGGCTGATTTTCGCGTGGCCGCTTCTCCGCTCTTTTAATAGTTGCGGGGCTGCTCAGCCTTTGGAGAAACCGATGTGAGGCCGTAGCTGCCAATTGCCGCCGGCGTGCTTTGGGGCCGATACTGGGGAGCATGAGACGAGAGATCCTGCCAGTGGGGGTGAGGCAGCGAAATCACAGGCGCTATCTACAGATATACCACCGTCAGCGTTTATGTTGAAGAACAGAGTTCATGTAGTTGTCGATGGAGTGGCTACTATAGCACATGGGGATACAGGTGCGACAGTCTCAGTGATGAGTGTAAATTTCAAGAACCTGCTAGGACCTCAAGTTATGTTTTGCCTGAACCGTGATGTGACATTTCATGGTACAAGTGGTGATGCATTGTTTCCGGTCGGATATTTTGCTGTGGACGTCTCGCTGTGTGACAAGCTGTTTTGCCCAGAGTTTGCGGTTATTCCGCGGTCTACACATGAGGTTATATTGGGTATCAACTTCTTGTTTGAGGGTGAGGCAACTGTAGACTGCAGAAGTGGGCAACTTTCCATACACGGTACTTTCCAAACGGTGCTCTTAGAAAATTCCTATCCGGATGAATGCATCTTTTTTGTCTCCATGGACACAGTCGTTCCTGTATTTTCTGTTGTGTGTGTTCCCGTGACATGTTCCAGTAACAACTGTGGCACGTTTGACGCCACGCTCGAACCGATTCCCTTGGCATGCCTGAAAAAGCACATTCTGATTCCCCATTGTATAGTGTCAGTCGTTGATGGGCGGGCAGTGTGTGGACAATGAACAGTTCCATGGAGCATGCAGTTTTGCCAGGTGTCATGAAACTTGCACTATTTAGACCCGAATCATCTACGACGCCGGTTGCGCTTGTTGATGATACAAGCCAAAAGGAACATCTAGGCTTAGAAGGTTCACAGGATGCCCAATTGCTACAAATGGTTAGCAAGTCACTTGACCAAAGCGAATGTCATGCACTGCTCAACGTTCTCTCTAAGCACTCTAAAGTGTGCGATTTTTCTATAAACAGCCAAAGGCCCCTAATTCCAGCGTCCCGGATACGTCATCATATTCGCACTGAGTCCGCGCATCCCATTAGGCAGAAACCTTAGTTAGTGGCACCATCAGAGCGCAAGATCACCAACGAGCAAGTCCAAGAAATGCTGGAAAAGGGAATAAAAAATTGCCCGCAGCTTTCCTCGGGGGAACACTGAGGAGGATGCGGAGCATATAGTTGGTTAACGGGGTGTTAAAGTGCGACTTACTTGGGTCGATGGCTAAATTGGTTAACGTGGTTGTGAAACGGGGTGTTAAATTGCGACTTACTTGGGTCGATGGCTAAATTGTTAGCGTGGTTGTAGGAGGGGGTGTTAAATGAGTGAACACGTACACACGTATGCGAAAGGGCGGCGCTGGTCGAAGGGACGTCGATCATTGTGTTTGTGGATTCGTTGGAATTCATTTCACCGCGACCTTGGACGTCGACGCGCCGTACAAACCAACCGACGAGCAGCAACTGAGCGAGCGAGCGCCGACCTTGAATATATATACAGCGCGACGGCGCATGCACTGTCAGCTGTCGAATGTTCGAGAAGGGGGAGAAGCGCAACGGCGCATGCGCGCGCGTCAGCTGCCGATGTTCTCGAAGCGCGACGGCGCATGCGGGCGCGTCAGCTGCCGATGTTCTCGAAGCGTGACGGCGCATGCGCGCTACATTATACAGCTAGCGAATGTTCGTGAAGAGGAGAAGCGCACGCGGTGTGTAGAGGAGGAAGGGTGCACAGATGGTGGAGGAGTGAAGCGCGCGCGGTGTGTAGAGGAGGAAGGGATGCACAGATGGTGGAAGAAGGAGGAGGAAGCTTGCGGACGGCGCCGCACTACAAGCCTCGAGTATTAGATGCTCCGCATCTAATACAGAAATCAGCAAGTCCGTGGGCTGCTCCCGTCATTCTAGTGAGGAAGAAGGATGGTACGTGGAGATTTAGCGTTTACTACCACATACTGAATTCTGTTGCCAAGAAAGACGTCTATCCACTGCCACGCATCGAAGACGCTCTAGACTGCCTGCATTCCGGGTCCTACTTTTCATCTGTTGACCTGCGATCAGGTTACTGGCAATTTCCGATCCACGCAGCTGACAAAGAAAACTTCAGCATTCGTTACGACTGACAGACTTTACGAGCTCAACGTTGTGTCATTCAAATTATGTATTGCTCGTGCGACATTCAAAAGATTTATGGACTCTACATCGCTTGGTTTAAAATGGCATATATGCATGTGTCACCTTGACGATGTCGTAATTTTTGGACGTACGTTTGAGGAGCACAACACTCCCCTAGACCTCGTTCTCAACTTCATTGAAAAAGCTGGCCTTGTAATAAATTAAAAAGTGCCACTTTGGCGAGCGACAAACATGGATGTCGGGACATCTGGTCGATAAAGATGGCATTAGATCTGACCCACAAAAGACAGCGTCCGTTAAAGGGTTCAAGCGTCCTAAATCTGTGAAAGAATGACGTAGCTTCATCGGGCTCTGCTCGTATTTCCGCCGGTCAGTACCCAGGTTTGCGGATGCCGTTCACACCCTGGCGAGCCTTCTACGCAAGAACATCCCGTTTCAGTGGACTTCCGAGTGTGATGCCGCTTTTCACCAGATAAAGTGTTTGTTAACTTCGCAGCGAATACTTCGGCACTTTAATGCTTCGTCGCCCACGGATATTCACACAGAGGCAAGTGGCATCGGTATCGGCACCGTTCGTATTCAGCGTTCTGGTAAGAAGGAACACGCTGTGGCGTACGCAAGTCGTTCTTTAAGCAAGCCTGAACGCAACTACACAGTGACCGAACAGGAATGCATAGCGGTAGTCTTTGCCGTGCAACGGTTTCGCTCATACATCTATGGTCGCCCGTTCACTATCGTCACAGATCACCATTCCCTGTGTTTGCTGGTCAACCTTCGTGACCCATCCAGCCACCTCGCATTATGGGCCATTTGTTTGCAAGAATATGTCTTCTCTATTTCATACAAGACTGGCCGTCTACACGCTGATGCAGATTGCCTCTCCAGGATGCCGCTACCGACGACAGATTGTGAAGCTGATAATTTTGACCCCCTTATCGCTTCTCTGTCGTGTGGGTTTCCCTATGCCGTGACTTTCGCCGGTGAGTAGCGTAATGACCAAAGCTTGAAAGCTCTCATCCTTGGAGCAAGGAAGTCAATAAGCGAAAGCCAATTCTGCATCCGAAATGGTCTTCTTTACCAAAGAAATTTGTCCACGATGGGCGCTGGCTTCCTGCTGGTTATTCCTGCGTCCCTCCGAACATCTGTTCTGCATCTCACGCATGATGACCCCACCTCTTACCATCTAGGAACCGCACGAGCAATTACTCGCGCAAAAGAGCGGTTCTATTGGCCGAAAATTAGCAAGACGATTCAAAACTACGTGGCCAGCTGTACGCTGTGCCTGAGCCACAAGCGGCCCACCTAAGGTCCAGTCGGTCACCTGCAGCCCGTAAAGCCTCCCGGTTCCCTTTTTGAAAATGTCGGCATTGATCTGATGGGACCATTTTCACGCTCCTCCAAAGGTAATCGGTGGATAATTGCGTGTGCCGACTACCTGACGCGGTACTGCGAGACGGCTGCCTTATCCTCCGCCTTGGCAGTCCAGGTTTCGGAATTCCTGTTGGATTCAGTCATCATCCGACGCGGGCCACCCCGAGTGATAATAAGCGACCGTGGACGACGATTTCCCGCTGATATTGTGGAATCATTACTTCGTTTGTGTGCCCCCAAGTACCGACACTTAACTTCGTATTATCCACAAACTAGCGGCCTCACCGAGTGCACAAACCAAACATTCATCAACATGTTGTCAATGTACGTCGCCTCCGGCCACAAAAACTGGGATGAAGTATTACCATTCGTCGCGTACGCCTTCAACAAAGCGAAACACGAAACGAGAGGCTACAACTCTTTCTATCTGCTCTAGGCTCGCTCACCCCGACATACGCTGGACATTATCTTTCCTTTTGTCATCCATGACAATTTCACAATTGCGGAAACTTTGTGTCGTGTGGAAGAGACACGTCGACTTGCCTGCTTACGAACACTAGCAACGCAAGAGTTAACCAAAACTTGCTACGGCAGTCAACACCGGCATGACCCCTATCCCCCAGTGACCTAGTGTGTGTGTGGACCCCAATACGCAGACGTGGCTTGAGCCAAAATCTACTGGCAGACTACGCCGATCTGTTCGTGATACTCCATTGTCTCAGCAAGGTCAACTATAAAATTTCACGTGTCACCACTAATGGCCGACGTTCATGCAAGACAGAGGTGACGCATGTTGCCGGCCTGAAGCCGTTTAAACAAAGGATACAAGAATGACTCGCCCAGAGGGCTTCGTCTAAGACAGGAGGAATGATTCGAAGTGTC
The DNA here is from genome assembly GCA_013436015.1 of Rhipicephalus annulatus. Taxonomy (NCBI): domain Eukaryota; kingdom Metazoa; phylum Arthropoda; class Arachnida; order Ixodida; family Ixodidae; genus Rhipicephalus; species Rhipicephalus annulatus. Next base: position 952,493 of record WOVY01000153.1, read on the forward strand.
ACTACCAGGAAAAACAGAGAAAGCGCTGGTAGAGAAGGAAGACGACGTTGCTTCTACTGTGATCGTGGTCTCAGTGACCATTAAAAAACCCTTAGGTTACCTCACGTAACAGTATTGATACCAATCTTGATATGGCATAACATGACGGCAAGAAGAACATATTTGATAGTGATAACATGAAAATCATGACATATATGTAATGAATGTCATGATTTACATTTCATGGTCCTGCATATCTTGCGGTGGTTTTGTTCACATAGCATGTTGCAAAACTGGTATGGTATGACATGATTGCATGGCGAACACAAGTGACAGACCCTAACATGAAAATGATAACATGCGTGCCATGGAACAACATGACTAGATGTCACGCGCATGATGGGCTCGTGGCCGTTTCGCTAGCTTCTTATGGTATGCCACATTTGATATTACGTGACGCCAATGAATGACGAAGGTATGTGACTGGTGCAAACATAATAATCATGAGATGCATGTCATGTGAGAACATGACTACACGCCACACTGATGATGTGCTCGCGGCCGTTTCACTAGCTTCACATGTGCCAAATTTGGTATTACGTGATGCCAATGGATGACTAAGGTGTGTGGCTGGTGCAAACATGATAATAATGAGATGCATGTCATGTGAGAACATGACTACACGCCACAGTCAAAGCGCCAATAAATTTTGACGTGACGGTGCGCGTACTCCCCAGCGTTCATTTCGTCACGTCACGCCGGCGTTGCCACACCAGCCACCGGTCCTGCCATATACTCGCAGGCGGGGGGTGGGAGTGATATTTAAAAGGAAAAAAAAGAGAGAAGCGAGTCCCGTAACTGTTTCTCAGAGGGAGGACACCTCAAGGGTAGCTCACGAGGGATTAGGGTAGAGAAGGGCATAAAAGGATAGGAATAAAAGGTTGAGAGATAGAGAGAGAGGAAGGAGAGAGCGAGATGGTGGGACAGGAGCGACGGAAGTAAGGAGAAGAAAGGAAAGAAGGACACGGTTGTAGGAGTCCGAGGACGGGGCACCACTGGCGAGAGCTCTTGTCAGCGACAGGAGATGGCGTATGGCTAATCCAGTCGCCTAGCGCTACGCTATCGTCGTCGTAGGGGACTGGTAGCAGGAGGTGGCGTAGGATCAACCCAGTCGGTCAGAGTTGCGCTGTCGTCGGGGATCGCGAGGGCAAAACTGGTCGGCACGGAATCCAGCGAGCGAGTCACTCGCAGGCCCGCGCCGTGTTGCATTGCTTTGGTGCAGGCGCGTTTCAGCGCGTCTGTTGTCCCTCCATCCCGAAAGAGGGAGACGCTGTTTTGTCTGAGTAACGCATGGGCGCGAGATGCTGCATGTCGCGTTTTGCTCCTGTTACCGTAGAGCTGCGCCGACGGACGCTGGTCGAGCCTGGCGTCAGACTTCAGAGTGCTCGCGTTTTGCTAACGTGGCGTCGCTGTTCCCAGCGTGCGCGCGCGTCGACACTACATTGGAGTATATTGGGCCCTTCATGGTGCGCTCGCAGCCGTTTTGCTAGCTCCACATATACCAAATTTGGCGTTTCGTGACGTCAATGGTTGACGAAATATATGACTGGTGCAAACATGATAATCTTCACACGCGTGTCGTGTAAGAACATGACACATACTACGCTCATAGCGGGCTCGCGGCCGTCTCGCTAGCCCCACATTTACTAAATTTGGTGTCACGTGACGTGAATAGAATACGCAGGTAAATGACACATCCAAACATAATAATAATGACACGGAAGTCTTGTACGGAGTTATTTACCTCCACCTTGTAACGTTGGGCTGGTTTTAAACTGACATATCAACATTTCTCATTCGTGCTTCGCATATCATTGATTCCAACTGTATGGGGGATCTGCCAAATTTTCTTCTTACGAGAATGAAACAACCTTCAAAATGCTTCACTTGTGCCTTAGAAAGCTTCTCAAATACATGACATAGTATTTAGCCCCATCACAGACTATTGCAGCACCAGTAGAAGCGAGCCCGACGCTCTGAATACAGGAACGCGGCGCCCTCACAGGCCCACAATGTGACGTCACGCAGCCATAAGAAAGGCCTTAGGAATCTGGGGGGTGTTGGGTGAACGCGACACGCAAAGCAATGAGGCGCTGTACTCTGTGGTTGCCAAAGCTATATTTTCAAAGCTGCTTTCTCGCTGCAGCGGTTTTTGATGATTGGGCAATGTGATTTTTCGAACTATTATGGTATTGGGCTCGTGAACAGTTCTATCACGATTGCCTCTGCGAAGTTTTTCGTATACTTACAGTTCTTCAGTTCCAGTTCATGCTCATTTCAGCAGCGAGCTCATACTTACTTGATCACTTGATCACATACTTTCGAATTCTCAGTTACTAACCATGTAAATAAATTGTTGTCATTCTTACGAGCACCTCATCTGACTTGTTGCACGAAGTGTCTTAGGATGGGGGCCCGCTACTATAATGAGACCCGCGGGACCCGGAGTCGCAACATTCCCTAAGTTAAGAGTTTGGGGTTCGTGCTTGCGTGCATGCGTGCGTGCGTGCGTGTGTGTGTGTATGTGTGTGTGTGTGTGTGTGTGTGTGTGTGTGTGTGTTTATTCAAAAATGCGTTGCCGTTGAATGCGGGAAAGTCAACACAAAATGTCGAGGTGGGATGCGAGCCAAGGAGGATTAAAGAAAAATTTTTAATCCTCCTTGATGCGAGCCAGTGGTCTTGATATTGGGCTAAGCGTTGACGAGGATCGTAGCAGTAGCCTTTCTGATGTCGGAGTCCATTTTTAAAGACAATAGTCTTTCTTTGGGACCATCGACGCCAAAATTTTGGTCTGCCTGTCTTTACATTTGTCTAGTTTTCTACTTTAACGGTACCAGGTACTTGAAACGGCTGACCCCATCCGTAGTGTCCACCTATGTTGCTCAAGGTTGAGCGCTCATGCTTGTGCAAATGTCAATTAAAAAGCAATATATTGCGCATGTCTGGACCCCCATAACAACACGTATATATTCTGTATGTGAGCTTTTTACTAGAAAAAGCATACATAAGTAATTATAAGGACCGTAGCGCTTATCACGGCGCTGACCATGCAACACTTGCACGGAAAGACGAGTGTTTCCAACGCTTTGCTAAAACGAGACGCTGGTGGCACCTACCTGTCACCTTGCGTTCTACACTTTATCACCCTTGTGATGGGCGCACACACCCGTCACGCGCTTTGTTTTCTAAAGAAAAACTGCCAGATGGCGCTTATGTCTCTCGTGTGACGTGACTTGATGCGCTCGTTTACCTCCGCTGCACGCTCGAAGCACTCTAACGCAGCGCCTCCAGAATACCATTCACTGATTCTTGCGAAGAACATCAAACAAATGTCTTCTTCACTCTCTCCACCCGCAAGACTATCGTATTTCAATGACATTTGCAGATTACATGCAGATACGGGGCCAATTTGTTCGCCAGGAGCAGTGTAGCTAGGCACAGCCAGCGGTCATTCCAACCAGCGATTCAACAGGAAAACTTGAGCAGCCTGTTTGCCACTGAGAGCTTGGACAAGGCACCAGTTCAAATAGTGGCATGCATTTTTAAAGAAAAATGAGCCAAGGGTATGTACTGGTACAAGCGTTGCGGATGCTATAATTCATGTAGTTTGAGTGAATGGAGCAGTGATCTTATCGTTATCACTCGCAGGAGTTTTCCCCCACCTTTGTCGGCATAACTGCGACTATAGTCAAGAGCATTCACGCTAAAGTTATGATAGACTACGATAGTAGGGGAGGTGACTGTATGTATATATCCGTGTGCATGTGGCTTTGTGTTTGTATTAATATGTAAAATCGCAGGAGTATATACGTATTTATATTATTATGTAATATTTTAGTATGTAAAATTGCCGCACTGCCAAATACAAAGGCTTGTAGGCTAGTCGAGCTGTCTGGAGACGGCTTTTTTTTTTTACAATCTCTCTATCTGTATCTCACAAAGAAGGCAACTAAACTTATTATTCTTCGCTAAAACTGTTGCTTGGGTGAGTTGGTTCATGATTATTTAGACTGACTTATCAGCACAAAAAAGACAGAACTTGTAGAAAGACACAGCGCTGTGTGTGTGTGTGTGTGTCTTTCTAGAAGTTTCGTGTTTTTCACGCTGATAAATCAGTTTATTATTCGTATTATAGTATGAAGCGATGCCCTGGTAATGTTTTCAGCTATTGTGCGTCATGTGGATGTCTTAGAAAGAGAGTTGCACATGACAGTCACCAACCGAAGCAAATACGTACGAGATTTGTATTCGTGAATAGCTCATAATATTGCGCGGGTAGTGTCGTATCACTGTTGTGCAAACGTAAATGGGTCACAGTGTGTTGCGTGTTTGGGCATTCATTAAAGTAGTGCTGTTCGCTCAAGCGAAGTGCACCACACATTCACCTGTCCGATGCAGTTATATCAAATTGATGAAGATAATACTGGAAGTGTCCGTGACCAGACAATAGATGTTTTAGACTTTTAGAAGGGGGGAACCGTTGTGGAATTTTGTATACGGAATCGGGATTCAATGAAGTAGCGTTGTCTCAGGTCCCTCAGTCTGCCAATGGGTGTGCCAATATGAATTCAAGATTTTATTAAACTGAGTCCGTACTGACCGAATGGATATTTTGGCGTAACGCACAAAGCCTGGCCTTCTTCCTGATGCAGCTGCTGTGTCAGCTAGTTTATTCCCCAATATTCCCATATGGCTTGTACATGATAGAATTTCATAATTTTGCCTGACGAAATTATAAGGTCAAGAAGCAGCTTGATGTTCCAAATTCTTTCGTCGTTATCAGATTGATTTGATTTGTGGGGTTTAACGTCCCAAAACCGCCATATGATTATGAGAGATGCCGTAGTAGAGGGCTCCAGAAATTTCGACCACCTGGGGTTCTTTAACGTGCGCCCAAGTCTGAGCACACGGGCCTACAACATTGCAGTGAGACTGGACTGTTTTATTAGAAGTGATAGACAGTCTCTGTAAATGTGGGCTGGCGTGTTAAAGTTGTTTTTAAAAACGAAATGGAGGGCTTCTTGGAATACAAGTATTTACGTGGCGTATGCGCTTGAAGCGTGGCGGATCTGAAGTTTCGAGGCAGTTATGATTTTTTCATCTTTTGCCAAAACAATGTACGCCGTTCCCACCGCGTATGACGTGTACGAGCCGTCGGTGTATACGTTTGAATGTTTTTGAAAATTATGTTCCGGAGTATAAATAAGGAAAGTTCTGCAGATAGTCTGTCCAACTCAAGTGGTAACGGAGGCGGGTTAGCGAGAATCTGTAGGGAGGACGTACCTGTGGTGTAAAATGCACCTGTTAAAGAAATTAAGATGGTTTTTGAACCGCTCAAACTCGCCCCGTAATGGATTGGGATGGGAACCTAGGCCACCATACTGGAGATGCATATGTGAGAGAGGACAGGGTCACTTAACCTTAGAGTCGTCTAATTAGTGCACTGTTTAGCGAATGGTGCGATTTAAAAAATGCAAGGAGGCGGGACGTACACACTTCAGCTTTTCCTTTCATGAACTGAATGTGGGCGTGAAAATTTAAAGAGGGGTAAAATATTACGCCTAGAATATTAATTTCTTTGTTGTGTTTCACAAAAACGTCATCTATGCGGATAGATAGGGGGAAGGGGGCGTTTTTATGTACCCATGTGTCCGTTGTTAAAGAACATGAAGGACTACTTGGCGATTACCATAACCTTTAAAGATAAATTTTCGTCTGTCTGTCTGTATGTTTGTGTGTTTGTCCTCCTTTAAATATACCTCAAACAGCACCAAACAGCCAACCCCATCCACTGCTCTCACTATATTGCTCAAGATTCGGCGTTCATAGTTGTGCGATTGTCAAATAAAAAAGCAATTATTGCGCATATCTCAGGCACCATAACAACACGTCAATGTTTTGTATGTGTGCCTGTATACTAGAGCAGGCACACACAGGAAACTCTAAGACCTGTAGCATTTATCGCGCTGCGCTGACAGTGCAACCACTTGGTCAAAAAGGTAAGTATTTCTAACGATTTGCTACGACGACCCGGTGGTGGGACCTGCCCGTCGCTTTGCGTTCTACACCTTATCACCTCCGAGACAGGTGCGCATCTATCTCCACGGGCGTGCACGCGTTTGTTTTCGAAGATAACTGCCAGATGGCGCTCGCGTCTAACCTGCCTCGATGCGCTCGCTAACTTCTGCTACACGCTCCAGGCACTAAAACGCAGCGCCTCCAGAAAACCATTCAGCGATTTTCTTGCGCCGAACATCAAATAAACGTTTTGTTCACTCTCTCCAGATGCAAGACTATCGTCATTCGACGACAATGCAGTGTAACACGCAGATTCGGGGCCAATTTTTGGTCTCCACTTACAGAAATGCCATATATGGCGCTTATATATGTTACATGTGCCCACATATAAGCATATATCCAGCAAATGTGGCTTCTGTTTACCATATATCGATGTATATCTAGCGAGTTCGGTTCATATATGGGGTTTTATACAGCCATATATGGTGTGGTTGGTCCATATAAGGAGTCAAATCCGGCCTTACAAGGCATGGCCACACCTTATATAACATATCAAGCGGATCATTTTATGTGGAAGTGCTTTCTTATATGGGTGAACCCCGTATATATATAGCTCACAAACTGATCACAAACTTTTATGCAGATTGTCTTATATAACAATTCGTAAACAAAGGTGACCTGCTTGTTTTCTACAACAAGAGTATTAATGATATATATTGTTTTTGCCATGCAAGAAAAAACAAAAAAATTAGGTCAGCTTTGTGTACGTGATATTTTCAACTATGCATGCATTCGTGTAATTTAACCTGTACGAATTTTCCAAGGAAATGAGGTTTGAAATAATAATAACTCGCTATTATTACGACGTAATCAATGTATACGAGTGCAGACATGTTTTACAAGGAAGCAATCGTGTCAGGTCACAAAACGTATTGAAGCTCTCGAACCTCCGAGCCTCAATATTATTATAGAGCAATCCTAAAAGTTTTATATTAAGACGAAATGCATGTAACTTATATTGTTCACTTTAATGCATTGTTTGGAGTGGCAGAAGAAAATAGTTATTTCAATACATTCTTTACCTTCCACATCGGTGGACAAAATTGCTGAATATTTGGAGGTTTCGATGGCTATAGGCTCCCTTCACATAACAAGATTTCAGTTAATCCTGTGTTCTCCCTTCTGCGATTGCTTTCAGCGGCCATTGACTATAATTGCATGCGCAGTGCGATATTTAAGGGAGTATCTTCAAAGATAAAAAAGAACTTATGTGAATTCAACTCGCAGGCCATATTATCATTAAATTAGAGATGCAAGTTGTACTAATTTATTGCAAAACGACATCTTGCGTTTTCTTTGGTTACGTATATTGTTCTTGGCTGTGCATAGTAAATTTATCGAAAATTTTATGACTGCACTAGTAAAAACAATTTGGTGTAGTGTTTGCTAGCGACAAACAAATCTTACGTCATACACACTTAACAGGAATACGTTAAGAAGGGTGCACCTGACTCACACGTGATACACATTTAACGGACCATGTATTGAAATCCTGAAGCTCCATAGCAACACTTGACTAGCTAGGCTGCTGAATTCACAAAACTTCTATTTTGTGTGGTTGTGTCATTACTTTTTGAGGTCACTAATGCACACGTGCCATCATCAGGATTAGCTTAAACATTACCTTGTGAATACAATTAGTACGACACATTTTCGCGAATAAGGGCTGGTGTGATGCCTAAGTGAAACTCTACATCATGTGTGCAGATTTTCGCTGTGCAGCCGCGTAATAATTAAAACTGCTTGCTCACATATCCTTTCAACACTAACACTGTGGTGCATTTACTTATAAAATATGTATGCTCGTACATACCCACCAAAATGCCCAGTAACACACTCTCGTATAGAGATTCATGGTCACACGGACACTAGCATTTTCTTCAATGTGGCCAGATATTTTCGGCCTTGAGAGTGCATTACTATTATTCGTTGTTGTTGTTGTTGTTGTTGTTGTTGTTGTTGTTGTTGTTGTATCTCGCCAAACGCCCACGTTTCAATTTCATACCCTGCCAATACTGTGTTGTTATGAAGGTTTATGAGATCAGTGATCTTGGTGTTCTCTTTGATAGCATGCTAATTTTTTTCTACTCGCATTAAATGTGCTGCCATGTGAGGCCTTCGTTCTCTTCCTGTTGGCAGAATATCTCTCGAGATTCCGGTTGTCCCACATCCTTCTACAAACTGTACACAGCGATATCCTGGATACTAAAGCTAGGACATGCTTAGCCTTGGCTTGTAACCGCAGTCTGGACGTATCTGTGATAACAATGATGGTATCGTCCGCGTACGCCCGTATGTGTACGCCGGGTGGCGCAGGAAGAATCAGCAAGCTGTGTATTACTATGTTCCACAGTAGCAAACTGATAGGGAATCCCTGTGGGCTGCAAACGGTTGTTTGAACTGTCTTTTGTGCGACGTTAATAGGAAAACATATAGTGCTGCGATAAGAAGGATTTTAGTAGACAGTACAAGTTTTGTGGACACATGTGTTTGCGTAGGGTGTTCAAGACTGCAGGATGCCAAACGCTATTGAATGCTCCTATACAATATTAGGAGATATGAGTATGGTAAGAAGTGTTCGATGCCTTGTACGCTGGGAATTTGCATAGGATTGTGTACAGTGCTAAAGTAGAAGTTTTATCATGCGTAAAACCTTATTGATTATTGTGAAGATGTTTACTGTGCAACAAATAATATAGACGAGCATTCAGGAGTCTTTCTAATACTTTACTAAAGAGCGTTCATTACTATGGGTCTATATGCCTTCGGTGAATCGAGTGGACGACCTAGCTACGGTTTGAATATCACTTTTCCTCGTCCCCAAGCCTGCGGGAAGTGTTCGATTTTTAAGGCGGTATTGAATATAAAATAAAAAAACTGGCAATGATACCCAAATAATCCTTTAATGAACGGGTAGCTTAATCCAACGTGTCCGGGAGCAGAGTGGGAATTGCCCTGTTTCATAGCACGCTCTATATCAAATATTTGCAGGGGGGGGGGGGCAGAAGGGTGCCTTGGGTAAGTACTAGCCACAATGTCACGCATGATAGTGTGGTGCGTGTTGTCTTGAGAACAGCTGTCCACTGCTACTCATGTATCGTGTAGGAGCCGGTCGTAGAAGTCGTGCGTGCGGGTGCCGTTAGGCTAATCTAGACGAGGAAGGAAGGTTACTTGATGGTGTTTTTGTAATGCTGTTTCGAAAACTTAACCATATCAACATTTCTTAGTAAGAAAGTCACAAATGTTTTTTATCAAACGATAATTTCGCTTTCCTAATGTCATCCTTGTAGGTGGAGAATGCGTCTACGTACAATTTGTGGTTCATGCCTCGAAGGAGGGGGTCGGCTGTTCGCTAATTTTGTCGTCGCACAGCCCGAACACGCTTGCGTTCGATAGTCAATTCTGGCGTCGATCAACCACTACCTATTTTACTACGCAATGTTATGCGTCGTGAGTAACGTTGGCTTAAATCGGAGTATATGGCATAAAACTTGTCTGCATGGCGAACGCAAGTGACAGACGTTAACATGATAATCATGAGATCCGTGTCATGTAACAGCATGACTACATTCCACGCTCATGATGCGCTGGCGGCTGTTTCGCTAGCTTAAATTTTACAAAATTCGGTATTACGGGACTTGAATGGATGACGAAGGTATAATATAGGTGCAAGCACGATAAATATACGATGCGTGTGATGCAACAACATGACTACTTGCTAACCCATGATGTGCTCGCGGCTGTTTCGCTAGCTTCACATGTACCACACTCAGTATTACGCAACGCGAACGGATGACATAGGTAAATGACACATCCAAACATGATACTCACGACATGCGTGCCATGTAGCAACATGACTACAAGCCACACTGATGATGCGCTCGCAGCCGTTTCATTAGCTTTACATATGTCAAACTTGGTATTATGTGACGCCAATGGTTGACGAAGGTGTGTGAATGGTGCAAGCATGATAACAATGAGATGCGTAAAGCACGCCAATACATTTCGACGTGACCCTGTGCGTGTGCACACCAGCGTTCGTTTCATCGCGTCACGCTGGCGTTGACACGCCAGGCGCAGGTCCTGCCATATACTCGCAGGCACGCGCTGCAATGCGTTGCTTTGACCCTTGCGCGTTTGAGCAGCGCTTGCGGTGTGCCTCCATCACTAAACGAGGCAGACGCAGTGCTCTCTGGAACGCATCGGCGTAAAATGCAGCATGTCGCATTTCACACCGGTTGCCGTCGGGCCGCGCCGACGGACGCTGGTCGCGCCTGGCGTCAGAATATAGAGTCATAGCCTCCTATATAGGAGGCTATGATAGAGTGCTCGATTTTTGCGGGCCACCAGGGGGCCAGGGAGTTCGGATGTGCCTCGCATCAGCTCCGCGGAAAGTTGTTTGGTCTGGTGGAAATTGTGCAATTACAGCAAACAACTCCTATAATCGCCTGCCTGAAGTTCTAGGAATCATCTAGACCACGACTTCCGGACTGTGAGTACGATTTGGGACATTTTATTGCTATTTTGGTGTCGACTGCGTCTCCGCCCAGCAAAGCCTAACGCTAGCGGTGAACAAACGAGGCGGATCGGCGGTGGCCGACGCCCCCGGGTTTCGCTTCAGAGCCCCGTTGTGGAGACGCGACGGCAATGGAGGTGACCGTGGAGGGTACTGAAATTACCCCTGAAGAATTTAGAACCGCTGACTGGATCACGAAAGTTGGAAAACATGTTAAAGAGCTGCGTGACTCCGCTAGAGAGAGGTGACAGACAGGGACGCCAAGACGACAACGCCCGGGCAGAAAGTGGAGCCGAGCCCGGCGAAGACAGGAAGAAGACGGCGGCTGCGAACGCAGCATACAAAAAGCTGGGGCACAAGATCGCGGAGGGCTCGATTGCGTCGTACCTACCGCGGTTGCCGGCGAACGACTAGAAGATAATCATTCGTCCGAAGTGCGGGCTGGCGCTCACAAAAATTCCGAACACCAGGCTCAGTGAGGCGGTGCGCATGCAGCGCAAATTCCGTGGATTAAGGGACAAGAAAAGGAAGTGCTCATTGTTAACGATAAGCAAGGCACCCTGATTTTCAGCACTCCAGACATAGACACTGTCTGGAAGGTGACCAGGATTAAATCTATCAAGATTGAAGGCAAGAACTATGACGTCACGGCGTACCTCGCGCCGCACAAGGATAGCGGGCGGGGTGTAGTGGCGGCATCGACCCGAGATTGTCAGTAGAGGAACTGACAGAAGCTTTCGACAACTCAAGGAACCCGCCGATACTTGGTGTTAGGAAGCTGGGGAACTCAAGTTCAGCGGTCATCATCTTCAAAAATGAGACAGTGCCCAGGTGGATGTACTGTTACGGCGTACCGCTGAAGTGCGTGCTTTATAAGAAACGATACGAGGTGTGCTACCGATGTGGCCAGCTAGGACACAGATCGGACGTGTGTATCAGCGACCATGTTCGCTGCCGGGGATGCGGAATGACAGCTCCACCCGAGGACCATGCATGTGAGCCCAAGTGTAAGCTGTGCGGCAAAGGTCATCTGACAGCAGATCGGAAATGCAAGGAAGCTTTCAGGACCCCTTATACAATAAAGAAGAGACAGTGGGAGGCCTGGCGGCGAATGGAAGGAGAAGAGCGGAAGGTGAAAGACGCCGATCCACAAACGTGCAGAATGGAAGAGATCAAAGAACGGTCCAGGAGCCGGTCGAAGCATCGGAGAGGGTCAAGAGGAAGAACAGGTTCCTTCCCAAGACTACCGGACAGACAAGAAGGAGAGCTGCCACCAATGACTGGTCCAGTAAACGAGAGGACATCCGGCAGTGCTGTCCTCAACAGTGGGAGACCCACGTCGCCGAACCGCGAGGTGGGTTGGGGAGATAGGGCCTCCCAGGATAAACGCGATGAAGAAATGTTAACCATCAAGGAAGAGAATCGCATGCTTAGAGGGCAGCTAGCGATGATGAGTCCGCAAAAAGAGGAGCTTCAAATAGCTAATAAGTCGTCTAACACAACACCGGTTTCCCTACCACGAATGCCACAGAATCAAAATATAAAAAGGCTGGAGGAGCAGAGCGCTACTCCGCCTCCAGCGAAAAAGAGGGCAAAAGAAGCGGAAAAGCCCGTAATAGATGAGGACGTAGAGACAGTGATAGACATAAAAATAGCACAACTGGAGGCAAACATTGAAGCCAAATCTACCCAGGATGATGAATGGCGTAAGGCCTTTAAGAAACGAATGTTCGAGATGTTTCAAAATCTGACACAGCAGTTGCATCAGCGGGATAATACACTTACCGAGGAACTTAAAACAGAATTCGCGAAGAGGGATCGGGCGTATGAACAGCTCGCCCAAGAAGTATTAGGCAGGCCGATGAATCACCTTAGTGGCAATCATGGCTCACAGATTCAGTAAGAACACCGTTTGGCAATGGAACTGCAGAGGCTTCACGCGCAAGCGTGCGGTTCTGCAGGAATTCCTGAGGAAAAGGGATCGACCGGATGTTATAGCTTTACAGGAATGTGGGAGAAAGGCGACATTGTCGGGTTATAAATCCTATGTAAGCGAAGGCACGAGTACGCAGGTGGCCACCCTGGTCAGGCGAAACGTTACGGCGGTGCAGCATGACATTGGTAATGCACACATCGACCATGTTCTCATAGAACTAATACCCCAAAAAAAGAAAAACGCTAGCTTGTTCGTACTAAATATATACAGCTCTCCCAGACAAAGGCGATGCGACTTTGGGGATCTCTTCGCTTCTACGCGACGTAAGAGTAAGAACAACCCATTGCTGATCGTCGGTGACATTAACGCTCACCACACGGCATGGGGATATAAGCAGGCTTCAATGAAGGGCAGGAAATTGTGGGATGACATGCAAACTCATAATCTGGATTTATTAACCGACCCGTTGCAGCCAACGAGGAAGGTAAATAATGTCGCGGTTGACACTACACCCGACCTTACTCTGACGGGGTGTCACAGAACGAGCGCTAAAAATGGGCGCGCCACCAAATTCTTGCGATAACGGGCGGGAAAAACGCCGCGAAGTCAAAAGAAGAAAAAAGAAAAAAAAAGAAAACAAACGGCCAAGGCTCCCCGGGCGCGCGCTCTCCCCGCAGAAGCGTGGCTTCACCGACGAACCTCCTCACCCCACAACGGCGGCCGAGCAAGCACTCGATTTTTCCAGAACGAAAGGGGCGTGGTCATACCGAGTTGACTCATCGGCCACGGAGGGCTTTCCAACCGTCTCGCCCTCTTCCCAGCCTTCGTTGCGTATCGCGCCGACGAAATGACGAGAACCGTCTGGAATGCCGCGCGCAAGGTATTTAACCGAGCAGCCGAGATGAGAGATCAGGAGGAGACGGAAGTGAGCGCCAGAGCGCGTAGGGATTCCACCGTGTAGTCGGCGAAGTTTTTGGTCCGTAGGGACGAGGCCGGAGATGAAGAGGATTTCCACCTGAGGGGTGACGACTCGAGCTACCGGCAAGAGTGTGTGTTTACCGCTATCGAGCGAAGACGCGGGGCAACAGCTGCGTGCGTGAAGCCGACGTGTTCCGGCGAAGAAGTTGAAGTTGGAAGAGTGACCAATTGAAGACGGGAGGTTTCCTGGAAGAGAAACTTCGAGGGCTGCAGAACGACAACAACGCTGGACTTTGAGTGAGTGATTCTCGGAAGAGTATCATCTAGACTTTGGTTCCAAGAACTTTGGACTGAATAGGTTTTCTATCTCTTTAGTCTTTGAGTGTCTTGGTTGTTCAATGCATGCGACTGCATTGTAGTGCGTATTGTTGTCTGTGTCCGTTGTTCGAGTGTGGCTATTTGTACTGTGTAGGGTGTTGATTGATTGGTGACGTATTGTATGTAACTATTGTGGAGTGTGCATTCTCGTGTATTGTTTTCGATCTGCCAATTTTGAGAATATAATATTTGTTTTGGTTATCAACTCTCGGCTCTGACTTGTTCTTTGGGCCACAGCCGGCGTCCGCTGGCGCACCAAAAAGGACCACTTCTAAATTGTCCACGCTTTCGTGGTGCGGTTCGGGGGGCCGATACTTCGGCTCTTGGAATTAGCCCGGCGATCGCCTCCCTAATCAACAGGACATGTGTGACAATTAATCTGGCGTCCGCGAAACAGGACCTTTTGGTGCACAGTGTGTCCAAAGTATTGAGAAAGAGCCTCGAGTTGTTGATAGTGCTATCGGAACGATTTTGTGTGTTGTTCAGTGTTCTCGTTAACGAGTGCAGGGGAGTGTTCCGATAGACTGATTTAGGCACATACTTTTTACACGTGGCAAGGTTTTATTTGCGAGACACAATAGATCTCGAAAAGTTAGTTGCTCTTGGTGAGAAGATGGGTCTTTCCGGCGCCGAACTACGGAAATGGGTAAGCCAGAAGGAGAAAGAGGCGGTGGAGAGAGAGAGGTTGGCAGCTGAGAGGTCCAAGGAAGAAAAAGCAGCTGAGTTGGAGAGAGAAAGGCTGGCCGCTGAAAGGGCGAAGGAAGAAAGAGAGCAACAATTGAAGTTGGAGTTAGAGAGAGAAAAGCTTGCAGCTGAAAGGGCGAAAGAAGAAAGAGAGCAGCAATTGAAGTTGGAGCTGGAGAGAGAGAAGTTGGCAGCCGAAACGGCGAGAGAAGAAAGAGAAGCGAGGGAGCGACAGCTGAAAGAAGAAAGAGAAGCGGAGATGGCTGAAAGGGAACGGCAGCGGCAGCACGAGATGGAACTCGAGCGGCTCCATTTGCAACAGCGAAGTGAAACTCCCGTCCAAGCTAGTGTTGAAAGCAGCGAACGGGAAGACCACGGCTTCCGCTTGAACCCAAGCAAGCTGCTCGTAGCGTTTGATGAAAGGAAGGACGACCTAGACGCGTACCTCCACAGATTTGAGACGATTTCGAGGAGCCAGAATTGGCCGAAACAGCAATGGGCAACCGCTTTGAGTACTTGCTTAAGTGGTGAAGCGCTCAATGTGTACGGTAGGCTGACGCCGACCGATGCAGCCAACTACGCAAAGGTGAAAGCTGCTTTGTTGAAGCGATTTAGATTCACTGTGGAAGGATTCCGGGACAGATTTCGGACAGGAAAGCCAGCTGATGGTGAGACGGCTACGCAGTATGCTGCCCGACTTTGCCATTATTTCGACAGATGGATTGAACTTTCAGGGACAGCGCAGGGGTACGATGAGCTTAGAGAGCTGCTAATTAGAGAACAATTTCTTACTAGTTGCCACCCAAGCCTGTCACTGTACTTAAAAGAGAGGAAGGCTGACTCACTTGAAGACATGCTTGAATTGGCTGATCAATTCTTGGAAGCGCAAGGTGGCACTAATTTGGCCAAGGTAAACAAGGAGTGTCCCGATGATTCGAAGAAATTGGCTCCCGAAGAAAAGAAGCATGCACCAGAGAGCATTCCGCGATGTTTTCTGTGCAACCGAGTGGGTCATCGCGCGAAAAAACTGTCGAACGATCTTTACGAGCCCTACGGCAGTAAAATGTTTCAAGTGTGGACAGACTGGGCACAAAGCAGATGCATGTCGAAACGGAGCGAGTCAAACTCACCAGGTATCCTGTGTGCAAGCGGCACCGAAATCCGGTGATAATGCCGTCACCGATGGATTCGTAGAGTAGAAAAATGGGGAGAAAATTCCTATTGTGGGTGCTGTAAGGTCAAAACAGCCAACCGGTGTCACGAAGGGAATGCCAGCGCTGCCTGGAAAAGTTGCGGGCAAAAAGGTTACGGTGTTAAGAGATACCGGTAGTTCCACTGTTATTGTGCGGAGAAATTTTGTACGGGAAAGTTAGTTAACAGGCAAAACGAAACCGGTTTGCCTAATTGACCGTACAGTTCGGATGCTTCCCGAAGCAGAAATTGAAGTTGAAACCCCATACTTCAGCGGGAAGGTTACCGCTCTATGTATGACGACCCCCCTTTACGACCTTGTCATCGGAAACATCGACGGGGCGCGAGGGCCAAGTGATCCAGAATGTTTGGGAGAAGACCCGAATATAGAGCCCTCGCCAACACAGCGGCCGCGAGATACAGTGGAGGAGCATCCCGTGACGGATCTCACTAGAGCCCAAGGTGAAGCTGCGGCGCAAGAGACAGCGAAGGAGAAGACGATCGTGTCGAATAAGTTCACGGGCCGAGCAACCGGACTTACGTCGGCACGACCTTAACCGACCGACAGTGTAAAGGAGACGGAGTTGGCCAGCCGGGCAAAATGTAGAGGCATGATCAAGCGGGTAAATAAACAGACAGGACCCGTCGAATGTAATGACGCGTTAACGGTGTCGGAAGAGACAACGATGGCTGAGACGACGCCTCAGATATCGTCGTTGGAAGGGGCTCGCCGAAAAAGAACGTGGAAACACAAGAAGAGATCGAGCGAGCACCGCAAAAGGGGCACAAGCGCTGCTCGAAGTACTCAGGATAAGTGCTGAAGTCAAATCAGAATGTGTTTGGCAGTGCTGAGTGACATATGTTGTGTTAATGTTCTTGTTACCCTGTGTCTCAAGTGTAGGTCGAGCGAGTCAAAGTGTTCTGTGCTGTGATGTGATGTATAGTGTTGTATAATTGTTGTAATGAGAGAACTTTGTACGTTTGTATTGTTTGGAATAAGTGATGAAGTGTCGTAGTCATGTACCTGTGGCTATATTTCATGTGTTGTGGAATTGAACTACAATGTAAGATTGTATCGAGCGAGCTATTGCGAATGTGAAGTGTCACGAGCGATGGTTTGTGTTACAGTCGTTCAGAGTCTGTGGTGACTGTTCGCGCTCGTTTGTGTGGTTTTGAATATTATGAGATAATATTCTTAAAGTGGGGGGCAGTGTCACAGAACGAGCGCTAAAAATGGGCGCGCCACCAAATTCTTGCGATAACGGGCGGGAGAAACGCCGCGAAGTCAAAAGAAGAAAAAAGGAAAAAAAAGAAAACAAACGGCCAAGGCTCCCCGGGCGCGCGCTCTCCCCGCAGAAGCGTGGCTTCACCGACGAACCTCCTCACCCCACAACGGTGGCCGAGCAAGCACTCGATTTTTCCAGAACGAAAGGGGCGTGGTCATACCTGAGTTGACTCATCGGTCGCGGAGGGCTTTCCAACCGTCTCGCCCTCTTCCCAGCCTTCGCTGCGTATCGCGCCGACGAAATGACGAGAACCGTCTGGAATGCCGCGCGCAAGGTATTTAACCGAGCAGCCGAGATGAGAGATCAGGAGGAGACGGAAGTGAGCGCCAGAGGGCGTAGGGATTCCGCCGTGTAGTCGGCGAAGTTTTTGGTCCGTAGGGACGAGGCCGGAGATGAAGAGGATTTCCACCTGAGGGGTGACGACTCGAGCTACCGGCAAGAGTGTGTGTTTACCGCTATCGAGCGAAGACGTGGGGCAACAGCTGCGTGTGTGAAGCCGACGTGTTCCGGCGAAAAGTTGAAGTTGGAAGAGTGGCCGATTGAAGACGGGAGGTTTCCTGGAAGAGAAACTTCGAGGGCTGCGGAACGACAACAACGCTGGACTTTGAGTGAGTGATTCTCGGAAGAGTATCATCTAGACTTTGGTTCCAAGAACTTTGGACTGAATAGGTTTTCTATCTCTTTAGTCTTTGAGTGTCTTGGTTGTTCAATGCATGCGACTGCATTGTAGTGCGTATTGTTGTCTGTGTCCGTTGTTCGAGTGTGGCTAATTGTACTGTGTAGGGTGTTGATTGATTGGTGACGTATTGTATGTAACTATTGTGGAGTGTGCATTCTCGTGTATTGTTTTCGATCTGCCAATTTTGAGAATATAATATTTGTTTTGGTTATCAACTCTCGGCTCTGACTTGTTCTTTGGGCCACAGCCAGCGTCCGCTGGCGCACCAAAAAGGACCACTTCTAAATTGTCCACGCTTTCGTGGTGCGGTTCGGGGGGCCGATACTTCGGCTCTTGGAATTAGCCCGGCGATCGCCTCCCTAATCAACGGGACATGTGTGACACGGGGAGTGGCACTAGTGCCACGTGGTGCAACACAAACGAGGACCTAGGCAGTGATCACATGATCATAAAAATAGTGGTAGAGGGAGGCCCGGCAACACCTCGGAAACGAAGGGTAGAGGCCGTAAATTGGGACTCTTTCAGGGACCTCAGGGGTGACCCGACTCCCATTTCTGACATTGCCGAGTGGTGCGATGGGGTGTTACGTACTATTAAGGAAGCCACTGAAGTGGTGGAAACCGAGGAGGACAACGAAGTGGTAGACACGAGATTAGTAAATGTTTAGAAGAAAAAGAAAGCTTTGGAAAACCGACTCCAACAGAGGAGATGGGATCGGAGTATCAGGAAACAAATAGCGGCTTTAAACAGTCAAATTGAAGAACACGCCATCACGCTCACGAAGCAAAGGTGGGGGAACGTCTGTCAGGAGATGGATAGGAATATAAGTACGTCCGGGACGTGGCGACTTCTTCGTCACCTTTTAGATCCGGAGAGCACGAAGACAGCGTCTAAACAGCAATTGGAACGGATGGCGCACCAATTTGAAGGCACAAGGAAGGAACTCTTAGAAGAAGTTCGGAGCAGATACATTAATCCCGCCGAATCCGAACCTCTCCCAGATTATGGAGGACGGGAAAACGCAGCCTTAGACGCCCCTATCTCCCTGGTTGAGGTGCGAGCGGAGATTATTCGGCTAAGGACTAGATCAGTGGCAGGGCCAGCCAGAGTGACTAACAAAATTCTCCGTAATTAAGATGATAGGTTCATCGCTAACCTAGCAATGTACATGCAGGAGTGTTGGGAAAAAGGGACGATACCGCGGGAGTGGAAACTCGCAAATGTAATTTTTATTCCTAAACCGGGTAAAAAACTCCGTTTCGAGAATCTTAGGCCGATATCGTTAACGTCTTGCGTAGGTAAGCTCATGGAGCATGTCGTTCAGACGCGGCTCAACAGATACATGGAAGACAATGGTATGTATCCGGACACCATGATCGATTTTCGACCCCGACTATTAGCGTGCGACGTGATGCTACAGCTCAAGAACCACATTATAGACAAGCCAACGCGAGACACAAAAGTTATCGTGGGGTTAGATGTGGCAAAAGCATTTGACAACGTGAGGCACGTATCGATCTTGGAGAATCTGAGCTCCCTGAACGTCGGAAAGCGAGTTTATGACTACGTCAAGGACTTCCTTTCGAACAGGACAGCCACTTTAAAAATCGGGGAAGAATTCATCGAGGACATTAAATTAGGCAACAGGGGGACACCTCAGGGCTCGGTGTTATCACCCACCCTTTTCAACATTGTGATCTTGAAACTGCATGAACAGTTAAAGGATATTGAGAATTTAAATCACACCATTTACGCGGATGACATAACATTATGGATGAACAAGGGCAGTGACGGCCAAATTGAAGGCTCTCTGCAAATCGCCATTGATAAAATCGTGGAGTACCTGGAGCCCAAAGGACTCAAATGCTCGGCCGAAAAGTCGGAAGCACTCTTCCTCATGCCCGCCGGAAAACGGCGGCTCCACAACAGGTCTGAAGTGGACATCCACTTGTATGTTAACGGCGCAGAGATCCCCACGGTCGACAGTATCCGTGTCCTTGGACTAAGGATTCTGACGAACCGTAAGAATTCTGAAACTCTAGCTAGGTTGGAAGCCAGTTCTAATCAGACATGTCGTCTCATCAGACGAATAGCAAACAGGCATGCTGGGATGAAGGAGACGAACCTTCTTAAATTAGTGCAGACCTTCATAATAAGTAGGATAGTGTACGTGGCACCTTATTTAAAATTAAACCAAGCGGAGCGGGGCAAACTCGACACCATTATAAGGAAAAGTGTGAAAGTCGCGCTCGGACTTCCCCCAAAGACGTCAACTGACAGACTTATGAAGTTGGGGGTATCTAACACACTCGATGAGCTAATTGAGGCTACTGTGACTGCACAACATCAAAGACTACTCGGATCTAAAACGGGGAGAGCAATATTAAAGAGATTGGGCTATGAGCCCACGCGTGAGCAGGAGCGTTCAAAAGACATACCGATACAGATCAGGGACAGGATAAAGATACCTCCGCTACCCAGAAATATGAACCCTACCTTTCACGAAGGCAGGCGTAAAGCTAGGGCAGAGGCATTACAATCCAGGTACACCGGTCGACAGGACGTCGCGTATACAGACGCTGCGGAATATGAAAGCAAAGCGGCACACACGGCAGAGGCGGTCAGGGAAGATGGTGGCCTGATTGCGTGCTGCACAGTCCTTGGTGTCGAGACTGTAGAGGCCGAGGAAGTGGCCACAGCTTTGGCCATCAGCCAAAAGGGGATCAGGGTGGTCATCAGCGACTACAAAAACGCTGTGAGAATTTATGAATCGGGAAGGGTGACGAAGACTGCCGTCCGTATATTAAACATGGTAGCAGTACCCAAAGAGCAGGCTCTGCTTGTCTGGGCTCCAGCTCACCAAGGACTTAGAGGGAACGAGGAGGCTCATTCCGTCGCCCGAGGTCTCACCTACCGGTCGACCCCTGGAACCTCCCAAGTTACCGAACAAAGAAGCGAGTATGTGCGCACATACCATGAAATCGTCGCACACTACAGGCTGAATCGGCAAGTATACCCGAGAGCGAACAACTCACTAAGTAAGAAAAACGAGGTTCTGTGGCGAAAGTTACAGACCGGGGTTTTTCCCAACCCCGCACTTAACAGCAAGTGGCACCCCGCAGTTTTCCAGTCCCAGTGTAAATTTTGTGATGAGGTAGCGAATTTGGTCCACATAGTGTAGACATGTCCAAGTCAGAACGATGGCTCTCACACTGTAGAATTCTGGGAGGCCCTGCTCTGCAGCCCAGATCCCAACGTCCAGCGCGACATTATCAGTCAAGCCCTTGCTGCTGCCGCGTCCCAAGGGATTCCGGCCGACAGCTAGGGGCAACGGGCCATGCCTGAGCAGTTGACTGACCTTTTAATAAAGTTTTCTCTCTCTCTTTCTCTCCAGATGGTAGAGCCGCTCTTGCAGTCGACCCAATACGTGTGGGTGGCATTATCCCCCCTTTCAAAAAGGAAAAAAAAGTCCCAAAAGGGGGAAAGAAATGTACATAGCACCACCTTGATGTTGCGACATAGGCACGTGGAAAAAAAAGAAATTGCAAATTCGGATGAAGTAAAAGTAGCAATTAACGAGCGTGCCAATATAGGAAAAATTTGTGAACGAAGAAGCCAGTTCATACAAATAAATAAATAACACAAATAACAGTGTACGGCAAGGGAAAAGTTACGAACAACGCGCAATAAATGGTTTCATGCGCAACACATGAACGACATCCGGCCTCGGTCGTGTCCTACTCCGTGCCTGCGATGTTGAGTCCGGAACCACTTCGTAGTTCACTTCGCAGTTCAGCTGCCGCGTCCCAAGGGATTCCGGCCGACAGCTAGGGGTGACGGGCCATGCCTGAACAATTGACTGACTTTTTAATAAAGTTTTCTCTCACTCTCTCTCTCTCTCGACTTTTGTTATCACAGCGCCGCTGTGACCAGTGTGCGCGTGCGTAAGCGGTACGTTGGAGTATAACGGGCTCTTCGTGATGCGCTCATGGCCGTTTTGCTAGCTCCACATATACCAAATTTGGTGTTACGTGACGTATATGGATGACGATATATATGATTGGTGCAAACATGATAATCCTGACATGCGTGTCATGTAAGAACATGACAACAAACCCCGCTCATAGCGTGCTCGTGGCCGTTTCGCTAGCTCCGCAAATACTAAATTGGGTATCACGTGACGTGAATAGATGACGAAGGTAATTGACACATCCAAACATGATGATCATGACACAAAAGTTATGTACGGCATCATTTACCTCCACCTCGTAAGGTTGTTCCGATTTTGAAGCGGCATATCAACATTTCTCATTCGTGCTTCACATATAATCGATTCCCACTGTACGTGGGATCTGCCTTTCTTTTTAAAGTATTGGAGTGTTACCCGCGCAACCAGCAAATATCTCGAGGAAAGGAATATCGTGTAATGTTGTGGGACGTGTAGGTGCGTGTAAGTGCGGGCCATCTGGTGCGATTTTGTGTATGAATACGCCATGATTGGAAGAATAGCAGCAA
Organism: Rhipicephalus annulatus; assembly: GCA_013436015.1. NCBI lineage: Eukaryota > Metazoa > Arthropoda > Arachnida > Ixodida > Ixodidae > Rhipicephalus > Rhipicephalus annulatus. The sequence goes on from WOVY01000153.1 coordinate 974,713, forward strand.
AACCAGCAACCTCCATGTGGTCCATAGAAAATAATCGAAAAGGATGCGTGTAATAATGTAGGAAACCGTGAATAACAAGGCACGTTACATTGGCCGCTGCGTCCCCCTGTGATGTACACGCCTCCTAGACTATCCATAGTTCATTCTGGCCTTCATGTGGGCGACACGTCCTCGTAATATAAGACACATTTCGTGTCCAGTTGGATGGGAACTACGTCTTGCGACCTTTTGACATTCATTGCAAACAATTCCTTGGTCGTTCATTGCAATGCATGCTTCGCCAAAATTTGTCTCCATGCAACTTGGTCAGGTTCGTTGGCGCCATGACCTTCTTGTATGAGCATGTGTCGCACAGTAAGTGCACATTGACACACGAAAGTCCTCACTTACGTGCCGACCAACCCAGAAGAACCCGTCCCTGAGCAAGCAGTGAGCGACAGGTAGAAGGATCCACTTGGAGCACATGTGTTAAGTTGCCCGATCACTCCCGGTACGATACCGCCACTCGGCATGTGGTCGGGTATAAATGTAGGTTCGGGTTGCGCATGTTTAGCTGATAGATGATATTGGCGGCTAGAACAACGGAGTCTACATCGGTGAGTTTGATGTGAGGTTTTCACCTTCGGGGCAATCAGACTGATAATGTCGTGTTTTTGATTGCGTTTTTTTTTCAAGTGCATTCTATATCCTAGTAATTGAGGTATGGTCGTTTGTTAATATTGTTATTCCATTGCGTGTCTTTCTGATAGTCAGTTCGCCAATGTTTTCCTTTATGGGGTCACTGTTTGAGAATAATCTTCGTGAGCTTATTGGCACGATTGGTAAACGGAATGAGTGGTGTTGGAAACATATTATGTTCATGCTCTCGCCTGGTGGTGTGCGTTGCGGGTTGGTCAGGAATTTCCGATCAGTGCGATGGCAGTACAGGGTGAGAACAAGTCTCCGACCAAACGGGCGGGACCTCGGTAGGACGCGCCATGGTACCGAATGTCTCGATAGGGCAACTGGTGACGAAGTTTGTGCAATCGTCCACCTAGGTTTTCTGGAAGTGTGGTACATCAGCACCCTCCCGTGCGATTTGGCGCAGCAAACCGATGATCTGGGACCTATGTGTATTAGTTACCTTACATGAGGCACCGAATAAAATATCTTGGATCTGTTTTTAATGTGCGAGAACGCGGTGGAAAGAAGCTTGCGCCATTTCATCACTTACGGCAGCCAGCCTTGCATTTTACGCCATATCCGCTGCAGCAGGCATCTGAAGGTCAGGAATGTCAGGGGTTGCCGAAACGGTAGTAACTGACACATTCTGCAAATCTACATCGAGTAGCGCCCTGTCGCCATCCGGCAAAAACGCCGAACCATTCAATCGAGGTCATCCGGACCAGGATGACCACCTGCCAACTGATGGTGTAAAAAAACGGCACGTGGCTTATACCATATGACTCTGGCACTGTGATCGTTCAGCGACCATGCGAATGATGGGTAGTACGCACATTTGTTTAGTCTTCGTACTTGCGGGTGGCGAATCGTACTTGCGGCTTCGTTTATTGCTGTGTTTCGGTTTTGTTTTGAAAGAAAGATTCAATTCTTTTTAACTTCGTGACCCAATTTCGAAAGGTAAGTCTAAAAGAATAAGGTGGTGAAACGCAACCGCTGAACCTTTGCTGATTTTTCGTTTCGTAGGAAAACAGCTCCAAGCCACACGAACACACACGGAGCCATAAGCAGGCCAGAAGTACAAAGATTAGACAAATGTGTGTACTACCCATCATTCTCATGCTCGCTCAAGCGCCGTGCGTTGCAGCTCCCATAGATACTAGCGCCAGAGTTCCCTCTAGTGTATATTAGGAAACTCTATGGCTCAGACATACCCGAGCGGGGATGAGTCAGCCGTGTTGAAACCGGCCGACGGCGCACTAAGATACGACTGCTAATTGCTGCCAAATGGCCACTGGGAGAGCCTCAAGTCCATGTCAAACGGAATCCCAAGGTGTTCGAAAGCAGCCGCTGAATGAATTCACACAGCCGGAACCTTTTGCAGCAAATCAGTGAAGCCTGCGCGTGTCAAGCATCTTTCTTCGTCTTCGTCTTCTCGCACGCGCGTGCGTGCATGCGTGCGTGTGCGTATGTGCGTCAGTATGTGCGTGCATGCGTGCGTGCATGCATGCGTGTGCGTGTCTGCGTGCGTGCGTGTGTGCATGCGTGTGTGTGTGTGTGTGTGCATGCGTGTGCGTGCGTGTGTGCGTGCGTGTGCATGCGTGCGTGTGTGCATGCGTGTGTGTGTGTGCATGTGTGCGTGCGTGTGCGTGTGCGCGTGCGTGCATGCGCGTGCCTGTGCGTGTGCGCGTGTGTGTGTGCATGCGTGCGTGCGTGCGCATGTGCGTGTATGTGAGTGTGCGCGTGCGTGCGCGTGTGCGTGTGCATGTGTGCATACGTGTGTGCGTGCGTGCGTGTGCGTGTGTGTGTGTGTGTGTGTGTGTGTGTGTGTGTGTGTGTTTCGCCTCCATTTTCGATGGGGGCGAAGGACGAAAATTCTGAAGGCCCGTGTGCTCAAATTTGGTTGCAAGGTAAAGAACCCCAGGTGGTCGAAATTTCCGGAGCCCTCCACTACAGCGACTGTCATAATCATCTGGTGGTTTAGGGACGGTAAATCCCACATATCAATCAGTAATATTCTTGTTTATTAAGGGTGCGGGAATGCGAAGTGAGTGGGTAAACATAGCCACGTATGGCACGACAAATGCAAAACCGTGTAGAGCTAGGTATAGTATTGTATCTGAAGGTGCGGAAAAGCGATGCGAGGGTGAGGGAACGGAGGACGGAAGTGGGTTGACGCATAGCGACGCGTAGCGTCACACTGGCAAATTGTGTATACCATCGTCGTGTATAGCATGGCATAGCAAAGGTGCAGGTATCAAATGTGAGGAGCAGGAAGGAAATGAAGGGGAACGTTATGCCGAGCATAGTCATGTAAGACGTAACGCACGCAAAACCCCGTCTAGCATAGCCATGCCACAGCAAAAAGGTACTAAAAGGAAGTGAGGATGAGGATGCGAGCGTGAGAATAGAGTGGGCAGAAGATGGAGAATTGCCAACATACTATAGCATAGAGATGTGTAGTTTAGTACAGCAAGGAAACTGAGAGAGATGACGAGCGATGTACGGAGGACGATGAGAGAAGGCTAGAGCACGGTTTAGTCACGTATACCACAGTAGAGCAAGAAAGTTGAAAACGAAAATAAGGATGAGAAGGAGGGTGAAAATAAATCATGTCGTAGACGTGTTTAATACAGTTTCACAAGGGAGTGGCATGGGAAACTGCGGGGCAGCACAGATACGAGAATGGGCAGGAAGGAAAGGTGGAGGCGGCACGCGGAGCACAATATGACCGTGAGTAGTACCGCAATGCAATGAGTGTGAAAGGGAAGCGTTGGTGAAGAGGGGGAAAGGTGGAGGGAAGGGTGAAGCATAGCGTAGCATTGTATGTAGCATACATTATAGGGAAAAAGGAAGAGCAGGTGCCGACGAAAAAAATGAAGAGGGGAGGGCTATAGCCGTGCGCAGACGATTATTCGCAGCTGGGGTTTAAAAGATGCATTAAAAGGGCTGGAAAGTTGTTGCTACTGCGTTGCGGAGCTTCAGTACGTTTGATCAAAACTAGATAACGCCCCCACCCCCCACCATGGCGGTTTCCATGCCGTGACCTTGGGCAGTGTTGTTCCTTATGTCTTCGTCTACGTCGCGTAGTCTGTTGGAGGTCTCCTTAATGCGTCTCTTAGATTAACCTGCACCACATGAACCAGTTCACGAGGTGATACACAATGCCATTCGTTTCAGCGGTGCAGCAATGGCGGCCTCTAAACCATGACATTTGTTTCAAAACAGGCATGAGAGGGGCAGCGTTGGTGCACGACATTTTTGCAACACCTACGCTGACGATGCCTGCTTAGTGTAGCCGCACGTACCACTGAGCAGACGACTAAGCACTTAGGCGTAGGCATCGTACCCGTCTCTACTAATGCGGCTTGTGTTGCCAAGCTGTTTACGCCTCGTAAACTCTCTACATGTGTAGTTTTTCATGGGTCAGTGTTAGTTGGACGGCGTAAATTAAGCGAACAGAAATAAGCCCTGCACCTTGTCAGCATCTCGTCATTCGTTTGGGGTGTCGCACTATGCATACACCCTTGAACTCACGGCACAATTTCTGAACTTTTCATGCACAGCCGTAAACTGCTTCTGATTGTTGCAGGTGAATTGGACAGAACCAGTGTCGGCGTGCATACGAGTAAAAGTGAGGAGACGGCAGCATAGAGTTTCCTAAAGTTAGCTACGTGTTCTATGGCACTGAGATTCGTGAGCGACCATGAAAATGGTAGAGTTGCACGTATTTGCCAAGTCTTCAGGCTTGCAGGCTTCAAACACACTTCCATCTTTGTTTACTGCTGTGTTTTGGTTTTGTTTCGGAAAGAATGAACCATTGTAAGCACCGTGAATAGATATGATTCAATTCAATTCAAATTAGTTTTATGTTCAGCTGTGCCCTGTAGAAACAGAGGCTAAAGGCTTTAATCGCCTGACGGTGGCTTCTGCCTCCCGGAGTTAGGAGCAGACAGTACACAAAGTTAAACAGTCACGCTTAAAACCACGCATACACAAAAAATAAATTATGTCCAAAATAGAGTTGTAATGAGACGCTACCACAACGGCGATTGCTACATTGTTATTGTATTACAATGCTACAAAGCAAGAATGTTACAGAACTTGTTACAGAAACGTAAGGCACGAATGAATTTATTAAAACGAATAGCATGCAACCTAATGTAGTGTGTAAACAACTAATCACCGCCTTCAGTGGTAATTAGATGTGCCTTTAATTTATGTATCAGTTTTTTGCAGGGATCAGTCCAGCAGACAATGCCTTCGTATTTGTTTAGGAAATGTGGAAAGTAAGTGTAAAGTGATCAACCTAAATGTTAAAGGTTGTGAAGGGCGACTGCTGAACATTTGCTGAGTAGTGTTTCGTGACAAAGCAGCTCCAATACAGATGACGCCGAACGGAGTCAGAAGAACGAAGATTAGTCAAATCCGTGAACTGTTTACCTATTATTCCCGTGGTCACTGAAGTGCCGTGCGTTGCTGTTCTCGTAGAGACAGGAGTGCCAGATTACCCTCACATGTATTTACAGGAAAAACTCTATGAACTGCAGCGCCGGAAAATCGGACACGGTGGCATCTGTGGATTCAGTTTCCTTCCGTCTCGAATTTATCTCTTGGACATCCTGCGCTGTGTGACCCGTAGGCCTGCAACCTGCGCACTCATTTCCTTTATACTTACATCCAAAAGCTTCGAGACAATGTATTCGTAATTATTTTGCCGCGCTTCCAAGATTCGTTCTCAGATACTCCGAGACATGACTTAGCAGGCACAGCTAAATAAACACTTCTACTTTTATTAAGAAAAACTGAACATACCGAAAATTTGTTCCCAATGTAAGGGGATGTGAAGTGATTGCTAATTTCACCGTTTATTTATAGCTGTGAAAACGATGGGCGAACAGCAAGTGCGAGCCCGGATCAAAGCAGGTGTTCGCTTTTGCGTGGGTGCTGCCATATTGGCTTTTAACCACAGCCGTACTGGTGGTTGCTAACACAACACCATGAAAGCGAGGTAGGATGAACATATGTGTTCCTGAGGCGCATTACGTTCCAGAAATGTAAATGTCTGAACGTTATCAACTTCGAGGCGATTAACTGGAGAGTTATGCTTTGCTGCCGAAGCATGCGACTCGCTTAAACTCAGTGGCTTGCGTGGTACGGCCACGGGAGCTTCGCTCGCCCAATGCGTAGGCTGGGGCAACTATATATCTGCGCTAAAGACCAGTTGCGATCAAGTGGTCAAACATGGCAGCGCCACCGCGAAAATCGTCTATAGCAAGGCGATGGAAAAAGCGAGTGAGGTTGAAGAGGATAGCTGTGAAGTTGTTAGGGATGGAAAGAAGGTGGAAGATAGGTTGAAAAAAGACAAAGCTTCTGCAGCATAGTTGGGAGTTCGGCACAGCGCCTGTAGGGAAATGAGAGGTTATTAAAGACGCTGATAAGAGAAACAAACAAAATTGAAGAAAAGGGCAATTGTGTCCATGACATGAGGACGTGGCGGGCGACATTAGCGCCAGTTCTCCAGACAAGAGTCCCCGAGGGACTGAAGGACCACCTTGAAGACGTGTGTGGCGCCGTGTAGGGAGAGAGCGCCACTGCATCCTAAGTCAGGGTTTCCATTACCGTGACGTGGCCCAACAGGCTGCAAGTTTGGAACGCCAGCATGCACTAGCCCGTAAACGCGAGCATCGCCGAAGAGCAAGCTAACCACCACTCCGTGCTTTCTACAGCTTTCACGCTGATTGCAGCTGGATACATTGTTTTTAGGGGCGAAGCTCCTTATAGCGGCACCCATTCGTCCCCCGTAGTATGTAACAAGTATAACATTTTGACCTCCAAGGTGGTGCCGGTGAGAGACTTCTTCTGTGCGTTGTTGAACAATAAAAAATAGTGCTCAATGTACATGTCAATGGATGCGAATGGGGAATGAGAGACAGGAGCATTCGGCTTTTAGTTAACGCGCAGGCTGCGATCACCATTAGCAGCCTTTGGCATGTACATTGAGCACTATCTGACAAGAAAGGGTTGCTACGTTATACTCGCTGGGTGTAACCGTTTCCTTAGCTTTAGAGAGGTTTAGCGAGCGTTGAGCTGCAGTGCCATGAATACAATGAACTCCTATATACCATGAATGAACTCGAGGTGGTTAAAAATGGGAAGTAGATACGAAGCGCAAGCCGTAAGAAACTAAAAGCCAAATTCTCCGCCTCTCATTTCCCATTAGCAGCCATTGGCATGTATTGAGCACTATCTGACAGAAAAAGTTTGCTACGTCATACTCGCTGGGCGTAACCTCCTTGGTTTTCGAAAGGTTTAGCGAGCGTTCGGCCGCAGTGCCATGAATACAGTGAACTAGTATATACCATGAACTCGAGGTGGTTAAAGGTGGGAAGTGGACCCGAAGCGCAAGCCGTAAGGAAGTGTGCGTGTGCCACCTCTCGTTTAGTCCTTGGAATGTCCGCTGGATGGCGGTGCTTCTATATGGTGAATATATGATGACAAGATGCGAGATGGTGGTACTTGGAGTGTTGAATAGATGGACGAACGGACACATAGACAGATGCATGGATGGACGCATGAACGGACGCAGGGACGGCTGCACGGACGAATGCAGGGACGGACGCACGAACAGACGCACGCACGGACGGGCTGATGGACGCATGCACGGTCACACTGACGGACGCATGGACGGACGAAAGCAAGAACGAATGGACGGACGAATTCTTCGCCCCACTCTCCATCATTCACTCCGTGGATATGCTGCCATTTTTTTTGGGGGGGGGGGGAATGGCTGTGGTTCAAGCCACGTAATCTGGAGGTACCCTTTTTTGCAAGAATAACATCAATAATTCTCTGAAAAAGACTTTCATTTCGTTCTCAAGAACCTGTTACTTCTGCTACCAATCAAGGCTGTCTAGGAGGCCCACGATGTGGCGGTTAGGCTAGGCCACCCCATTCCTACGGGGGAGCGGCCTTGATCCTCTCTCTCCATAAAATGGGAGTAAAATCCTGCAGGACCTCAATAAAGTTTTTGTCTATATATCTATGGGGACGGCTGTCTCGCTGCTCTTTCATTGCGTAGTACGTGCTTCCACAATCCAGTACCCCATATTTTCGAATTAAAACGCAGATTCATGGTATCATTTCGTGCGAACAGCAGCATAAGCCTATTCCATAGAAGAACAGCTAGTACTTAAGTAGCCCACCCCTTATAGCGATCCTGCTTACCTCTAGATCATGCGTGTCCGAGGAGAGAACAAAGGTGTACAGTGAGAGAAGGTGAGAGAGCGTGATGATAGCGCTTGCCTGGGCGTTCTGTGGTGGAGCTGCTACTGTATGGGGTATAAGGTTTTCATGACGTAGGACACTGCGAAAAACTGGAGATGGCGAGACAGCGCAGCCCACTGACGCCGGGGGAAGAAGCACAGTAGTCGAAAGAGTACAGTAATGAAAATTGTCTCGACATCCCAACTGGAAGCTCAGTGTATTTTTCTTTTACACTAATTTTGTTTGGACAACTCTTCCTTCAGTTTCCGGAGACGGCATGTCGCAAAGCTACCACGTTCCGTGGGGTCTACCAGCAATTTATGTTGGCTACCAGTGTTTACCAGTAGCTCCCAAAAGCTACCAGGCATTTTCGTGAAACGTCGAACAGTACGAACTTCATTTTCTTTTTCATCGATGGCATCGAAGCGCCCATTCCCTCTACCGAAAACTTTCTGCACCCAATGTATTCTGGCAATGCCTCCGGGTTCGGGGGCACTAGAAGATTTTTGCACGTCACTCAGTTTTGCTATGTGTCAGTGATCGAGCCCCTGTTGGCCAAGCGGTGGATGTCATGATATCACGTCACCGTGTTACATCACGTTATATGACCTCAAGAAATGATTTTTTTAACCTCACGTGAATGACCCCGAATTGCTTTTCGCCCTTGCAGAGACATCTAAAGCTTTCCCATTGATGACAAAGAACAGTGTGATGCTGCGCTGTGAGGCGTGGACCTCGCCTTCCTTATCCGGATCATCGGCTAAGGCTTAAAAAGTTTCCCCCTTGGTCCTAATGTAAAGCAGTGACTTTCCACGCACCAAAGCCTTTTGAGATACGAATCTCTTTGAAGAACTTGCTCCTTCGTCTCCTTATCATTGTCGCCATCATCACTAGCGTGCTGAGGCATTGTGTCGGATTACGGTATATGCCCAGGTCGGCAAACAGACTCTCTCAGACTCAGATAGAGTTGTCGGTCTTAGTCTGGGTGATTCCGACGGAATAATATTTCGTTGAGTTTCAGTCCACCAAAGTCCGGCTGAAGAAAATTTTGGTAAGTGTGAATGCGAGTGACTATCGCTCAGGACATTTTAATGATTCTCAGTGCTCTTAAGTACAACATATACTTCATGGGTAAGCCTCAGTAATCTCCACAATCTTTATCGATCTATATGTATATGAGGCACCTATAGTAACTATAAAAATGTCTATATAGGCGGCGTTGGTGGGGCCCTTGCAGCAATACAAAGAAGAGACAAGTGTTTAAAATAAAAATGTGAACGCTTGGGTGTTTGCTTGATTGATTGATATGTGGGGTGTAACGTCCCAAAACCACTATACGGTTATGAGAGACGCCGTAGTGGAGGGCTCCGGAAATTTCGACCACCTGGGATTCTTTTACGTGCACCCAAATCTGAGCACACGGGCCTACATCATTTCCGTCTCCATCGGAAATGCAGCCGCCGCAGCTGGTATTCGAACCCACGACCTACAGGTCAGCAGCCGAGTACCCTAGCCACTACACCACCGCGGCGGGGCAACGCTCGGGTGTGTTTAGAATAAGTGGTTAACGATTTGTAGTATTTGGCACTCTACTATGGGAGAGCCTAAAGACGTCCCGTGGACTACACACATCTACATTAAACCAGCGAAGGTAATCAACATGGCCTGAGGAAGGGAAGTTTATTGTGCACTAAACTGGTACATAGTAGAGTACCGAGTACTCTAAATCATTAATCACTTTTTCTAAACACACATACCAGATACTCTAAATCGTCAACAACTTTTTTAACACACATATAAAAACGATTCATCAAAAACAAGTGAAGACAGTGTATACATCTTACAAATAAGCACCAAAATCTAATTGATCTCTAGGCATCCAAATGTTACAAGTCCAAAAAAAATTAAAATGAATCGAGCTAACCACATTTTACAGACTACCACGTATGCATGCGTACTAGAGTGGGCGCATGGCTAGTATGGAACAAATAGAAACTTCAGCTGTCCCTCCCTTATTCTGCAGAAACGTGTGTGCCATCGTCGAAGGAAGGCCTCTTCCCCATGCATTTCCAGCTGCTGATCAAGGTAATTCCACACAATGAGCCGTATTTTCTGGAGTTCGGGACAGGCACCTCTCTGGAGCTTGTGCCGTACTTCCGCTAAACAGCATCGCCGCCACTGTACGTGGAAGGTTACTGCAAAGACCATTCTTGCAAACATCCCACGTTCTGTTCCCATGCGCACTGTGCGAAAACCAAAGAGGCGTTGTACCATGTGCCAGACGCTTTTCGCCACCGAGCACTGAAACAGAGCATGTTGGGCCGTCTCTCTTTTGCCGCAGTTTAGACAGCAAGCGATGGATTCAAGTAGGAAACCAATGAGGCGTTAAATCTAGACGCTGCCGTGGCATCGTATAATTGGCTTCGCGCCAACGTGTCACTCATATGCCTTCTTAGAAAACCGACTGGTTTGTTTAAGCGTAGCGTTCACCGTTGTTACCGCTCGCGTTTCATGATACTGCGTTCGACCGAAAACACCTCGCCTTTAGCACTTACGACATCGTTCATAGATTTTATGCACGCATTCGTAACTGTTTGACCTTAATTCGGTGCAGGAGGCGTGTGCTTAAAAGTGAATGATTATTCACGAATAGTCCGTTACACCCTAAAAATGACAGCATATCCACAGGGTTAATGACGATGAATTTGGCGAAGCAACCGTCAGTCGGTCCGTGCTTCCTTCCGTCCGTGTGTTTCTCCGTCCGTCCGGGCATCCATGCTTCTGTCTGTTCGTGCACTTGTGCGTCCATCCGTCCGTCCGTCTTTCTGTTCATTCATCTGTCCATCTGTCTGTCCATCCATTCATCCCTCCATCCACCCGTATGTCTGTCTGTCTGTCTGTCTGTCTGTCTGTCTGTCTGTCTGTCTGTCTGTCTGTCTGTATGTATGTATGTATGTATGTATGTATGTATGTATGTATGTATGTATGTATGTATGTATGTATGTATGTATGTATGTATGTATGTATGTATGTCGTTCGTCCGCCCATCTTTCCGTTCATCTGTCCGTCTATCTGTACATCTGTCTGTTCGTTCATCCCTCTAGTGAACACTCAAAGTACCACCATCTCGCATCTTTTTATGATATATTCATCACATACAAGTCCCGCTATCCAGCGGACATTCCGAAGACAAGACGAGGGATAGCTGCCTGCTACTACTACATACATCGGAGATACACGACCCATGGCTTAAGGAGGTCCGCCCCCTTAAAATAAAGGTAAGCCATGCCTACAGCGATTACCGTCTCACCCAGGCAGAATGAGTTTAAAGAAAGATAGACGATTTAGAGCAAGCACCATGTACTCTACTATGCAAGAGCATTGAGCTCTCTCACACATATACAGAAGATGTGTTTTAAAAAGTGCCTAACCATTTAGAAACTTGACACTCTTGCTATGGGAGAGCAGACGACCATCCCACTATTTGCAAACGCTTATTCACGTGATGTTAGACTAACTGCAATCACTTATTTACGTGGTGTCAGGACCGTTAGCGAATTTCAGGCATATGACTTGACCATGCAGTGACGGGTTCGTTTCGGTAGCTTTAAGTCAAAAAGTTTTACTGCTTGGCAAAGTTCATCAAAAATTTCGACTTTATTGATTAGCCAAGTAAAGCATTTTGACAAGAAACGACGGATTTTTAAATCATAATATGCATAGTATTTGCATTGTGAGCAAAAAAAACTATCACAGCATATTTACGGAGTGAATGATAATGAGTGGGGCGGAGCGTCGGACTGTTTTATTGGTAAACCGTGAATCGTCCGTCCGCCCGTGCATCCGTTGGTCTGTCTGTCTGACTGCCCGTACACCCATGCGTCCGTCCCTCCGTCCGTGTGACCGTCTGTCTGTCTGTCTGTCTCCTTGAAACGGACGGACGCATGGACGAACGCTTCGCCCCACTCATCATTCACTCCGTGAATATGCTGTGAAAACCACTAACGCCATCTAGTTATATTATCCCAAAGGTACTATACACACAACTAACTAGATCAACTCATAAACTAGAGGTTGCTACGTACTACTACTACAACTTGATTTACTGATATGTGTGGTTTAACGTCCCAAAACCACCATATGATTATGAGAGACGCCGTAGTGGAGGGCTCCGGAAATCTCGACCACCTGGGGTTCTTTAACGTGCACCCAAATCTTAGCACACGGGCCTACAACAGTTCCGCCTCCATCAGAAATGCAGCCGCCGCAGCCGGGATTCGAACCCGCGACCTGCGGGCTGCTACTACTACTACTACTACTACTACTACTACTACTACTACTACTACTACTACTACTACTACTACTACTACTACTACTACTACTACTACTACCACTACTACAGAGGAGGGAACGACCCACGGGGAGCTTCGCCCCTAAAATGTCCTTGTGGTTCACAAGGAAATCGCCTATCATTGCTCTGTTGCACAAATGAATGACAGGCACGCTGCAGAACTAGGGGCGAAGCACCTATTTATTCTTAGGGTGTAACCAACGACAGTCAATAAAACTTTCTTTATTATTCTTCAGCAATGATATTGAAAAAGAGTTTCTTCGGACTACGCCAGGCTGAAATCACTTGTCAAAACAATCTTAGGGTCTCAATCACACTAAGTAATTCCAGCTTTAGTGAATTACTGAAATTCTTAGCCAGGGAATTTTACTATTACAGAGGGCAGCCTTTTGGTGCTCGTGCCGGCCTTTAATGGCGTCGCCATTGTTGAGTGGCGTCGGTGTAACCAACAGAGTGAACGAGGATTAAAGAGAGGACGTGGCGTCTGTCGATACCCCGAGCCAATGGCCTCCAACCTCTCTTTCTTCCTCCGTCACGTTCAATATCCTGTAATCGTAAACGTGCGTGAATTCTCTTCATTATTTATTTTGAAAAGAACTGCAAAAGTTCACATCAAGTATTTACAATCAACATCTGTGAACTACCACGATTACATTTTTTGCTGTTTTATAACGTGGAGTCATACTTGTAATTGACGTATCTTGTACATAAGAGAGCCTAACGTTCACAATCGCTACGTTATGCGCGCATAAATGACGTTCATGCCTTTTTCTTTTGCTCCGCAACCTACGTTTGTTTTTCTACACAGCTCACATATACCAGTATGCGCATTGACAATGTTTCTTTTGTCCAGCTTTCTGAAAAACACGCTTTGTAAGGCATGGTGTATTTCACGGTCGAGTTATACTCTATAATCATAACAATTCTGTGCGCGTCTTCCATCATCCTGAGCTCATCATTTGTCCCGTGAAAACCAGTGACGTAGCCAGGAGACCGAATACAAAATCGTAAGGTAGCAAAAGAAACCATTAGAAAAACACATCAAGAGAAATCTAAACTGGAAATCTGTGAATGCCGCACATTGAATAACCGGGTTTTGTTTATTCGTGTATTTTTCCCGCGCAATCCTCCGTGGAACCCGCAGTGCTCGAAGGCACGGCCAGATTAAAAATTTGATTCATGAGTTGCCGCAATGACTTCATCTTTCAGGGCGCCTGTGTAGTCCCGAAGCTCGGGTTATAAAAAGAAAGAGAGAGAAAGAAAGAGAGAGAGGGGGGCTCTGTGAAACGCAGAGCAGTCTAGCCTATCACACACGTGGCGTGTTATACAGGCGCGTTTCGTTTATAATGAAGAACATGGCGCGGAAAAGGTTTCAACTCTTGGTATTGCCCCGCGGGTTTGGGTTTCGACGTGCGAGCACGAGATGGGAGCGCCTGGTATACATTAGGATGATGTTCTATTCAAGTTCCCTCCCTCTTTATTAATTCTCTCTCGCTCTATCTTTCTTTGTGACTTTGCATACGTATTCACACGGGCCTTAGCCTCGTTTTTTTTCACTGCTTTCAGTCGGCACGACGCACTCGCATGGCAGGGCACCCCCCCCCCCCTCCTCCTTCCCTCCGTCTTTTCAGTCGTTAATCTATAATTTCTCCCCGAGGGCTATCCGGCCACATAAACGGGCTGCTCATGCATTATTACTTCGACTTAGAATTTAGGATCCCCGTGCGGTTCACAGCCCGCGAATACAGTCACGTATAGTGCATTAATCTCTTTGTTGGCACACCTTCGCCGTTAGCTTTGCGAGTCGCCGTTGAATTGAAAGAGAATCACTCGCTTTTTCCTCTCGGAGCTCGCTTCGACTAGTAAAAGTGTAAACCTCATACGTGGATGTTTTCTTCTTCTTTTCTTTTTTTATTTATATGATGTTGACGAACAAGAAGCTCATTTTGTTCCCTTGCGTGGAATCCTGATGGAGAGTTCAGAATAACAAAAATGGAGGATGATACTTATTTAACAATAGTAGCTAGATTGTGTCTTCGTTGAATGTAATCGGATAAGTTAAAGTAAAGCATGTGAACCTGAAGAGTAAATGAATATAGAGATCGTAGCAAGCGTAACTGGCATGGAGACTTTCGAAGAAGTTGAATGTACTTCACAGATAATTCTGGAGACGTGAGTGACTTCAGTGGGCGGTTATGAATTGATAAGCTCGAGGCTGGGGCTCGCATATTAATAATAATGGAGCCTCTACTAGAAGAGACGCTTCGAATTGTGCCAAGCCTTTTGTTCTCGATTAACTTGGGTATGCGCGCAACCACAAAAAAAGAGACACGGGCGCATGTCACGTAACGCCTATGAAGTGTGTACATGTCCCGTAGTTGCGCTTTCTGCGTCACAGTACGTGTTTAACGCATATAACTTATTTTTCACCACTAAATAGCTAACAGAAAGCGGGTATGGTTAAGCACAGCAAACCTTCGGTGATACGACCATAATTCACACGAATTTCGGGTCGACGCGAACCCTTCATTGTTCCCGGCTGAGCCTTATTGGTACGCATTGTAATGAAGTACGATTGTTGCGAACTGATTTTGACCCCGCGCCGTTAGATACGAACGTACGCTACCACGCAACTACGAGCAGAAGTTACCCGCAATGTCGCGCAAAACACGCCAGGGTGCGAGAAACCAAGTATATACGGGCTCACACGCCTTGCCCCCTGTTCGCGAAAACAATCTCGGAGGCTGTGCCACATCGTGTCGCAGCCTCCGAGATCGTGCGCACCAACCTTCACGTGTCTTCATGTTTAGATCAATTAGTGATGGCTCTAGCGTCGCGCTTTTTGTTTTTTGTCAGTGCGTCAAGGGTGTTGTTCTTGTTGTCATGTGTCGTACACGTATACAGGTGCGATCCAAACTGTACCAGACCACGGGATCACGTGGCAGAATGCATCGACGCGCGAGCTAGCGGTGAGACATGACGAGACACCTGCTGCAGAGCGCAGGCGCGTCCCGTCTTGTCACTTGGCATCTCATGTCACTCTGCTGGACGCGGTTACGGCGCTCGTACCCAAAACGACAACTGGGTGTCGCTTTCTTTGCTCCGTTGAATCTGTGCTGTTCTTTTACGTAGCTGCGGCGACGGGGCCGGCTCAAGCGCCGGCTCATGTTGTTATTGACATTGGTTTCTCAGGATAAGTAAGCATAGCGAGCATCACACAGCCTGACGAAGCTAAACGCACAAAATTAAATTTTCTCAGGCCAGCTTGACTTTGTAGGGTTAATCCAAGTTGCACTTAATGAGCTTAGTTAAGTTAAAGCTAATGCAGCAGAATTTAAACAATTGTAGTCGAGCATTTTATGACTTAACTTAACCTACTTACGCCGGACTTATTTAAGTTCAGTCCAGCTTAGCGTTTCCGTGTTAAGCGAAGTTAGTCTTAGATGAGCCCAGATGAGTCGAAATACGTATAGCTAAATATAATAATGCGAAGTTGATCATGCTCATCCTTAACCTGATAAGTGTGGTTTAACGTCCCGAAACCACCATATGATTATGAGAAAAGTCGTAGCGGAGGGCTCCGGAAAATTCGACCACTTGGGGTTCTTTGCCGTGCAGGCCAATATGAGCACACGGGCCTACAACAGTTCCGCCTCCACCGAAAATGCAGCCGCCGCAGCCGGGATTCAATCCCGCGACCCGCGGGTCAGCAGACGAGTACTTTAGCCACTATAGACCACCGCGGCAGGGCATGCTCACACTTAACCTTGGCGTGCGAAATTGCCCATACAAAGCAAGCCTTATCATGGCAAATTAGTTTAAGTCGACTTCCCCATGAGCCCGCAGAAGGCAAGGTCGAGCAAATACTAATTACTATATACGTACTCCATGCTAATCGATATAGTTTATGCCCAATTACTACTGATTAATATGAATAATATTTATGACTGAATATTAGTCTGAAATCCACCTATAGTACTTTCTATACTGAAATTCCACGTGGCATAATTAGAATAAATATGCATAACTATGTTAATTATGCAAACACCGACTATAAAAAATCTGATTGAGCTTGGTTGGTCATAGCATCATCAAACCAATTGGAATATAGTAAGTTTTAATGAAGAAACATGTTATTAAAACACAAATAATTAACGTAATTGAAGTCGTATTCTCGTGAGCTCAGAGAATCCAAGCTCAGCAAGATGCTGATACTCCTGACCAAGTGGAGTCTCTTTTACCTAAATATAAATCGAATTATCTTTAACAATATTTATAAATATTACTGGAGAACGTGCGCGACATTGAAGCCCACCCGAAGTACTCGAGTTTGATGTCACAGAGTTATGCAAATAACACCTCGATCTACCTAATGTAGACATTTGTAACTGCATAGGACGCTTTTGAGAGTAAAGGTGTCTAATGCATTGTAAATATTTATGTTTGAATAATTTCGGCTACATTGTCCTAACTAAGCTCATTTGAAACTTGAATTAGCCCGACAAATGCGAGTTGGCCTGGGAAAACTTAATTTTGTGCGTTTGGCTTCGTAAGATTGTGCGATGCTCACTATGCCTAATTACACTAATCGACCGGTGTCAATAACAACACGAGCCGGTGCTTGAAGCGGCGCCGTCGCAGCCGCTATGTAAAAAAAAAAACGGCACAGATTCGATGGAGCAATGAAAGCAACACCCAGTTGTCGTTTTGGCTACGAGCACCTTAACTGCGTCCAACAGAGGGACATGAGAAGTCAAGTGATAAGACGGGGCCTGCATGCGCCCTGCAGCAGGTGTCTCGTCGTGGCTCGTCGCTAGCTGGAGCGTCGATGCATTCTGCCACGTGATCCCGTGGTCTGCACATTTTTCATCGCACCTGTACATCTTATAAAAGGTGAACAAGGTCCGAAAGAGAAAATAAGCGTTCTTGGCAAAAGAGATAGGCCTCGCAACGTCAACATGCACGATTGTTGAAAATACATACACCTGCCAACTCTCCGAATGTGGGTACAACCAAAAAGCTATCAAAAAACATAGGCAATACGACTGCCATTAGAAATAACAACGAAGAACAGTGGTTCTAGATCTTTCAAGCCTTCATCTATCGCGTGCGAGAAACTCTTTAAGTGTTTTTTGTCGTTTTACTCTAATGTCTTGCGAGAAAATGAGCAAACCTAATAAATCTATTCACACACGCGCAAACAGGCTGTACATTTGAGAGTACAGCGCTAATAGTTCACGTCTAAAAACTTCACAGGCAGTCATTTAGAGCTGCTCGTGATGTTTTGTGTGTGTGTGTGTGTGTGGCGCTGTGAAAAAAAACAACATTATAGCGGATGCCATTTTTGTTTGCATGCTAACTTTTCGTATCTTGCGTTGATACCAATTTTGGATGATACCAATATTTTTGGTGACCGCCAAGACTCTTCACCGAGTCTTTACTGCATTGTAGTAAGTTTACATGACACAGCAAGTTTATTCATGGCATTCTCGACTCTGCATTTGTATGGGA